>JARBWK010000005.1:68802701-69303320 GCA_030556195.1 Anolis apletophallus
GCAACTGTAACATCTGCTGTTGGAGCTCGAACGAGTCCCGCTAGATACGTGTAGCGTAAGGCCGCCACTTCCCACTTGGTCTGGCTGGCCAACACTGAACCGGAAATATACTGGGCCAATGTTATGTCCTTCATGGTCAGCCGTGCCAAGTCCCGTTCCGCCAAGTCCTCGTTGACGGGGGGTCCCCAGGTCGCCCGGATCGCGTCCAGGAAAGTGTCCAAAGTAGCCACATGAGGAGACACTGCATTGAGGAGGGAAGTGGCCCAAGTCGCTGCCATCCCCTCCATGCAGTTGAACACGAACCCCACCTGGGCTCGAGGGGTGGCAAACTCGTTGGGCCGCAGCTCCAGGTACATCCGAACCTGGGCAAGAAAACTTCCACCGCCGCCGGATGTCCGTTGAACCGTGCCGGGTATTCACCGTCGGGTGCCGTCCCGCTCGGGTTCGCAACTCCGCCACCTCTTGCTGCAACGCCACCACCTGCTGATCCGTCAGGTTGGCCATGGCGACAGTGGGAACGATGGGAGCCTGGACGCGCTGCCGGCGGTTCCTGGTACGTCCCGTGGTGCGAAAAGGGGTTCGAAGAGTTCTCCGGCCAACTGTCACAATCACCGACTTAGAGCTGCCCCTTTAACACACACACGGAGACGTAGCGAAGGCTAACTATGTTTATTAAGTAAAACAAATCCAAAAATGCAATTCAGTTAAAGAGTTCATAGAATGAAGCAATCAGCACGAAGCTGCAGTTCAGTAAGATTAGCAAAGTTCCAAAAGGTCGTAGCAAAAGCAAATGGTCAAAGCTTGGCAAGGCTTCCGGATTCACTCCGGATCAAAACAAGGAATTCGCACCAATGCGAATTAGATGCAAGGCAAAGGTCTTAGTCCAAGGCGAGCCAAACTAGGCTCCAGGATTCACTCCGCTTCACACCCTTCAGATCAGATGTGGCCGGAGAACTGACGAACAGTTCCCACGGGGCCGTTCTTAATCCCTCGGCCTGGAACCCCGACGATCTAGGGCCCGGCGTCTCCAGTCTCTACTTTCCGAACGGCGACGATCTAGGGACAGATGCCAGCTCCTCCTGCCCTCCTCTATGTCCCTTCGCCTGTTATGAGAACGGCCCCGCTCTACCAGTTCAGTATCGCTATCTCCTTGAGAAGCAGCCTCCCCGGAGATTCCCAGCCGCTAGCCTCCATCTGCTGCTCGGCCAGCTCTTGGGAACCTCGGCCGTTTGGGAATTCATAACTATCTGTTTCGCTGCCTCCCATGTCCACCTGGCCTGCTCCTTCCCGAGAGAACGCTCCCACTCAAGATCCCAAGCTAAACTCTCTACAGGTGACTGGGGCAAAGGCACTGCGGACCAATCTTGCTCTGGGCCTTCTAACTCATCCTCCGAGTCCCCTCCAGCCTGTGCGGGTCCCAATGCCACCGGGACCCCGGCGCCTCACCCCCCCCCCCAGTGGCACGAACGGGCCCATGGGTGCTACACCTGCTGCCCTTCTCTCAGCAGTTCTTATGTCCTTCTACTCTGTCCTTCTATCTAAACCCCCTTCCTGGGTGTTTAAATCGCTTTTTTCATCAGTCCTCCAGCCCCTCTAGGAGTCCCGATCTGGATCTCTCTATCGTTTCTGGCTCCTTTTTCACTTCCTGGAGGAGGCCTTTCACTCTAATTAGGCTCCAAGCATGGAAAGGCCCTGATTTGACTGTGAGTTATGTCTGCAAAGCTATTTTGGAGGGGAAATTTTCCTGTTGGGTGGGCATCTGAAAGAGTTACTAATCTAACAAACATTTGGGCCCAGGGGGGTGCGAAAAAGAAAGTCCACTTCCGGGATTGCGGCAGCGATGCGTATAAACTTGAAAGTCCCATACATACTAATCCCTTCCGATTTCTTTTCATTTTCATAACTTTTTTCTCATGCCTAGTATGTACCTTTGTGCAGTGGAAAAGTGAATATTGCTTTACATATTGCACAGAAAGGAGGGAGGAAGAAGTATACATTTGTAGTTCATCACAGAAGACTAGCACATCTCAATTACAGCAAGACAACAGCCTCTTCCCTTTGGACTTGTCGCCTGATCTCACTATTTCCTGCTTCTCCCTTGATGGGAGACTGTTGAAAGGCATTTCTTTCACAAAAGGAGGTAATTTATGGATCATTTATGTTTGTAAAAGAAATGCTTCCCAGGCTGTTTTGCAGCAGGAGAGCACTGAGGAAGGAGCAACATCATGTGATAAGTCAAAGGAAAAGACAGTATTTTTCAGAGTTTTTCAGAATGTCATTTCTTAAGTAACAGTAAGAATATGTAAGTAAATGCAAAGATCAATCCCAACCACACTGTAAGCATTAAGAATCAAGCCACCTGGTTAGCCTTGTGTAATTTATCACCAGGATGGAGCAGCTGTAAAGATACTAAAGTAGCACAAAGCTTCTCTATTGTTGAGGTTTGGTGTTGAAGGAGTTGTGTTGATGAAGAGTTGCTGTTGGAGAGAAGTCTGCAAAGATACAGAAGAATTGGAGAATAAGACCAATTTTGCAAGGTTTCAACTACTTAGGAGTGTCTGGAAGAAGGGTTTGAGAAGAGTCCTGGTCTTCTGCTATACTGTAAATATTTCTTGTATAAAGTCTTACCTACTACAAAGATAAGTGTTGTATGCCTGCTCCTTAAACCAAAGGGGGGAGGTTCTGCTGCAAAGGGAGTTGTTTCTGTTGCCTCATACAGAAACCCATTAATTTCATCGCAACAGTATTGTACTACTGTAATTGTGATTTGCCTACTTTTTGTGAAGAACTCTATAGTTTCATTTAATACGACCGTTCCAAGAGATGTAGACCAAGGCTGGCTCCACACAGGGGAAAAGTCCAGTCCAACCAGAGGTTAAAAAACCTGGGTCAAGCCAGACTTCTGTCCCCACACTGGGGACAGAAGGGGTGGGGGTATCCACATGCCCTGCTGGTCCTTCTGGCAAAGCATTCAGATATCATCATCAACAACAACAACAGTTCCTGGAAAAGCCTATAAAAGTAAAAATTACTTACTCAGCCTCCATTATCTTGCTGTCGGCCCTCTCCTAGCACATAGAAATGATGTATCAGGAGAAGGAGGGAGGGGCAAGGAGCCACCAGCAGGGTAATGGTAGCCAGGTAAGTCATTTTTACTTTTTAGGGTTTTTAAGGGGTTTGGGGGAGGGGAAGGGTGAAGGCTGTCTTGGGTTTTCCAGACTCCAGGAGCCCGGAAATCCCAAGACAGTCATATGGATTGGGTCTAGAAGTCATGTGACAAGGGCTCACAACAGGAAAGAACCATATCTTTTCAGGTGTCAAATTAATTTGGCACAAAATAGAGTTTCCTGTTTTGTACCAAATTAATTTCCTTTTACCTGAAGCATTGTTTGGATGCCCCAGGTAAAGATGCAGAAGCTTGCACATTTTGTGAGCCTGTCTGGGTGTGTTCTTAAAAAAGGTGCTAAAGAGTTTGTTTCACTTCTATCCCCTCTTGCTTGGCTCTTTACAAGGACATATTTTAAGCTGCCTTGCCCCAGTCGACTGTGCTCTTCCTACACAGCATGATCAGCCATGCTGACTGAAGGTGATGGGAGATATGGTTCCATCATTTAAGTGGTTCAAACTTGAGTAAGGCTATTTTATACTAGTGGCCTTGATTTTCCCCTAGATCAAGTATTCGGAAAGGATGATCCTTGGGCCACATGAGTTCCCTCCTAGCCACAACATCCCACTACACCAATAAATTTCACTGACCAATACATATTTTGTTGTCTCAGGGCCCTTCCAGACATGCAAAAATCCCACATCCTCTTGGGACAGAGGCCACACAGCAAGCCTAAACCTCATGGTTTTGCAGGGGTATGTATGCAAATAATTGCTGTAGCTAATAATAATGTAAGCTCAAGCAGAGAGTGATTTTGGAGAGTGATCCCCGTGAAATCAACATAAAAACATCCCTACCGAATCCATCAATGTCAGGCTGCATGGAGAAGTGTTGGATATGATTTTAGGATCCTTTAAAAGCAAGATAAAATGCTGCTACAATGAAAACATATTTACTCCAGATCAAGTGACACTATTTCATGCTATTTTAAGTATCTGCTTCCTCTATACAGTATCTCAAGTGCCAGTCACTTGACATTTAAGTCCGTCACTGCCATTTCCAAATTGGAGGCTTAAGAAATCAAGGACTTTTTTTAATGCACTGAACCAAAATCACCATTAGTTGACATTTCTGTGTGATTCTGGCCAAATGAAGCCATCTTGACAATGCTCTAGTATATCTCAGCTCACACTTCTACATCCTGGAAATGTTTCTCAGACTTGGGACAGTATTATTAGTGGTCAAGTTAATGTAATTGAACTAGATCCCTCATGGGAGAAGCCTTTCCCCCACTTTCTGAATCTCCCAGTGTTTCTGTTGTTGTTAACATTTTGTGTTATTTAAAAACTAAACAAATAATGCACTGGATCTGTTGGCCACCCTGAGAGATGGAAAAAGATTTGCATTTGAAGATTTTTCAGCTGCTAGCTATTTATCATTTGTTTATATGCTAATTTTCTAGGCCACCACTCTTAGAAACAATTGACACATGTTTGTAGGTGGTAGTCATTGGTTTGGAATTGATGTTAGGCACCAACCAATTTAATCCAGCCTTGGCTATGCTATCTGCTGTGTCTAGTGATGTACGCAATGACAACAAGCCTATATGACCACATTCCCCCTTCTCCTCTTGTCTTATATGGGTGAATCCCATTCTGATTTCCAGTAGTCATTCTGATGTGATTTCCGATGTCTATGTCATTTGATATTTATGTTCTGTCATAGTTAAATTATCCCTTGCTTGCTACTCTTGAAGGATTTGGTGCCATTTATGTACAATTTCCTTCATCTTCCAAACACAGCTACAGAGCGATCCAAAATTACATCCAATGTGAGGTTATGGTGTGATTAAGCAAATAAATATTCCCTTTGATACTTTGCTTAATTTTACATAGTGGGGATATAAAACAGAACAAGGGATGCATGAAATATGTAGGAGAAAAGCAGAGTACTTCTGTTGGTATATATGCATACTTTGCTTGAAATTACAGGGGGAAAGGGACATCACATGCATTAGCAAGCACAATTGTCTGTGATGAGTGGAGTGTGCTGCTCCAGAGGTTAGAAAATCAATGGATTCAAACTACAAGAAAAGAGATTCCTCCTAAACATCAGGAAAAACCTCTTCACTGTAAGAGCTGTTTGACAGTGCAATGAACAATCTCAAAGGGTGGTGGACTTTACATCTTCAGGGGTCTTTGAAGAGAAGTTGGATGGGCATCTTTCAGAAGTGTTTTAGTTACAAGTTTCTTCATGACAGCAAGTTGGAACAGATGGCCTTTCTGGTACCTTCCAACTCTAAGGTTCTGTGATTGTATGGAATTCCATCTGAATGGAATGAAGAGTGAAAATACAATATGCTATTAACATAGTATAAACTAGGTACAGGATGCCAATAACAAGGTAATGCCTAATGTAAAATTAGGAAAAGTCATGAAAGATTTCAAACTGAAGGGGCATCAAAATAATTCTTGAGAGGCACATTTTAATGATTAGCATTCTCAAAAACCAAAGGGTCTTTGAGAATGCCAGGATATTTTAGCTTAACATGACTTATGCCACTAATTAAGCCCCAGTAGAAGCATTTCATGCTTTGAGAATGGGGAAAAACATACATAACTTGGGAAATCAAAGGCTAGCAGCAGGGGTGGCCCTGGGGGGGGTACGCAAACCTTATTTTGGCGCCCCCCCATGGCTCCTGGCTGCCGTCACGCAGCCAGCCACGCATGCGCGGTGGTGTCTCGCTCAGCCACGCATGCGCGGTGGCGTCCTGCGTGGCCGCGAGTGAAAGTCCCTGTGCGGTGGCGCGCACGCCAGCGGCAGCAGAGGCACAGCACGGGCAGCACTAGCTCCCGAGCATGCCTCCACCCAGCGGCGCGGCTGGCTGCAGAGGCGCAGCAGCGGGGCGGGCACGGCGGCCGGCGCGGCGGCGCCCTTCCCAGATGGCAACGCCCCTCCCAGGTGCCGTCGCCCTATGCGGCCACGTAGTCAGCGGAATGGGAGGGGCCGGCCCTGGCTAGCAGTTACAGGTATCTGAGTCTAGGGAGCATACTGATCCACCACCATCTGAATCCAAGTCCGATTGCCAATACTCAGTAAAAGCAATGAAGAATCTCAATTGACTTTGGCTTTTTAATCCCTTTGAGGTTCCTGCTTTTCTTCAATAGTTCAAAGTTCTTGCTTTTCCCCTTGACTGTCCCTGGAGATATTCCCTTTCCCTACCCTCTATTTTGGGTTTGGTGAGCATCCAAGCCCTGCAGGTATCTTAAGTAAAGCCAAGTAACAGGAATTATGCTATTGCAATCCAGGATGTTATGCTTTTCATTGTGATCATTATTGCAGCATAGCTTAACCACAGACAAATGGGAAATGCTATTTCAACATTACAATTGTTCTTTGTGGGTATGCGCCTATATAAAAGCAACAGACAAGGTGAACTGAGTTAGAAAGTCTACATTCTTAAAAGTAAGACAGCTAAGAAGCATTTGGACTCAGTATGGGACGGATATTCCTTTGGGGAGGTAAGTTTGTATTCAAAACCCTGCAGTGTTGGATGCTTTTGGGTTACTTTGTTGCTGGATGAAGTTAGGAGAAAAACCAATTTCACCAACCATTTCCAGAAAGGAAAAACTACCATTTAAACAACATCACATTGCTGAGGGAACTTAGTCTGACATATCTGGAATACCAGTGATCAGCTGCAAAGGAAAACTAGACTCCTTTATTTCTAATAAGTGAGTCAGCTGGAACTGTGCACAAATTATCCATCCTATCTGTGGTCAGAGAAATTAAGGGTGGGACTATTTCACTGAACTCCTCAAGAAAGAAGAATTCTCCATAGGTTTGGAGAATGGAATATGTCATTACTAGTAATTTTACTTACATTGACATCTTTCTTCCTATCAAAGACCATATGAATATGTGAGAACACTTCAAAAGCTGTGTTGGCAATCTGGCCACCATCTTTCATTGGACCAGAGATGTGGGATTCTAATGCTATATTTTCCTGCAAAAATATTCTATAACAGGTAGATGTAGATTTATTTATCAATAATTGTTTTTGCTGGTGTCTTGTAATAAGTCATGTTAGACTGGGGCCATGGGTGGCACAATGGGTTAAACCCTAGTGCTGCTGAACTACTGACCTGAAGGTTGGCAGTTTGAATCCACAAGACAGGGTGAGATCCCACTGTTAGCCCTGGCTCCTGCACCAAGCAGTTTGAAAACATGCAAATGTGAGCAGATCATTCAGAGAGAAAAGGCAAAAGATGCTCCAAGCAGTCATGCCGGTCTCATAACTAGGATATGTCTATGGACAACACAGGCTCCTCAGCTTGGAAATGGAGAAAAGCCCCTCCCCCAGAGCCAGAAATGAAAGGAGAAGCCATTGCCTTTGTCTGTGTATTTGGTTTCATTGTATTTTATTTTAACGAGGCATTGAATGTTTATGTCTGTTTATATGCCTTAATCCACTCTGAATCCCCTTGGGAGAAGGACAGAATATATTATTATTATTATTATTATTATTATTATTATTAGACAGAGTAAATTTGGAATATGAGCTAGTTATTCCTCTAAGGAGACACATGTTGTCAAATTCTAGGGCCCAGGGACACAGACTAACAAATGACTACGTGGCTAAGTTTGTTTCAATTTTTGCAAAATCTTTTGCTTTCAATCTGGCAGAAGTACACTTTCAAGAAAAATGTGATAAATTGCCCAGGTATACAGACTCTCATCCATCATTTAGTGAAACAGAATGTTTAACCCATTGTATTCAATCAGATGTTTCTCATCTTGACATAGAACTGATAAGTAATGCACAGAGTTAGTGAGTAAAATGGAAGTTACAATTATACCCCAGCAAAAGAAAATTACACTATTGATATAAGATATGTCAGGTACCGCTTTCTTTAAATATGTGTCCTAAAAAGAGTAATGTTTTGTCAGGTGTACTCAATTTCTGTTGTTAAATATAAAGGAGGCATATTTATTTATTAGGAGCATTTCTATCCCATCCTTCTCACCTCCAAAGAGAGACTCATACACTACTTTTTACATCCTTACAAATACAGCTGTAAAATAATTTCCACATAAAACTTTGACTGTGTTTGAATATAACATGTAACCAAGGCCCTTTCACACAGCCATAAAACCCAGAATGTCAACACAGGTAATCCACAATATTTGCTTTGAACTGTATTATCTGAGTCCACCCTTCCATATAATCAAGTTCAATGTGGATTTTATACAACTGTGTGGAAGGGGCCTCAGATCACATTATTTAGAGCACTGCTTTTTGTCCCATTTTTTCTTCAACTTCTGCTATTTCCAGAAAACCCACGTCATTGCCCCAGACCAAATCTCATTACTGAACATCATGGAGGTGAAGGTGGCAACTGGCATGCACACAAACAAATAGGAGAAAATATCTGAAAGAAAATCTGCAAAAGGGTTTTTTGTTTCCTGACAGGATGTGGACAATAACATCACAGAACTTTTCAATTAAAAATGTAATGGTGTCTGGACCTAAGTTGGAGTTAGGGGTTTGGCACCATTAAAGTTTGAACTAACACAATGGTAGATTCACCATCCCACTGAAATGAAAATCACCAGTCATCAATGGAAAAATGTCTGCATTGGTCCTAAATATTTAATTTTTATTTATTTATTTACTATTACTATATTTCTATACTGCCCTTCTCAACCCGAGGGCAACTCAGGGCAGTTTACAAAATGGCACAATTCGATGCCACAATAATATAAAAACAGTTAAAAGCATATAACATACATAAAATCCATAAACAGTAAAATCAATAAAAGCATAAATCCTCCGCATCTCAATACCAAAATCGTTATCCGATCACAATTGTCCTGTTGTTCTGAGGTCAAGAAGTTATCTGCTACACTGCATTTGAGAAAACCAGGTTTTGACTTTTTTACGAAATCTTACGAGGGTGGGGGTCGACCTAATGTCCCTAGGGAGGACGTTCTGCAGCCAAGGGGCCACCACTGAGAAGGCCCTATTGTTGCCGCCAACCAAACCTGTGAAGAAGGCAGGACCGAGAGCAGGGCCTCCCCCCGAAGATCTTAAATTCCTTAATGGTTCATAAGGAGAGATATGTTCAGACAGATAAGCAGGGCCAGAACAATTTAGGGCTTTTTAGGCTAAAGCTAGCTGTTTGAATTGTGCTTGGTAGCAGACTGGCAGCCAGTGGAGCTGGCACAACAGACGAGTTGTGTGCTCCTTGAGTGCTGCTCCTGTTAACAACCTGGCTGCTGCCCGTTGGACAATTTGAAGCTTCTGAACAGTCTTCAAAGACAACCCCACATAGAGAGCGTTGCAGTAGTCTATATGGGATGTAACCAGAGCATGGACTACCATAAAGCAGAGCTTTCTAAACATTCCATGTTAGTGGTACACTTTTTAAACATACATTATTTTGCAACACAGTACTTCAGTTTTACTAGCAAACCGGCCCCAATATTTCCAGGTCTTTCCATCTCTATTTATTGCTTACTTCACATAGACTCAGATTTCTCGTGACATTTGCACAACACATCTACCCACTGCAGCCGACAAACTGATGTCACAACATACAATTTGGAAAGCTCTGCTCTAAAGGCACCAGATCCCTTCTGATCTTGGATACTAAGCAGGGTCAGCTCTGGTTGAAGGGGAGACTGCCAACAAACACTAGGTGCTGTAAGATGTATTTCAGAGGGGGGGGGAACAGGCAAAACCGTTGTTGACTATTCCTTGCCTAAGAAAACCCTATGAAATCAATGGGGTCTACATAAATTGACAGGTGACTTGAAGGCATCAAACACATTGGTTGAGAGTCAAGAAGAAGGTTTCAAATGATGCATTTTGATCTTCAGGAAAAGACCCAGGGTTTGAGTAGTCTGGTGTATCTCATTCCAGAGCAGCATAATGAGGCACCATTTGTTGAAATTCCCACTTCAGGAGATGTTTGAGACATGAGTCAGAAGCTATGTCCCCTTTTGCATGTCCTCACAGGGGAGAAAAATTAAGAACACCACACATTTCCTTTCCTGTTAGAAATAGCCACTTGTCACAGTGTCCTCTGTACACTACATACAAGCACATGGTAGCTATTCACAGTTGGTTAAAAGCATGAGTGGCAACCTTTCTTAAACTAAAGACTGATTTGTTCTCAGGGCTGGATTAAAGTGGCAGCTGGGACCAAAGGCCAAGGCACTTGGCCAAAAACACCAGCCTATTTTAGTTTTGGATAAACAACTTTTAAACAAATCTTAAGATGGGAAAGGAATGTGCAAAAGCTGGAAAACCCTCAAAAACAGCAAGCTTGGGAAAGGAGCAATAGCTATCTGGGGTAGTACAGAAAGCCGTATCAGAGTACCACAAGGGCCTGATTCAGCCCCAGGAAAAGCAAAGACCTTGTAAAACTACAGCTTCCATAGCACTGAGCCATGTCAATGACAGTGGTATCAAACTACATTAATTCTACAGTGTAGGTGCACCGGCCTTCCCAGCTACATTATTTTAGATGTCTCTATCTTTTAGTGCCAATAGGTAACAAATTTGAAATTATACTGTAAGTAACATTTTAAGAGAAAGGATAAGAACGAGGTCTTTGAATTCAAATGCTAACTGGAAGGATTGCTTTGGGATTCAGCCAGGTTAGATAGGTTATAAATGAGGTGGGGAGGAGCCATTGATACACCATTTTTGAAAAAATATATAGTTCATGGCTCTTCTTATTGTAATATAACACATTTTAATGTTGGTCAGAGTGTGAAATTAACTTGGAGTTTTAAATTTTACAAAATATGTTATATTAATATTTTAATTACTAGGTTATAATATTATATTACTGTTTTATTCCATAAGCCATTTTGAACTCTTGTAAGAAAAGTGGCAGAAATGTTAATTATATCAATGCTTTTCATCATGATGATCATGACAGAATTATTCCCGTGATTGATGCCTATGTTGTCATCCTTTCATTGTAGGTTTTGCCATCTTGCTGTTTCTTCAGAGCAGTAAGTAAAGTTTCACTATTTCCCATTTCCTAATCAAAGTAAGAGACAAAACACAAAAGTTAAGCTCTATTTGTACATTTTCCTGTTTAGATTCATCTGTCTTTATGTGCTGGCAGCCCTCCACATTCACAGGGGATAGTGATGCAAGACCTCCACAAAAGTGGAAAAGCTGCGAATAAAAAAAATGCACATTTTTTTTCATTTGGAGAACATCAGTCTAGGAAGAAAATTATACAGACATCCCAAAGGTCTTTGCTTTAGATTTAGAGCAAACTTTCACCAGTTCCAGAAGAGAAATAGTAATTATAATTCCTTCTGGAACAGGCATGGGCAAACTTCAGCCCTCCAGATGTTTTGGACGTCAACTCCACAATTCTTAACAGCCAGTAGGCTGTTAGGTATTGTGGGAGTTGAAGTCCAAAACACCCAGAGGGCCAAAGTTTGCCCATACCTGTTCTAGAAACAGATAAGTGCAGGAAGTCTTCTGGAATGTGGCACCCTTACATGTGTTCTCATATTTCACAGATGGAAACCTGGAAACATATTGCCAAGTAACACTGTAGTGTTGGCAAAAGTTGTTAATGTTGGCAAAAGATGGCAAAGGTTGTTAGTGGGTAATAACACACAAGATAGGAGAGATCACAGCAACTTGCTTTTGCCTGAGACAACAAGGAAGGGCAAGATTCTGTCCCCTCCTCTCCCCCTACCAAATTAATTGAATGTATATTTTGACCTCAGTTTGCAACAAGTAAAGTAAGGCCAAAAAGGAGGAATGGGAGGAGAGAGAAACTGGGACCTGAAAAAGTGGAGCAACAGAGGACTGAACGGGACTGTTTAGGATATGGCAGTGGTTCTCAACTTTCCTAATGCCGTGACCCATAATACAGTTCCTCATGCTGTGGTGGCCCCCAACCATGAAATTATTTTTGTTGCTACTTCATAATTGTAATTTTGTTACTGTTATTAATCGTAATATAAATATCTGATATGCAGGATGTATTTTAATTCACTGGACCAAATTTGGCACATATACCCAATATGCCCAAATCTCAATACTGGTGGGGTTGCGGGGGGCAGGGGTTGATTTTGTCATCTGGGAGTTGTAGCTGCTGTCATTTATAATTAACCTACAATCAAAGAGCATTCTGAACTCGCCCAACAATGGAATTGAACTAAATTTGGCACACAGAACTCCCATGACTAACGGAAAATACTGGAAGGGTTTGGTGGGCATTGACCTTGAGTTTTGGAGTTGTAGTTCACCTACATCCAGAGAACACTGTGCACTCAAACAATGATGGCTGTAGACCAAACTTGGCACAAATACTCAACATGCCCAAATGTGAACACTGGTGGAGTGAGGAGAAAATAGACTTGACATTTGGGAGTTGTGGTTGCTGGGATTTATAGTTCATCTACAATCAAAGAGCATTCTGAACCCCACCACAATAGAATTGGGCCAAACTTCCCACAAAGAACCCCCATGACCAACAGAAAATACTATGTTTACTGATGGTCTTTGTTGACCCCTTTGACACCTCCTCACAACCCCCCCCCCCCAGGGATCCCGATCCCCAGGTTGAGAAACAATGTGCTATGGGGACATAGCCAGAAACTGTTCAAACATCCTCCTTTTCCACCACCCAACATCCTGTGTGGGGGTGGCATGAAAAATGACCAAACACTTTGGTCATTGCATGATTGATGTAGAGGATTACAAACTAATTCCACAATGGCTAAACAAGTAAGTTATACAAGTGAACAGAACCTACTTCTGTCTAGCCCATTAATAGGATGGTAGCCATTAATTCCAAAACCATCTCTGATTAGTCACCTCCATTCACAAAGCCAAAGCTGATAAGATTTAAGAGGCCAATATCTGAAAATCAGTAGGACTGGTGCTGAGATGCCTTTCATGTATGTTCTAATTTCCACAGGTTTTGCTTCCAAAGTGGTTTGCTATTTCACCAACTGGGCTCAGTACCGACAAGACAAAGGGAGGGTCCGTCCCAGCGACATTGACCCTAAAGTGTGCACTCATCTCATTTACGCATTTGCGGGAATGAAAGGAAATGAGATTGCAACTCTGGAATGGAACGATGAGACTCTCTACAAGGAATTCAATGATCTCAAAAAGAAGTATGGAGAATGCTAAGATGAAATGAGGACTGGGATGTCACATTGCATGAGTTCACCAGTATTCTGATAATTAGAGAATTGATATGAAAACAGTTGCTAGCTTAATGAGATGTGAAGAAAGAAACCCTCACAAGTAATGCAATGAGATCACATTGTCAAAGTCAGCTCTACTGTTAGGCATAGTGGCGTAGCTCCTTATGGAAGCCAATGTTACTTGTTAAGGAGCAGCAAAATGGTAGAGTTACAGTGTCAGCAGGTGATTCCTGTCTTAGTGGACCATTAAATCCACTGTTTGGCTTTAGTCCAAACATTAGAGGAGCTATCCAATATGATGAACCCTAGGCACAAAATAGTTTTAGGACCTTGGATAACTCCTCCAAAGTTTAGACTAAAGGCCAAAAGGGATACAAGAGCAACCAGCCACTCCTGACAAATTACTAGGAGAATTTTTGTAGCGTTTTCTGTCTTAGATTAGAATTCAATACTGCTTTACTAAGGATAAATGCCAATTTCTCACCTACAACCAGGCAATTCAATGTCTTAGCAATCCAGTTCTAAAGACTGGGACTAAAAGTGAAATAGAGGAGGAAGTTTTTACACTGTGTACATACCAGGCATGCTGGTCCCAATCATGTCCACACATTTACTTTTGAGTAAAGACAAACTGGTCTTCAGTTGTGCAGTAAAGAGTATAGTTTGAGTCTGTACCATTTCACTTTTTCATGGAGAAAAAGAGTGAATGAGCAAAGAAGTAAAGTTTGAGAGAGCCCAGATTTCTTGAGGTTTTCTTTTTATTTGTTTGTTTGTTTTGTAGAGGCAGGTGTCTGATATTAGGGTGAGCACTCCAAAGTGAATGCAGATCTTCTTCCTCTACTTTTTCTGTCCACATAGGAAGAGGGGATTTTAAAGTTTTGAAAGTGCTCCATATTCTCACCATTAGGAGTTAGTCCAGTGGTTTTCAACTTGTGCGTCCCCAGTTGTTTTGGCCTACAACTTCCAGAAATACCAGCTGTTTACCAGCTGTTAAGATTTCTGGGAGTTGAAAGCCAAAACATCTGAGGACCCACAGGTTGAGAACTATTGGGTTAGAATGTGAAGGGGAAAATGAAGTTATGAAATGTCATTTGGTATACTGTTTGCACTCCAACTGCACACAGCATCCTGTGTGCGCATGCATAGCAGTGCTCCAGGGTGGCTCAGGGAAAATGAAACTCTAAGGCAGTGCTTTTCAACCTTTTCTGAGCCGCGGCACATTTTTTACATTTACAAAATCCTGGGGCACACCACCAACCAAAATGACACAAAATGACACTCTAACACAGTAATACATATAGTTAATATGTTTTTAATGTATTTATACACTCAGTGTGAAACCTAGGCCTGTTTTGATGAACACAACATAGATATCCTGGCAGGAATGGCAGAAAGACACAAACTTCCCACACAGAACTCCCACAACCAAGAGAAAATACTATAAGAGTTTGGTGGGTATTGACCTTGAGTTTTGGAGTTGTAGTTCACCTATATCCAGAGAGCAGTGTGGACCGAAACAATGTTGGATCAGGACTAAACTTGGCATGAATACTCAATATGCCCAAATGTGAACACAGATGGGGTTTGGGGAAAATAGACCTTGACATTTGGGAGTTACAGTTTCTGGGATTTATAGTTAACACACAATCAAAGAGCATCCTGAACTCTTGCAACAAAGGAATTGAACCAAACTTGGCATATTGAACTCTCATTACCAACAGAAAGTACTGAAAGGGTTTGCTTGGGAATTGACCTTGAGTTTGGAAGTTGTAGTTCACCTACACCCAGAGAGCACTGTGGACTCAAATAATGTTATGTTATGTTGTTGTTTGTTTTCTATCCAGAATCGCAATGTTGGAAGGAGGCTCACCACTTTAAGGTCCCTAAAACAGGCATGGGAACGCTTCGGCCCTCTGGGTGCTTTGGACTTCAACTTCCACCACTCCTAACAGCCTGAGGCCCTTTCCTGCTTAAGTGGCTGAGAGGGGGAAAGGAAAAGGGCCTGAGGCTGCTAGGAATGGTGGGAGTTGGAGTCCAAAACACCTGGAAGGTCCAAGTTTGCCCATGCCAGCTTTCGACAGAGACCTCTTCCTCCCCCTCCCCCTTCGCGCCCTTTCTTCCCCCTCCTGCCGAACACTTACTTTTTCTTCTACACTGCCGCTTCTGTCGCCATTTTGATTTGAGGGGGCAGCGTGAGCGTGTTCAGGAGGTGAGGGGGGAGGGAGGAAGACATGACCCGTGCGGGCGCTCCTGCGCAGACTCGCCCCAGAGCAAAGCGAGGCAAAGCGAGCAGAGCGAGGCTGGGAAGAAGGGAGCCCGAGTGGAGAAGAAAAAGTGTTCGGCAGGAGGGGGAAGAAAGGGTATTGGAGGTTCCAATTTCCCATGGCACACCTGATGATCGCTCACGGCACACTAGTGTGCCACGGCACACTGGTTGGTAAACACTGCTCTAAGGTGCAGAAAGACATAGTTGGAAGACAAGAAAATTGAACTCTAATTTTCCCCTCTTCTGTCTAGGAATCCAGGACTGAAGACACTGTTAGCTATCGGTGGATGGACATTTGGTAGTGCAAAGTAAGTTGTGGGATGTGTGTTTCTCAAAAAGGAACTTTATAATGAGCTTTCCACAAAAGGGCTGTATAACTTGCAGACTTGTGGTAGAAATCTAGGACTTTTGCTCTCTTTTTTATTTGAAATTAAGTTTCTAATTTTCACAAATGCAAATAATACTCTTGGTGCCTTAGGTAAAGGTAAAGGTTTCCCCTTGACATTAAGTCTAGTCATTTCTGAATCTGGGGGGTGGTGCTCATTCCATTTCTAAAACGAAGAGCCAGTGTTGTCAGTAGACACCGCCAAGGTCATGTGGCCAGCATGAATGCATGGAGCGCCGTTACCTTCCCACTGCAGCGGTATCTATTGATCTTTTCATGTTTGCATGTTTTTGAACTTCTAGGTTGTCAGAAACTGGGGCTAACAGCAAGAGCTCATGCCGCATCCCGGATTTGAACCTGTGACCTTTCGGTCAACAAGTTCAGCAGCTCAGCAGTTTAATCCACTGCACCACCGGGTGCCTTACTCCAGCATAATTTACCGGAGTGATTCATAATAGCAGTGTAGAGCAAACAATGGGACAGAATAAAATGCCATCTCTCCTGCAAGAAGGAATCCCTATAGCTTATTCCAATTGCTAACTCCAACAACAAAAGCTGAGTTAAATCAGTGGAAATTAAATAAATTCTGACTTAGCAAATCCCTGTGGGTCTACTCTAGTTGGTACTAACAATGAGATGTAGGCCAATGTATTTTATAATCATCAGTATTCAGTGACACTGTTCCCTCCTCCACCCCCAATACTGAGCCTGACAGTTTCAGGCCATGAAATTGAAATAATGAGAAATATGCATATTAGCTCCAAACTTCCATCTCATGATATATATTTTAATGTTAATTTCAAGGCTGAAAATGCCATCCATTGGTGTCAGTCCTTCTAATCTATCTAGCAAATGCAAGAAATATTGGAACATTAACTCTGAAAAAAAGAGAGGACATGTTCTCAGAATAGTCACACACTCCAGATTACTTCATCCCCCACTCCCAAAATCAATTCACTGGAGACAAATTAGCGTAATACTCTATTTTATGGAAGCAACGCACCAGAAAGGAAAGATAGATTGAGCTGCTAGGCTTTTCCTTTGGTCCGACAGATAGTAATGTAAAGTTGTTCTTCCATCACATATACCACTACTCACTGCTTGATTTGTCCCCCAGCTCCAATTAGAGATCTATTCTTCAGAAGGTGACATTGTTGGTTGGCAGCAGCTACTGTTTTCTGACATTAAGAAATCTCTCTGATTGCCTTGAGGTGTGTCATTGTGCACCTGTTACACAAAAAGGCATTTCCCCTATATTGTGTCCTCTATTTCTTTATTTATAGTATATTACTATTTGCTTTAGAATACAATTTCTTCTTAGATTGTGTGTCCCTATGGATGCAATAGGTTCAGCCACATTCTTCCAGTTTGTTCTAGAGCAGTTATTTGTTCTAGATCAAGGATGGCTCTTTGCCCTTGCTGGCTAAGTTCCTCATTTAGTTTTAAAAGTTATAAAGAGGTGAATACCTGAAATGGAAAGATGGAAGCAAAATACTAGCACATTTTCATTTAATGCTCTTACTGGCAATAAAACAAGACATTTTAACTGTCAGGGGAATCAAACCTCGAGAACCACGAAACAATGATGTCATGGTGAAGGAAATGTGGCCTTCTGGGGTGTCTCAGACAACCAGACCAGAAGTCCTTTCATGCTACACAATTACAGTATTATGATTCCACTTTAACTGGCATAGCAACATCCTATGATATCTTGGGATTTGTAGTTTGGAAAGTATTTGAAATTCTCACCCAGAGCATTCCAGTGCCCCCCCCCCAAACTACAAACCCCAGAATTACTTAGGAAGCAACCATGGCCTTTCAGTTGGAGTCACAGTGTTACGTATAATTATGTAATGTGAAAGGGTCTCTAGAATTTGATGCCAAAACTTAAGGTTCTTTAAACTGTTCTCAATATTTTAGGAGACAAGGTGTTCACATGCAATTAAATAAAATTTTGGGATGTTCCTGAAACCTACTCTGATGAAATAAAGAAAAGTTGAGCTTTGAAAATAGAAAAAAACTTTTTTTGCCTAAATATGGCTAATTTTACATAATCTCTCTCTCTCTCTCTCTCTCTCTCTCTCTCAGCTTTGGAGAGCATAGGGAAGAGTTAACACCCACGTGGTGTTTGTTTTGCCCCTGTTCAAAAGATTTCACGTCACTTTCTGTGCCGTGATCTCTGAATTTTTGAAAAATCTGGCTTGTTGTGGAAACAAGGATTGGTGAGAAAGCTTCAGCTGAGACACCTTTCCCCATCATAACTCTTTCAGGAGTTAATTTACCTTCTTAGGGGTAGATTTCTCTCACTTCCTGTTGGCTCACTCCTGTTCTTAACTATGAGTCATTTGTAAGTCAGATGTTTGTAACACTGGGACTGCCTATATAGCACACTGAATGCAGGCATGTAGCCAGGGGGGGCTAAGGGGGCTTCAGCCCCCCCCCCCGAAATTCTCAGGGTGGTCCGCGAAAAGGCCTTACTGGTACATTATTTAAACTGTTATGTTTATTCATATCATGATCTGATCACCATGCGCATTATATCCCACATTAATGGGGTTATTGGGATAACAATACAAAAGGTTTACTAGGGTAGACCCTCTTCCACCCAGTCTCAGCCCCCCCCCCAACAAAATCCTGGCTACGGCCCTGACTGAATGTATGTTTCAGTTGGGAAGGGCAAGGGATGTCCTCAGCAACCACCTGAAGACTCCTGTAGATCTCCAGGAAAGGGAGGTATACTGCTCTCTTAGTGCCACCACTGAAAAAGACCTGTCACCTATACTAATCAGAGTAATTGCTATCTTTCTGTCTTAGGTTTTCCACCATGGTGTCCACTATTGCCAATCGTCAGGCATTTATTCTCTCAGTGATTTCTTTCCTAAGGAAGTATAATTTTGATGGCCTAGACTTAGATTGGGAATATCCTGGTGCCAGAGGCAGTCCTGCAGAGGATAAAATGCGCTTCACTTCTTTGGTTCAGGTATAGTAAAACCCAGCATATAGCCACTAAATGTTAGACAATTTTTTGGATGAAGAGTTTTATTCTGATGGCAAATTATGTGCATGTCAGGCCCCTTCTACACTGACATAGAATCCAGATGATCAAAGCAGATAATCCACCCTATCTGCTTTGAACTGGGATATATGAGTCCACACTGCCATGTAATCCAGTTCAAAGCAGATAATCTGTATTTTATATGGCAGTGTAGATCGAGCCTCAGTAAACGAAGTTCAAAAGAGCATCAGAGAGGTCTGGAAAAAATGATTGCTGGTTTTCTCAGTCAAAGGGTGTTTTTTTGAAGCAGATTACTGGAATGGCAAAAAATATGATAGAAATATGAATGAGAAACGCCATCTAGAAACTGATACCACTGCAGTCTGTTGGCCAGTACCAAAAGAAACACATAACATGAAAGTTCTTACTGGAATGAAGGCTGGCCTTACCATGAAGCCAAGAGAGGCAGAGGTGTCAAGCAGCAGATTTTGTAGGGTAGCAATGAAAGCCTTTGGTCATCCATCAAGAGATGACAACACACATGCACAGAACTTCTATTCATCCCTTGAATTAACCTGCTAGCTCAATCATGGTGGGAAAGTATATTCCATCACTACTACTGAAGTTAGATTTTGTTTTAACTATATTTTATTGTTTATGTTTTTAATTGTGTTACTTTGTAACCCTTGTTTATGCTGGGTTTGGTTCCCATGTAAGCCGCCCTGAGTCCCTTCAGGGAGATGTTGGCGAGATATAAGAATAAAGTTTTATTATTGTTATTATTGTTGTTATTATTATTATTATGAAAAGACAAGTCAATGTATTGTTGAAGGCTTTCATGGCCAGAACCACTTGGTTGCTTGGTTGAGTTTTCCGGGCTGTATGGCTATGTTCCAGAAGCATTCTGTCCTAACATTTTGCCTGCATCTATGGTTGGCATCCTCAGAGGTTGTGAGGTTTGTTGGAAACTAGGACAAGTGGGGTTTTTATATTTGTGGATTGTCCAGGGTGGGAGAAAGAACTCTTGTATGCTTGAAGCAAGTGTGAATGTTGGAATTGGCCACCTTGATTAGCATTGAATGGCCTTGCAGCTTCAAGGTCTGGTTTCTTACTGCCAGTCAATGCTGGTATGTAGAACAAGGAAGGGGATCAAGGGGGGATGGGGTGGGGAATCAAAGTTTTAGAAAACCAAAATGTGGCTGTACCTCAAGCACAAAAAGAAGTGCTCCTTATTTGATTCACTGTATAGAACATAGGGTTAAAGGTATTTTTAAAGTATAAAAAATGTAAGAAACAAACTTCCTGCATTTTCAGCAGCTTCAGGAACAATGATGTCATGTTCTTGCCCCATCAGCATAGAGATTTATTTATTTATTTATTTATTTATTTATTTATTTATTTATTTATTTATTTACAGTATTTCTGTTTTGCCCTTCTTACCCCAAAGGGGACTTAGTGCAGATTACAGTGTACACATACATGACAAACATTCAATGCCATAGACACACAACATATATAGACAGACACCCAGAGGCTAGTTAACATTCCAGCTTTCATGAGGGTATTCTGGCCACCAGGGGAGCTGTTGCTTCAATGTCCATTTGTGTCACTGATGAAGTACTTCCTCATTCTTTGCACCCTTGCTGGAGAATTTTATGGCATCGTAAATTCATTAAATTGTAGATTCCTGTCTCTGAATTACATTGTTGGCATAGATTCCACTTGCATTGTTTCAATATTGCATTTTTCAAAAACCAATTAATAATGTTGTTTATCTCAACTGTTTGATTTAGGAATTGAAGAAAGGATTCCAGGCAGAAGCCCAACAGACAAAAAAGGAACAGCTGTTGGTGACTGCTGCTGTAGCAGCTGGGAAACAAACCATTGACAGTGGCTATGAAGTTGGTAAAATCTCAAAGTTAGTATTCTCTAAGATCCAGGGATCAAGGGAAGACAAAGTTGAGGTCATGGTTAACAAGCAAGCATGCCTGCCTTTGGCCAAGTTTAGTCCATGGACCCCACTTTCAGTGGCTGATAAATTGTGCCTGTGATCCCATCATTCCACACATTGCAGCCAACTCAGGATTCTTATGCCTATTTGCCTTCTTTCTTTTCATAGGTCTCTGGACTTCATTAACCTCATGACATATGACTTCCATGGATCTTGGGACCCAGTCACCGGACATGTCAGCCCTCTATTTCCTGACACTGTATGTGGTAACCAATAGTGGAATTTCCTTGTGTGCCCATGTCCATTCAGATCTCTTTGAATATCAGTTTGGTTAAAGGGTTTGCCTCTTTTTCTAGAATTCAACCATTTCAAGTCTGCTTCCTTGTTAGCATTTTTTAAAATGATATTTATTAAGAGAAATAAGTTTAGATGAAATTGAAAGTTTAGATGAGTCTAACTCATAGTAACTGACTAGCATGAAGAATCAATGAGCCATTCTTACCTCTTACTCTTGGAATAAACCCAAACTGTCTTCTGCTAGAAAAACTTAAGAATAATTCATAGAAAGGTAATATCTTGTAACTCTGAGTGCTTCTACGCCGTAGAATTAATACAGTTTGACACCACTTTAACTGCCATGTCTCAGTACTGCCCTGAGAGTGATAGTTTGGTTATGCACCAGCACCCTTTGGCAGAGAAGGCCAAAGACTTTGCAAAAGAACTCACATGATTCCATCACATTCAGCTATAGCTGCTAAAACAGTGTTAAAATCATTAATTCTTCAATGCAGATGCACACCCTGAGAGTCCAATTCAGAAAGAATGAATAAAGCATACTCTAGCAACATCACTATTAATATTTATTTATTTATTTATTATTTATTTTTTAAAATTATACTCCAACCTTCTCACCTCCTAAGAGGGACTCAGACCGACAAACAGCAAATATTCAATGCTAACATTTAAAATCTAAAACAACATAAATTTACAATAAAATTATTAATTACAATACAATAAATACATTTTAAAAGCCTTTCGCCAAAGTAAAATCGAGTCCAACTCATTCCATATATACGATCCGTATCTAGTGGTTAGCGACTTTAGTCGATTTGCGATCTCCTCCTTCATTCTGCAAAGGCCTCATTGCACAGCCACATTTTTACCCACTTCTTAAAATGTAAGCTGAGTTGCATCTCTGTCACCCCCAACAGTAAGTCATTCTTACCTCTCAAATAGAGAGGTAAGTAAATTAGATATAAAACCAATTGGAACTGGCCGTCCATTTCATTTTTTAACACTCTTGCATTTTTACCTATTGGGAGGGAAGGATGATAAATTGGGATAACCCTACCACTAGGCAAAATAAGGCAATTGTATTAGGTGGAAGATGCATTGATGAGGGCAGCCATGCTTTTATCTGAAGTCCTTCCACATAGCCATAAAACCCAGAATATCATGGTAGAAAATCCCACAATATATGTTTTGAACTGGGTTATCTCAGTCCATACTGCCATACATTCCAGCCCAAAGCAGAAAATGCGGGATTTTATTCAGCTGTATGGAAGGTGCCTGTGCTATGTGTTTCAGAAAAGCATTTAATGATCCCTGAGATGGTCATTGCCAATTAGGACATTCTGCGATCAATTCATTGCCAGAATCATGGTGTAAAACTAGAGGTGGTCAATTCAGATCATCCTGATAGGAAGTATTTGTTCTTTTCACTTTAGATCATAACCTACAAGTGTGTTTGTGGGAGGATATTGCATAATATTTCTGTATAACACATACATTCCACAGATCTTTATCCCGCACGAATGTTACAAATGGTTAGATTCAAGGTGCACAGTATTGCATTGCACTGTTGTGTCCAAATACTAAATGCAATATAGTTTGCAAACACCTAGAATTAACAGGTGTCTGAGCTATGCAGAGTTGCTCATTAGGTAAAAGCTTTTTCCATCAGTAAAATGAAAGGGGATACCACTTTCAATCCCAATAACTCTGGGAGGTGTAAGAGGATTATTTGTAGCCTACAAATATGTTTCAGAAAGCGTGGCCAGTCCAGTGCAGTTGATGGCGTAGGACCATCGCTTCAATGCTGGTGGTCTTTGCTTCTTCCATGAAGGTTATTGATTAATGTGGCAGATTATTCCAGCGTGATGTAATGTTTTTCTAATGCTCCATACTTTTAGTACAGTCGGTCCTACATATCCACAGATTCTACATCCATGTATTTAACCACTGATGACTTGAAAATATTCCCATGTTTTTTGGAAGTCTATGGTATTCTGCATCTGGAGGAGTAAAATACATTAAAGTACAGGCTGAAGAAACACTCCTCAAGGAGGTTTCTCAGGCTGGATCTACACTGCCATATAATCCAGTTCAAAGCAGATCATCTGCATTCAGAAACTGGATTATATGGCAGTGTAGATGGGGCCTCAGTCTGCAGCCAGCTTCATCCTCCACTTGCCTTTCCCAAATACCCCTTGAAGCTTTGACCGAGGAAACCACAACTCTATGAAATGACCAAAGAAAATTCTTTTATTGGATAAATGGCAATAAAATACATGCTTTCTCCCTTACTTGCTTTATCAAGGATGATGCTGTGAAATACTGGATAAGCAATGGGGCACCACCTGAAAAGATTATTCTGGGAATCCCTTTTTATGGACGAAGCTTCACTCTTTCTTCCTCGCAAACTGGACTCAATGCACCAGCCTCAGGGCCTGGAACCGCTGGGACTTACACAAGAGAGGCCGGATTCTTGTCTTATTATGAGGTAGGCAGAACCTATCACCCATCCGTCAATCAATCAATTCATCTGTCTGTCTAGTCATGCTTGCCTCATTTGTCCAGGAAACTCCTCCCAAATCTGGTTTCCTTTGCCATAAAGTTACTGGAGGCTTGCTGATAGTCTGTATTATTTACAGGCATGAGCAGAGATATAAGTACAGCCCTAACATACTAATGTTCCCAAGTTCAATGCTCCTACAACAAATCCTCAGGGTGGCTCTGTTAGCTTACAAAAACCTCTGAAAATTGATTCAGATAGATTACATCACTGAGGTCCCTTTCAAACAGCCCTATATTCCAGAATATCAAGGCAGAAAAACCCACATTATCTGCTTTGAACTGGACTATATGGCAGTGTGGACTCAGATAACCCAGGTCAAAACAGATATTGTGGGATTTTCTGCCTTGATATTCTGCAATATGGGGCCGCTTGGAAGGGCCCTTAGCTGCTATGGTTTTCTGCCTTCATTTATGGCAACCCTATCACTGTGACCTCTTCCACAAAGCTGAATAAAATCCCACATTATCTGCTTTGAATTGGAATACATGGCAGTGTGGACACAGATGATTTAGGACACTTTCACACAGCCCTATAATATCAAGGCTGAAAATCCCGCATTATCTGAGTGTGGACTCAGACAACCTAACTCAAAGCAGATAATGTGGCCTTTTCTGCCTTGATATTCTGGGATATAGGGCTGTGTGGAAGGGCCCCCAGTTCAAAGCAGATATTGTGGGATTTTCTGCCTTGATATTCTAGGTTATATGACTGTGTTGAAGGGCCCTGGGTTTTCTTGCTAAGATTTGCTCAAAGTGAGTTTGGTTTTGCCTTTATCTGAGGCTGACAGTATTTGGGCCCTTCCAGACAGGCCCTATATCCCAGGATATGACCCCAGAGGTTTTTTTTTTGCTTTAAACTGGATTATATGAGTCCGCACTTCCAGATAATCTGGGATAAACAAAAACCTGGAATCAGATCCTGGGATATAGAGCCTGTTTGGAAGGGCCCTTTGAGTTGACCAAGGTCAAGCAGCAGGTTTTCATGGCTAAGGAAGATTTTAACCCAGGGTCATAGTCCAACACTCAAACCACTACATTAAGCTGGCTCTCACCTCTTAGCTATGGAGGAGGTTAAATTGTCTATCCCAGGGGTGCTCACACTTTTTCAGCATGCGAGCTACTTATAAAACAACCAAGTCAAAATGATCTACCTACCCACCCACTACAAAAATGTGAAACATATAACACAATATCTGCTTTGAACTGGGTTTTCTGAGTCCACACTGCCATATAATCTGATTCAAAGCAGATAACATGGGATTTTATTCAACTGTGTGGAAAGGACCTCAGATAACCCAGGGCCAGCAGCACTTGGGCAGCGTCAGGAGCCTGAGAGGCGGGACTGAGCCTTCCTCCCGCCTTGCCTGCGATCTACCAGGATGCCCTGCGTGATCTACCCAATGAGCACCCCTGGTCCCCTTCTATGATTGTTTTTTTTCCTGATCAAAGAACAAATCTCCCATGGTGACATCTTAAATTCTGTCTTTTACACACATTTATGAGTCATGAGTGTGTGAGGTGCATTTCCAGCAACTTCATCAGGTCTGTGTAAAATCAATAAATATGAGGATGAGAATTTGCATGGCAAAGAGATTCTGGCAAGTCATAGAATCATAGAGTTGGAAGAGACCTCATGGGACATCCATTCCAACCCCCTGCCAAGAAGCAGGAAAATCACATTCAAAGCACCCCTGACAGATAGCCATCCAGCCTTTGTTTAAAAGTCTCCAAAGAAGGAGCCTCCACCACACTCCAGGGCAGAGAGTTCCACTGCTGAATAGCTCTCACCGAGAGAAAGTTCTTCCTAATGTTCAGATTCAAGTCATCTTCTTCCTGCTTCTAAGCTTTCCACACATGGAGTTTCTGGTTTCTGAATTTCCACAATGATTAAACAGTCAAGTCACATCTGTCCTAGTTCAAGCATCTCTCAATATTATTGTAGCCAATTTGTTTTGTTTTAGATCTGTACCTTTAAAGAAGGTGCTACCACAGAAGTGATTGAACAACAGAAAGTTCCATACTCTTTCAAAGGAAATCAGTGGGTAGGATACGACGATGTGAACAGCATTAAAACTAAGGTAAGTATCATGCTTTTATAATCAAAAAACGTCTTCTAGAATATAATAATTGTTATGTTTAGAAATCCCTACAGATGATATATAAGATATACCATCCAGAGAAAGTATTTATGGTTCACTCTATCTATTGTAAAATCCTATGCGGAAGCCAATCTTGAATAAGAGTTATCTCTCAACATTTGTCGTTTTGACTTTTGCAAATTTATTTATTAATGGCATTTTATTTTTAAATATCCTCCAGTGTGACTCTGTGATCAGCTTTCTCCAGTCCTTCTGAGATGCCACAAGATTCTTAAAAAGAACACCTCTGTAGGGATTTCTGGGTTCTTGAATGCAATTCTAAGGCTAGTCTCTAGTGAACATGACCATAGCCTAGCAATTCCCAGAAAGGCTTTTTTTATTGTGTCAGAGGCGAATTGGGGTTGCTTCTGATGTAAGAGAATTGGGCGTCTGCTCAGAGGGTGCCCGGATGTGTTACCATCCTGTAGGAGGCTTCTCTCATGTCCCCGCATGGGAAGCTGGATCTGACAGATGGGAGCTCACCCTGTCTCACGGATTTGAACCGCTGACTTTCAGGTCAGCGGTTCAGCTGGCACAAGGGTTTAACCCCATTGCACCATGACAGCTCCTACCAGAAAGATGATCTCTCTGGTAAAAAAAAAAGTCTTTCATGGGGGTCTTGTGCCCCTAGCCACAGCCAATGTTGAATACTGAAACTCTCAAAAGTTATATTTGTGTATTTCCTTGAATTAATTGTAAAAGATACTGTGAAACAACGTGGACTTTGAGACTTTTCCAGACACATGTGTATCAATGAACAAACCAAAGTTTCTTTTACAAAGATCCCCTATCCAATCCCCTTTGTAAGCAAACACTGTAGATACTTTACAAAGCCATGGGTGGCTTTGACACTGTAACTTATCACTCTAAATGCAAGCCTTCAAAGTATTTTCTGATTTCTCTTTCATTCAGGTTGCATATGTGAAGCAAAACAATTTGGGAGGTGGCATGGTTTGGGCCATGGATCTGGATGACTTTAGTGGCTCCTTCTGCAACCAAGGGAAATACCCACTTCTTCAAACTCTAAGGAGAGAGTTGGGGCTGAAAGGTGAATCTGATGTTATTGTACTTGTTTTTCTTGAAGTCATCTTTCAGTCATGAGACCTGTGTGGAATTAATGATTTACTCAGTCTCCTTACACTCTATTGATACTCTCTGTCATGTTGCAAGGTCAGAATAAATAGTTGGCTGCACCAATAAAGTGGGAATAAAACAAAACTAGGCATTCATGGAAAGGTCAAGTATCTCCCTTGAAGTAGACTCCATGTTTCCATTTGCATTGCTGACTGTGATTTCACAAACTTATTTGCTTAAATTATTACTCAAGCATTGCACATGTGTTCTTTTCTTTTTGGCACAATAGGAGGGCCCTTCCACACAGCCATATAACCCAGAATAGCAAGGCAGAAAATTCCACAATACCTGCTTTGAACTGGGTTATCTGAGTCCACACTGCCATATATCCCAGTTCAAAGCAGACAATGTGGGATTTTATTCAGCTGTGAGAAAAGGACCTAAATAAGAAAAGCAGAGGATTTGTACTGCTGGACTATATCTGTCACATTTCTAATCATTAGCTACATTGGTTGGGCCTCAAAATATCATCTCACTTGGAGAACCACATATTCCCTTCCCTCTCTATGTGTAAGAAAGGAGAGTATGAAAAACCCAACGGAGACATCAAACAACTCCTTAGTTCAGCATCTTGTTTCCTAGTGACAGGTCTTTCTGGTAAGCCCATAAAGTACACATAAAGCCATATATCATCTCTCTGTCATTCCCTACAATGTGAGGGCTGATGCCTCTGACTTGGGATGTAGCATAAAGCCACCATGTATACCCATCTTTCCTGAGCTGAATAATCAAGGACATAATTTACACTTGAGTTTTCAATAGCATTCAAAAAATAAAGATGCATATAAATGTGAATGTATCATTAATATCTATGGGGCAATTTTCACTTGCAGTGCCAGAGGATAAAAGTGAGCGTGATTTGCAAATGTCCCACCAGAGATTATTATTAACCAGATAGTTACATTTTTAAAATCAAATGCCTGCATTATAGCTAAATGGTTTATGTTATTCTTTTGGCAGACCTGGCTCCAAATCCTAGACCTCCAACTTCAGACGAAAATTCAGGACCCAATCCACCAGAATCCAGTCCATCAGAACCCAATCCACCAAAAGCCATTCCACCTACATCAGACAACTTTTGTAATGACAAAGCCGATGGGTTCTATACTAACCCACAAGATCCCGCAAAGTACTATATGTGTGGCAGTAATAGAGCTTACAGCTTTTCTTGCCCAGGAGGGCTAATTTTTGACATTCAATGCAAATGTTGCAATTATCCTCAGTAAAACGCACCTTGTATTGATTAACTCCAATGATGGATTCATTGCATTTTAATCAGAGCTAACTAGAATTTTATATACATATACTGTAATCAAAACCAAGGAAAAATAAGTATTTTGGTTTGATATTATCCATCTCTTCAGTGTGTCCAGCTATATGTTACTCCAATTCTCAAATATAAAAGTGATATTATCCATTCATAATTGTCATCAAGAGTGAGAATTATATTGCAACAACAATACTGAGGAAGGCTGAGAGCTGCAGTCTAAGAACATCAGGAAACCCTCATGATTCCCACCAAATCTTATATCAAACCACAAGATACAAGCAATTGTGATATCAGCACTTCATTGTAATTTTCTTAGAATAATATGTATTATTACATATTCTTTGTTCTTGTTTCCTATTTTGCTAGATAGAAAATCATTGGAAATAAACTTGTCTCAAAGCACAGTAATTATCTATTTCATTTGTCACAAAAGGCCATGGGCTTAGTGAATTCACTAAAACACCAAATGACATTGGCTGGCCAATAATAAAATGTTGCAAAATTGTACAATAAGCCTGCATATTACTCAAAGTAACCATTCTAATATGATTTTTGCATAATATATAGTGCCCTTCTCCTTTGTCAGCATGCCATTGAAAGTTGGAAATACTGTACAGTACATAGTCAACACCCCTCCCCTCTCCCCAATTAGTCTGCTACCCTACCAAGGAGAAAGTGGCTGAAAGGATATAATCTGCCTGTGTATACTCCTTTATCTGTGGAGAGAAGGGAATAAAACCCAGGCTAGATCTACACTGCCAGATAATCCAGATTATGAAATTGGATAATCCAAATTAACTGCTTTGAACTGGATTATATTAGTCTACACTGCTATATAATCCAGTTCAAACCAAATAATCTGGACTTTATATGGCCATGTAGGTGGGACCCCAGCTGTGTTTCTCTCTCTCTAGAAAAAAACCCCCCACTTTTCTCTGAGGAAAGAAATTACTAAAGCCCAGCTGCACATTTCCCACCCAAGAAAGGGGTCCATCTCGTTTTTCAGAGGATATAAATGCTGCAATACTTTTGTCATTTCTCTCTACTGAGAAAGGAGAGTCTGCCGACAGAAGCGCAACCAGATTTCCATCACTTCTCTCAGAAGTGGAAAGACACAAACTCGTTTCTCTGCGGAGAGAGGTGTATATCTCTGCATAGGCAGGCTTCTTGCTGGATTTGAAACCTCTTGAAGGAGCTGGTTTTGAGCGCTTATCTTGGGCAGCCTCTTTAGCCTTTGTCCATAAGGGAGGTCTTTATATCTAGCTGAAACTCCACGACAAACTCATGTAATAGGCAGGTCTACTGTATTACTTTTTAGTCAGATAACACTTGTGCTGATCAATCAAACATTTAGAAGTCAAACACTGGCATCTCCTCAGTGGCAGTCAGTAGTTCCTATGCTGGTAAATCTGCTTCAAGTTTTAACCCAAACTTTAAATGAGCTATCCAATTTACTGACTCTAATTTGAAGATTAGGTTCATCACCTTAGATACATCCTTTAAAGTTCAGGCCAAAAATGTGGATTGGATTAACTACTCCTTGGCCCCATCTACCTTGACTATTTAATACAGTTCAAAGCTAGCTTCAAACTGCAATGGCCAGACAGTGAATTCCCTATAAGCACATGAAAGAAAGCCCTAAATGCACATCAGTGCTCTGTGGCTTATGTAATTACCACCCAGGCCTCAAACTGGTTCCAGGATTTCCTATGGAATAATCTGAACAGTGAAACTATTCAATGGTAGTTTGGGACTGCATTAAATGGTAAGTGCAGATAGGGCCTTGCAAGTTTATTTCTGGTATTATGCCATTATTATGGTCATCACATCCTTTAACAGTAGATTAAACTGTATACTTTCATTTATAACACTATTCAATAGACTCTTAATCTGGCCTAAAGAATTGATCAGTTTCCTTGGAATGTACAAGTATCTGTTTTTGCTGGCTATTATCACTTTCATCCGAATGTTTGTTCTAGGAGTTGTTTGTCTCAATGAAGCTTTAACTTGTTGACCCTCATCTAGTTAAATATTGGTGCCAGATCATGATGCTGAAGCAGAAATGGCTTCCTTGGATTTAAGGTCCAGGGGATCCAGGGAGGGCTTTTTCAGCAGATCAGCACCCTTTTGGTGAAGGATAGGACTCTGGAATGTTTTGAACGAAAACTGTCAAAATATTTTTAATGAAATTTAGTTACCGATTTTTGTGCACAGAGTTATCATTCAAAAAGAAAAAGAATACTAATTCAGGGGCTTCCAGCAATGACTTACCTTTTTCATGTTCCCTGAACATGTTGTAAGCCAACTGCAATCCCTGTGTGTTTCTCCATAACGTTTCCTGTTTACCACCAAAATCTTTTTCACAACAGAAAATCTGTGAAGGCAGAAAAGAACAGAGTAGCATTGCAATTCAGCGCAATATACACATGTGCACACTCTGCTTCCTGACTCATGAAAAGGATGTAAGTAGTCTGGCCAAGTGGGTAAAGGAAGTGAAACATGTCTCTATAGAAAGATGACTTTCCATTGTGCCTAAAAGATGCAATTGCAAGCACTTTGTTGAATCTTTCCATACTGGATAGTTGTAGGCCAGTTTTCAATATTCCATTATGGGAGAAGGTACTGAAGTGTAGTAGTGTCCAAGCTACAAGTTGGTGGGATACATTATCTAGATCTGTTTCACTCTGACTCCAGGACTGCTTTTGCCATTTTGGAAAAATGACATAGACGTAGACATAAGAAACTGTACAGGGAGTTCTGGTTCATTCTGCTTGACATTTTTCAATACTGCAAACTATTGCATCCTGATAACTGCCAATTCCTTTCTACTTAATTATTACAAACCAGTGTCTTTTTGGGCAAGGTGATTGAAAAGGTTGTTGCCTCTCCAACTCCAGGCAGTCTTGGATGACACATACTTCCTTGACCCATTTCAAGCCAGCTTCAGAGCAGGATACAGAATTGAGACTGCTATGCTCGCCTTAGTGGATGATCTCCGTCTCAATATTAACAAGGGGTTTGTGTCGCTGTTGGTGCTTGTAGACCTTTCAGCAGCCTTCTGCAACACCTGGAGAAATTAGGAATCAGAGGCATTGTGGTGCTGTTGTTCCAGTTGTACATCTCAAGCAGGTTCCAAATGGTGGCACCTGGGGATAGCTGCTCCTCAAAAAAGGAGCTGTTGTGTGGTGTCCCACAAGGTGCCATTCTATCCACAGTGCTTTACATGAAGCTGCTGGGAAAGATAATCTGTAGGCATGGGCAGAGCGTTATCAGTATGCTGATGACATCCAAGTATATTTCTCCATGCCTTCCAAAAGCGTCAGCTAAGGATAGTGTGTCTCCTCTGAATGAATGCCTGGAGGAGGTAATGGGCTGGATGAGGAAAAACAAATTGAAACTGAATCCAGACAAAACAGAGGTGCTTGTCATCATGGGTCTTCATCTGGAGATGGAGCTGTGTCAACCAGTTCTAGATGGGATTACACTCCCCCTGAAAGACTGTCCAAATATCAGCCCAGGTAGATGCGATGGTCAGGAGTGCTTACAGATCTGCCAGCAGATCTGCCAGCTGCACCCCTTCCTAGATTAGGAGGATCAGAAGATGATAATGCACACACTGCTAACCTCAAGGTTGGACTACTGCAATGCGTTTTACATTGGGCTATCCTTGTACCAAGTTCGGAAACTCCAGCTGGTTTAAAATACAGCAGCCAGATTAGTTACAGGAACATCTAGGAGCGAGCATATTACATCTAACCTAAACTCATTCAATTGGCTGCCAATTAGTTTCTGGGCAAAGTACAAGGTGTTGGTTTTGACCTTTAAAGCCTACATGGTTTGGGTTCAGGTTACCTAAAGGATTGCCTTCTTCCATACAATCCGCCATGCACTCTTTGGTCTTTTGGGGGCATCTGTTTCAACCAGCCAGAACCCAACTGGCAACGACCACCGAGAGGCCCTTTTCATCGGCCACCCTCAACTATGGAACAACCTGTTGGAAGAACTCCAACAGCTAAATGAGCTGTCGGAATTTTAAAACTATATAAAGACTTCTCTCTTCCAACAGACCTACCCAGACAATATTTAAGCATGAATTTTAAATGTGTGTTCATTGTTTACTCTCTGTTTTGTGTATTTTAATATGTATTTTATATACCTTTTGGTGTGTAAGTTTTATAAAGGTACATTTTAATATGTGTATTTGTGATGTTTTTGTTTTGCTTGTGTTTTTTAAATGTTCTGTAACCCACCTTGAGCCATGAGAAGAAGCTAGTAAGAAATGAAATAATAATAATGATAATAATGATAATGATAATGATTATTATTATTATTATTATACACTGAAGTCTGAGATTCTCTCCCTGCTACCTGCCATTGACAAGGGTCAAGTGTTTGGGACAGCCAGGCATTAAATAGCTCCATTTCAATTATGTGCAATGTCCTGGCATTAAGTGCCACCAGATGTCAGCTTTTGGCCTCTACCCATAGAGGCTATCAAAAGCATATCCTTCCAGGCATTACCATTATTTGTGTGGGTCCAGGTACATAGTGTTATTACTAATAGTGTTGTGAATGGCCTATGTTAATAATATTGTAATGATGATGATTGAATGATTTATAATGCAATCATCGTAATCTGTGCATTTAGTTTTCCTCTGACCTAATCCCAGCTGTGTACATTGCACATATATAATGCTAGCTAATACACCATGTATGCTTTGAAATGGGTTATATTTTATGAGAATTCATGTTGTGATCAATGTGTTTTTCTTTTAATATCTGTGTTTTTGCTAACAGGGCTAACTCTTTGGAGATTATGTCCTGGAATTTCCCCATTCTCACTTTGAAGCTGATTGCTTCATCTGTGATTATGCAATGGAGGAAACTTAAAAGAAACTAAATTTGAAATATTCTGAGAACAAAACTGTCTCAGTCTTTAAACTACAGTCATTCTTCAAATAAAATGTTATGAGTTCCCGGCAATGTTGCTGAACAGTGCTGGCCCTCCCATGATGGTTGGTGAGATAGTCACCTTCTGAAACAGAGCACAGAGGATGGCAAATGTGCCACCCACCCACCCCACCGATGCTTTTGCAATTATTCCAATTGCAATTATTCCAAGAGAGCATGTTCACATTTGGAGAGCAGTCCCTATGCTGACTGTTCAGTGCTGGTGAGGGCCAGGCCTGAATTCACACCAACAGCTGATCTGGCTGTAATGGAGAGAAAAAATAAGAAAAGCAAGACAATATACAAAGAAAACAGATTTGGGGGAGGATGGACAATGGACGATAGGATTTACAGTACCTTCACCCATATCCAGACAGTACTGTTGACCCCATCAGCCATGAATCTGGACCAAACTTTGGACACAGAGCCCCTATGACTCACTTTACTTCCTAGTGAGGTTTGGGAGAATGTGGACAACAAGACACAGATCCCCCGACCCCCCCCCCCCATGACCCACTCTACAGCCTGATGAGGTTTGTAGGAAAATGGACTATGGACAATGGGATTTGCAGTACCATCACCCACATCCAGGGACTACTAAGACCCCCACCAATAACAGACCTAGACCAAACTTGGCACAGAGAACCTCCTTGAGCAACTCAACATACTGGAGGAGTTTAGAGAAGATGAGCCATGGTCGATGGGATTTGCAGTACCTTCACCCACATCCAGAGACTACTAATCTCATCAGCCATGGTTTTGCACTGATTTTAATGGGTCCATTCATAACATAAAAAAACAAACAAACAATTCCCTTTTCAAAAAAACCCGGGCATTGCCAAGTACCCAAGGTAGTGTTTACATATTTGAAAGATGTCATGTTGGAGATGTTGTAAACCTGCTCTGGATATTAGGATACAAAGCGATAGATTCAAACTGCAGGGAAAAAGGATTCCACCTAAACATTAGGAAGAACTTCCTGATAGTAAGAGCTGTTCGGCAGTGGAATATACTGTTGAGTGTGGTAGAGTCTCCATCTCTTGAGTTTTTAAAGCAGAAGCTGGGTGGCGATCTGTCAGGGGTGCTTTGATTGTGTGTGGCAAGGGGTTGGACTAGATGACCCTTGAAGTCTCTTCCAATTCTATGATTCTATTTTTCTAATAAATTAAAGCCACTTTGGCGTTGGTCAGTTTCAAAAGCTGGATGTAATGGAAAAAATGAGTGCCACACCCACAATAACAGTTGCAACATTTTTCTCTTAGAATATTGGACAATTGTTCCAGGATGTGATGTGAATACTATGATTAGTTTGCATACACACTGCTGAGTTCATTCAAAGCTGAACCAAAGCAATGGTATAGGAACACCACAATAAGGGAAGAAGAAGTGTTATGTGGTATAGCAGACCACAGCACACAATGAGGAATAGAGCAATCGCATGGACTGGTAAGGCATTTGATGAATTTTAAAATCCTCCTTTTGCAAATAGAGTCCCCAAGATTGGGCCAACATATGATGAGGGTAGGATCAACATGTTTTGAATCCTTGTAGTTAGAAGCCTTTAACATTCCATGGGGCTGGGTTGTTGTGAGTTTTCTGGGCTGTATGGTCATATTCCAGAAGCATTCTCTCCTGACATTTTGCCTGCATAAATGCAGGTGAAACATCAGGAGAGAATGCTTCTGGAACATGGCTATACAGCCCAGAAAACTCACAACAAGCCAGTGATTCCGGCCAAGAAAGCCTGCAACGATACATATTCCATGGGGCCTTCTAGGAAATCCAATAGTCATTGTGTGAATATCCCATAAATCTGACCAACTATGTAGATATCCTTTATGCCTCATATAAGAATATATACTGCATTTGTTTCAGTCCCTTTATTAATGAATGAATTGCATACTTTCTCTTTCTTTCCATTAGGTGTAGTTGCGTTGATTTTTCTACAGCATGGTACGTCACTGTTTCTTTACTTCTTGGTTTTGTTTTCTTTTTCTGAGACAAACATTACAAAAGGGCCTCCTGATTCTCTTCTCACTAATTTTAATTTTGAATCAGTGTTGTGTGATATTATATGGTTAAAAGCTCAGATGGTGTAAAGTGCTCCTCTTTTGAAAGTTGTTTCCACATCCGGATTATTTTGGTGGCTCTTTTCTGCAGTTGGATTCCACTTTAATTGCCATGATCCCATCTTTTAGAATCATGAGACATGTCTTGATCTCGATGTGTTTTATATGTTTGGAAACCGCCCTGAGCCTCGGGAAGGGTGGTTTAGCAAATTGAAATAATAAATAAATAATTCCATGGATTCTTAGCATCCTCTACCAGAAGAAATAAATTATAGAATTCTAAGTACTTCAAATAATGTGCAATGTGGATACATCACAAATATCAAAATGGATTCATTGACTTCCCAATCACCAGCCACCAAAGCTTCTGGACCTCTTCAATGCCCAATTTTGTTGTGATTCCCCTAAACTACTTTTGTTTTCACCATAACAGTTTCCAGTTCCACCTTTAAGTTGGTTTGTTATTTCACTGATTGGTCTCAGTATCATGATGGATTGGGGCGTTTTACTCCTGAGAACATTGATCCACATCTTTGCACCCACATCATTTATGCTTTTGCCAACATAAGAGATAACCAGATTGCCTCCAAGAAGAACGACATAAGAACATATGACAGCATCAGAAGCCTTAAAGCCAAGTAGGTATAACAGTGAAACATTTACAGAGTTCAGATCACAAAGGAGAGACAATTTGCATAGCAGCTTTTAATTCTGATACAGGATGGTTCATGCTGGGGTGGGAAAATTTCTCAGCATCATATCCTGTGGGTGTGCTTCCTGGGTATTTCTGAGAGCTGTAAAAATCAAGATGTCTCAGTAACAGTAGTATACCCCTAATTTGCAAGTCCCATTGACCCAGAAATTGAAATCAGAGCTGTTTTTAACTGGATGATGTTCTATGTTCATAGACTCAGTGGTACAGTTGGATAATTTCAGGCTCTGGGGTTATTAGTCTTTTAGGATCAATCTCTTTGGGTGGGAATGTCTTCTTTACTTATTTAAAGTTAATTTGAAAAGTGGCAAACCAGCCCCACTGCTGTTTTTCATCGGAATTGCTTCTCTATGTTGTGCAATACACTTAATTTTACTTGTTTTGCTCTTTTTGATTGATTGATTGATTGACTGATTTAGAAATCCCACACTGAAGACTCTTCTCTCTGTTGGTGGATATTCAACAGGTTCTAAACCGTAAGTCCAAAACTATCAATTTATTCATTTTCTGCTTTTGCTACCCAAAATCAAAAGGAACAGAAGCCACTGATTCTGTACTTCCCTAATGTAGTTATAACTTCATAATATAACATGGAACAAGATGGAAACATAAGTGTCAAGCATCAGCTTTGAGATTAATTTATTTATTTATTTTACCATTAGATTAACTGATTTATTTTTAGGCAATCAAACAACTTCTTCAGATGCACTCTTGTAGTTGGAAAGACGGTCACAGGCATATTAGAATAGCAAGCTTGTGGGTGTGAGATTATATAACGTAATAGGACACACAGAGAGGCCAGTTGTGACCAGAGTCATAAATCTTGAGAGAGTTGTGCGAGATGATACAGGTCTATTAAACAATTGGTCTGGATTCCTGGAGGTGCAAAATCATTATTTAGAACACCTCCATCGATATAATAGTTATCAAGCTCACAGTGCAGTGAAAAAAGGCTTAACCTTTTCCCCTTCCAATCCTCCACAGCCTTAGCATAATTTAAAGTGCATTAAAATGGAAAATATACAGTACATTTCCAAAGCCAAAGCAGATATTTAACATATGTTTATGTATCATGAAGCTTTCCGTTACTTAAGTTATTTTATACTGATCCCATTCTCAGTTTTCAGTTTTTGAAAACCCACCAGTGGAAAAAACTTTCTAAATGCAAGTTACTCCTTCACTAATCCCTCTTTCTTCCTTAGCAGAGTAGCTTCTCTTCCCTACCAAGTTAATAACTACTTATCAAAGTCAAGGTCTCTCTTTCCTCATACAATTTACCTTCCTCAGAAAATTATGTGAATTTTGGAGAAATTATTTGAATCAAACATTCAAGTTGAGACTTACTACCGCGTGGATAATAATTACCTAAATTGTGGAGTGGTAGGTCTCACAACCATCTTTTGGCATGTTTTATCGGCATTGCACTCTGGCACCACAAGATCCAGCGCCAACCTTAAGAAATGGGGATACAAAATGGAGTCCATGACATGCAAAGGTGGAGGAGAGCAAATCACAGACCACCTATTACAATGCAACTTGAGCCCTGATACATGCACAATGGAGGACCTTCTCACAGCAACACCAGATGCACTCCAAGTGGCCAGATTCTGGTCAAAGGAAAATTAGTATAATGCCAAGTTTTTTTTAAAAAAAAAACCTTTGTGTTTTAAATACATTTTAACTGTACCCTCAATTTGCTTCTGACACAATAAATAAATAGGCATTGTTCCCTAGTAGTGAATATAGAGCGAGAGAATCATCAGCAAGTCTCCCATTAGAATAACCACCAATCAATGGGGATTGCAGATAAAATATTCTGAAAATAATAGCCCAGGATCATATTCATGTGATTCCAAGCACTGTTTCTGTCAGCTCCACTTGGCCCGGTTGTTGCCCTAACGGACCAAGCGGTGCGCGCCATCAGATAAGAACAGCATCTGGCGGGCTTTGAACTGGAACTGCCCTTTGAAGTGCCAGGCACCACTTTCCTGAACTTTGATATGCGGAGGGCCGGATGGTCATCCCTGAGGAAGGAGGGGCACAGCAGGGGGCGGGCCAGGGAGGCTTTTTGAAGGAACTTCGCGCGAACTCTTCAGTCTATCTTTGCCTACTTTGGATTAAGGACCTATTAAACCATTTTCCTTCAAATGTACCTGGAGTGAGTCTGCTTTACTAGACCCCCTTGCCGAAGCTTACAGTTTCATCATGCCCTCCCACATTTCACAAATAACAACTGGGGCATTTGTGGCCATGGAGCATCAGTATGTGTTCAAGATGGCTAAAGCTATGATAGAGGAAGACTAGACTTGTTAGGAATAACTGCAGCAGTTAGCCAATGTAGCTGATAGTGAGGAATAATGGACGCTGGCAAACTGGCAAATCCAGTAGCTGTGTACCACTGCTTTAGAGGCTTGGAAACTCAAATACAAAGTGGTTCACATGACCAAAACAACTCAGAATTTTGCCATTCTGCAGAGTTCTCATTTCCAAGGCCTTTTTCATCTCTTTCATCATTTCTTTCCTGTTGTGCAACATTAGAGCCCACATATGTCCTGTTTAACAATAGTAGATATCTTTGTGTGCACGCATGTGTGTTGCATTATAGATCACATCTATTTCCAATCAAGACAGTGACTGGTCCAACCTTTAGTTAATATTTTACTTCTGTGCCTTACTTGAGGCTCCTGAGAACATCACTACTCCTCTCAGGGCAGAGGAGAAAATTGACATAACATCTGTAGCTCCTTCTTGCACTTTGGGAATCCAGGACCTTCCATGAATTTTATAATAATATAAAATCAATTTACAATCATTTTTACAATCCATACTTTTTTGCACACAAAGCAAACACAAAAGGCTAATTAGTTTTGGGGGCTATTAATAATAGTCCAGCTCTTTGTTTATTGGGAGTTTTGAACCATTCTAGAGGTAGCTAATTACTTGTACCTTCTACACAATTGCACATTTCTATTATGGCTTATGCTCTTCTACAAACACAAAGGTTATATCTTTGACCTTTCAGACTACTACTCGTTCAGTTAAATTTTTGTTCCTGGGTTATAAATGTCATTTCCTAATTGGTTCTATCATAAAAACATGGACAAGATTTATTAAAGTGCAGAAACTTTGTTTTTGCGGGACATCCTGCAGCACACTTTGCTATAGTATTGCAATGAATATCTCACAGAGTCTCAACCAATTCTCAAGTGTATCAACTACTTTCAAAGTGAGTGCCGCTAAACAGGAAACAGGATCAGACTCTTGTTTTTTCAAATTTTGTTACATAGGGTTATTATAAACCTGGAGGATATAGCATTCTTTATTAGTGTGTGCCCAGAGAACAGCAGTTGCTTTTGAAAGGGGAAAAAATACAAGAATAGCAATGTCTCAGAAGCAAATAGATGCTGTTTTAAAAGCTTTCATGACTGGAATGACTGGGTTGCTGTAAGTTTTCCAGGCCATATGGCCATGTTTCAGAAGCATTCTCTCCTGATGTTTCACCCACATCTATGGCAAGCATCCTTGGAGGTTGTGAGGTCTGTTGGAAACTAGGCACGTGAGGTTTATATATCTGTGGAATGTCCAAATTGGGAGAAAGAACTCTTGTCTTCTCGAGGCAAATCTAAATGTTGCAATTGGCCATCTTGATTAGCATTGAATGGCCTTGCAGATTCAACCCGTGGATGGTTGCTGCTTGGTGAAATCCTTTGTTGGGATGTGTTGGCTGACCCTGATTGATTCTTGTCTGGAATTCCCCTGTTTTTTTTTTTAGTCTTGCTCTTTCTTTACTGTAGCTTTTGTACAGGTACTTTTAAAATAAAAAGGGAACAATGAAAATGAAGGCAAAACTTCCTCTAATTCTATGTTTTCCACCTGCTACAGCTTTAGAGATGTAACAAGATCTCCTGCCACACGCTCAGACTTTGTGCTATCAGTGGTGCAGTTTCTTCGGAAACACAGATTTGATGGCTTGGATCTTAACTGGCAATACCCAGAAGAGAGGGATAAAAGACGTTTTGCTGACCTGATTCAGGTACATTGAAACACAGTTCATTTCTGTTTAAGCAGGATTTAACCGAGATATGAACTCACCATTCAACTGGGCAAATTTTAAAACTTCTCAGTATCTTAGCTGTGAGCCTTTAGCTTCCAAAAGAATTGTCCCCCTTCTTTAGAAATATCAAAGAACTTTAAGATTTGACATTGGGTGGGAGAAGTTATTAAAGTGTGGGGAAAAATTGTGTCATCTTCCAGTATATACCATCCAGAACATCCATTGAAAATAACTTTCCAAATTACAATAGAGTCTTGCTTATTTGTTTGTTTATTTATTTACAGTATTTATATTGCACCCTTCTCAGCCTGCAGGGGACTCAGGGCGGCTTATCCAACATAAATGGGCCAGCAAAATGTTAGATAAGCAAAAATGTTGGATAATAAGGAGGGATTAAGAAAAAGCCTATTAAACGTCAAATTGCATTATGATTTTGTAAATAAAGCACCAAAACATCATGTTTTATAACAAATCGACAGAAAAGGCAGTTCAATACAAGGTAACGTTATGTAGTGATTACTGCATTTATGAATTTAGCACCAAAACAAATCAGTGTACTGAAACAGCTGTGCATCCAGAAGGGAGGCAGATTGTGTTGGATAATACAGAACGTTGGATGAGCAAAGGTTAGATAAGCGAGACTCTACTGTAATTTTAAAAAGCTGCACTGTAAGGAAATGGGTGGAAGGTAGCTGAAACACACTTAGGTACAAATTGCTGTTGTTGTTGTTGTTGTTGTTATTCTGCACCACTGAAGTACTGCATATGAAAACAAAAGCTATCTGTTCCGTAAAACAAAATAACATCTACCCACTAATGTCCTTTAGGAATTCTTTCATGCATTTATGTCAGAGGCTGGGGACAATACACATATGGAAAAACTTATACTGAGTGTTGCAGTATCAGCTGTCACCATTGATGAAGGCTATGATATTGAGAAAATCGAAAGGTAAATCTTTCAGCTATATCTGTTACATACATTGCAAAGGCTAATTAAATGTAAATTGACAAGCGGTACCTAGAAAGGAAAGCATAATGGGTTGAAAAGTACAGTGACGTGTTTCTTATTGACTATAGTTTAAATGGCACGGATGAATAGATAAGTGTTATGAAGCCTTAGTGCTCACTTGTGAATTTTTGACTCTCAACGCAGAATGAATCTCTCGTTTTAAGTGAGAGTTCAGCCTGATAATTGTACAACATCCCATCCCTATCCCCTTATGCTTCAAAAACATTGAAGCTGGAATCCTCTGTTTGTCCAAATTAGAGTATAGTAGACCTTTCTAATCATGTAGGTGAACACCACTGATTCAGTTACTCTCATCTAGTTGACATCAAGAATAGGATTTGGTCTAATTCCAGGGTAAAATCTGGTGCAGGCAGCTACATGGGTACTTTATTTTAACCTCACAGATGAACTGTAAGCATAACCACACAATGGGGGCTGATTTACTATGTGTTCTCCCACAGATTTGCAGATTTCATAAATTTCATGACCTATGAGTTCCATGGTTACTGGAATGATGGCAGTCACAATTACACAGGGCATACAAGTCCCCTTCATGGGGGGAGAATTGGCAATCAGTTGTTATATAATGTGGTGAGTTGTCAATCCAAGGGTAAGTTTTCTGATGGCTTTTCTAGATGTTATGTTTGATGCTATGTTTTCCTTTGAGTGTTAAGGAAAATCAAACAACCCTGGCCATGAGTTGAAACTTAAATATCTGAAAAAGTACCTCTGACTATTATAACTGCCCCTACCTCCACTTCATTAAAGAGCAGAATAAAACTGATTTACAATGCTACAATTTCCCTCTCTATCTAGACCACTGCTTCTTAAACAGTGGGTCCCAATGCCAAATGGGATCTCCTTAGCTCAGTGTTGGGACCCCAAAGAATTTGGCAACAGTAAAAGCTTTCTGAACATCACTTTTTGACTGTTCTAGGCATTTTCATGAATCTGTTTGTGCAGTGTTCCCAGTGGACTCTGCAGCTATACTTCCTTAAAAAGGAAAATCAGCCTGGAATGATAGAATTATAGAGTTGGAAGAGACCACATTGGCCATCTAGTCCAATATTAAAATGTATTTCTATAAAATTTATGTTAAAATACACAGGACAGAAATTAAACATGAGTTTAAAATTCGTGAGGCTGGGTAAGTCTGCTGGAAAAGATAGATCTTCAGTTGGTTTTTAAACCCCAACAGTGGATCTAGCTTTATTTATTTATTTCGTTATCAAAAGCATTGCACAAATTAGTATAAAACTGATAAAAATAGATGGAGCACAAGTGGCTAAATATCTTTTGACCAAAAATGGGTGACAGTGATCACATTGTCTATAGTCTCAAACAATTCTTCCTTCATACATGAGGCAGGACATTGCAGGCAAGCATACAAATGCGGAGTTGTCTGTTGTGCTCCACAGTCACACAAGGTCAAGGATTCTTTTAGGAAGTGCCATTTTACCAGGGTGTCTTTTGATGATAATGATAATGATGGTGATGGTGATAATAATAATAATAACTTTATTTTTGTACCCTCCCTCCATCTCCCCTAAGGGACTCGGCGCAGCTTACATGGGGACAAGCCCAAGATTCAACATTGTTAAAATATAACAACAAAATTCATTTTTAAAAGTTTCAAACAGGATAAAACAATCACAGAATGCAATACATAGCAATATTCTATGGTCTGAATAGTGCACAGTACTGAGTTTGGGTGGGCAACTGGTGCAAATCATTTGCCAAAGGATAGGGTTGATGGATAAAGTGCTAAGGGGGGAAAATGACAGGATTAGGACCTAGGGGGTAGTATAAAGCGAGTATTATGATCTGCCCACTCTACTTCTAAGTCTGTTCAGGGACTTCCAAGTTGCCCATTCTTGGTTTGCTATTCTTGGTTTGCCTCTGATCTAGCTGATCTAGCTGTCAGAGCTCTTTTGGCAGGTCGTTCCACTGTCTTGGGGTTGCCGGTGAAAAGGTCCTCTGTGTGATGGTTGCCAGTTGGGTTCTGGATGGTTGGAGTAATTGCCCCCAAGAGGACCCAAGTGTTTGGGGCGGATTGTCCGGGAGAAGATTATCCTTTAGATAACTTGTACCTAAACCAAGGGCTTTAAAGGTCAAAACCAACACCTTGTACTTTGCCGGAAACTAAACCATAGAGATTATCAACAACAAATGAATAACTATGATCAGTGACATCTGTGCATATTTAATACCTCAAAGGTATTACATACATTTGAAAATTTAGATCAACAAGATTGTTGAAGGGACATGTCAATCATAGTGCAACATAGAACTGGAATGTGCACAACCTCCCACCAAATTCACACAGTGGCTAACATAATATTTCTTCTTTATGCAGGATTTTGCAGTACAGTACTTAAAAAGTTTGGGTGTTCAAGATGAGAAGATCATCCTGGGAATCTCCACAGAGGGGCAGAGTTTCACTCTTTCTTCCAGCAATACTATGGTTGGGGCTGGAGCACCTGGTGCTTTCACAAATATTTCAGGAAGTCTGGCTTATTATGAGGTATCAAGGTTTCATGCATGTTTGTCTCCCCATTTGGCACTTCAGCATGAAGTTTTACAATGTCAGATAGAGAGACACAGAGAGTACATAGTGTAGTGGTTTGGGTGTTGGACTTGAACTCTGGGAGACCAATGGATTTTGGGGTGTGATTTCCACTCAATCATGGAAACTCATTGAATGAACAGGGGTGCATTACAGAATAAATGCAGTTTGACACCACTTTATCTGCCATGGCCCACTGCTGTGCAACCCTGAGAGTTGTAATTTGGTAAGGCACTAGCACTCTCCAGTAGACAAGCTAAATAACTTGTAGAGTCCTACAATGTCTTGAGGCTTTTCTGCCAAACAGTGCTGGTGCCTTACCATGGCAGATAAAGTGATGTTGAACAGCATTGATTTTACAGTGCGAATGCACCATAGGAATTAAAAGAGGAAAGTGGTTATTAGTTATCCTTCACCACCTGAGTGGAATTCAGGGAGGGATCCTAAACAATGTCTGGAATCCAGGCAAGAGAAGATTAAGTGTTTGAAAGTTACAATTTTGAAGAAGTTATGTTTTTGGCCTGCAGTTCGCAGAATCTCAACATCCAACATAGCCATTGGCTGTGGCTATGCTGTTTGTAAGTACAGTATACAGCAGGCTGTTTGCAAGTACAGTATACATCTCCGTTGGTGCCCCCTTGTTGTGGGGGAGAGGCTTGCGTACCCTAATTAAGTTGTGAGCTATGCTAGCGGTGGCATAATAGCCACCGGTAGGGCCTCCCATGCCAGACAGGTCACAACCGAAGGGTCTGACAAAGAGCGTTAAAGGGCAGGATGGGCTTTCTAGACTTTTGGCAACCATCCTAGGAGAAGAAAAACTCTGATTTCAAACCTGGGCAGATGGTGCTCGTTTAACCCTGTAAGGTCAACCATCTAAGAGAAGGAAACTCGAACCAAACCTACAACCTGAGGACCTCGCTGCCACCGTCCTAAGCTTGCTAGGCCCCAGCAGACGAACCTTTGGTTTAAAGGGTGAGACCAGTTCTGTGCACACTGTGCTCCACCAGAAAGGTCCATTGCACAGGCTCGAAGGACACATCCAACCTCCGAATCATCAACGTGCTTGTAGAAAGCATGGGATGAGTCCTTCCTGAATCTTTATTCGCAAAGAAAAGCCAAGAAAAATACAGCAGGCAGAAAACTGATGTCTCTCTGGCCGGTAGGCTATTAGGAACTGTAGGCATTTAAGTCCAAAACACTGGAGGGCTGAAGTTTGCCTAAGCCTGGTATACAGGAAGCTGAAGTCCTGAAAAATAACATTTCCATATGCTGCAGGAGGGAATCTACCAGGCAGGAAGGATACGAAGTATTTTGGTGCAATGACCATTCCCCAGTCAGACAGGGTTGATGAAAACATTTTGCTACTTACATCCAAGGAACAAAAAGCATTCCCAGGGAAGGGGTGTAATACAACTAATAAGGCTACCAAGAAACAGAAAGCCCTCTCTTTTGAAAGCTTGTGGCCCATGGGGGGGGGGGTGCTTCTCTGCTATGGAACCCAGTGGCCTGTCTAATATACAGTATATGCATACAGTATTCATGTAAAAATCCAGAATATTTGGGGCACAAGTTATCTAGAATTTGAAAAGCAAACACCATAACTTTGAACTGAATTCTAGAAGTGCCGTTTGTGTATACAGTAAAGGTAAAAGTTTTTCCTGACATTAAGTCTAGTTATGTCCAACTCTTGATGGTGGTGCTCATCTCCATTTCTAAGTTGAAGAGCCGGTGTTGTCCGTAGACACCTATGGTCATGTGGCCAGCATGACTGCATGGAGCGCTGTTACCTTCTCACCTATTGATCTACTCGCAATTGCATGTTTTCAAACTGCTAGGATGGCAGAAGCTGGGCCTAACAACAGGAGCTCACCCCGCGCCCCAGATTCAAACCAGCAACCTTTTGGCCAGCAAGTTCAGCAGCTCAGTGGTTTAACACACAGCACCACCAGGGGGCCTGGTGTGCATATATTTATGTAATATTTATGTCTTCCAGATCTGCAGTTTTAATCAGGGTGCCAAGAAAGAACGGATTATTGAGCAAGAAGTTCCTTACTCTTACAAAGGAAACCAGTGGGTAGGGTATGAAGACACGATAAGTGTTAAGGCCAAGGCAAGTGTTGTTAAAAGTTCAATTCCCTATTTTCAATAAATAATGTAATCTAGTGAGGCTAGGAACTGTCTTTTGGCATCATCAAATGGGTTTAGGGCTCAGTTTCCATGCACTTCGGAAGCAGAGCCTTATGGGAGTCCCATGGAGGCCATCTCATGATGTAAGGGCACTTCCACTGAGACTCCATGGGGCTCCATTTCCACAGCAGACAGAAGCAGAGCCCCAAACCCATCTTCATACTGGAGAAAGCCAAGGAAAGTGGGTAAAAGTTGAAAAAAGACAATGGGATGGCTGGCCATTCCAGAAGATGGGCATCAATAGGAAGGAATAGGGGAAAGACAAGTACTTCACTTCCCCTACCCCCGACTTGTCTGATGAAGTCCTTACAAAGGTTATACAGTCAGATGAGAATTAGCCTCAGTGCTGTAATGGCACACTTGGAAGTACAGGTTGCCAATGTTACAGCACTGTTTATAACACAGAGAAGACCCCACAAATTCAGAAAGCTATATGTTTTTTTAAAAGAAGAACTGAGATTCAGTGGTAATGACTGATGATACCTCCATGCACAAAGGAAAACCCTGCCTTCATAATCTGGTAGCACTCTAAATACAGGCTTTCTTAAGTCACAGGAGATCAGAGTGCTAGGAAATGATGTCGGCCACATTTACTCAGTTCCAAGGTGCCTTGAGACTTTGCTAGGACTCAAAGTACCCTCTAACTGGAAGTACATTATAACAACTTTTCACAGCATTTAGAAGTACTTAAGTCTATGCAATTAACCATTTTCCAAAGAGAAAATTATATTTTGATTTAAAAAAATAAAAGAAACATTTCAGTCAGGATGCAGTCAGATTATGAAGGCAAGCCTTGATCATAAACATGAAAGCCCAGCTGGTAGGATATTGTAAGTCCAGCTTATAATATCATAACTACTGAACAGGACAACATTTCTAGCAGTTTTACTAGTGTCTCTTTAAGAGAAAAAAAGATGGTATATAAATAGATATAATAATAACAACAACTACTACTACTACTACTACTCAAGATCAAGGCCACATCTACACTGGCCACTTAATCTGGTCATGCAGATATATTGATACAGTGCCTGTAAACAGTGTTTGTGTGGTAACTGGGATTTTTTTTTTCCAAAATGATAAATTTCTACTGAAATGCTCTGCAAAACATTTGGGTGTCACTGCCTCAGATGGTGTCAGTCAGTGCAGTTCACACTCCTCCAGTTCCCCCCTAACGATGTCACAGATTGTCATCACTTCTACTGAAACATTGGCCAGAAGAGTGGTGTGATCCCCATTGCACTGCACCAGTTAATAATGCCAACTAGTCTCTGATGGCAGGACTTAATAGGAGAAGAGCTTGGCATCAATCTCTAGTTTGGTCTGCTCCAAGTTCATAATTTATATCTACCTTAAAGATCTGTGTTTTCATCAGCACAAGTAGTCTGTCCACTGGTGCAAAACACACATTCATTGTGTTCACAGTTGCTGTGGTCAACTTGTGAGCTTCTAGTTGCAATCTTCACTGTACATACAGTAGCTAGGCTGATAGTCAGTTGGTAAGCATGAAATCTACGTTTAGGCTTGGGCTACAAAAGAGCCAGTTTAGGCTTGGGCTACAAAAGCTGGGGTAATCTCATCTCCACACTGCAGGATTGTAGAGGATTAGTTATGTAGCCACATTTAGTCACTCATTTACAAAGCTTGTTCATTCACTGATGTGAGCACATTTGCTCTGCCCTATAACATCCCGATTTTGCAATTTTCCTTATACATTTGATAATATGGATGTCCCGATTTCATTGGTAATGCTATGCTGTCCAAATCTTCCATGTATAGCAAAAGCCATCCTCTTCAAATTCATTGCTTTCCAGATGAAATAGTGACAGAAATAAAGAGAGAGGAAAATGGAACTAGTAAGCTCTCCTCTCGCCATTGCCTTATCACAGGGCTGTCCAACTTCTATGGGCCCAAGGGCCGGAATTCCAGTCACTGATCACCTGGGGGGGCGAAGGGTCTGCCTCTGCCCCTGGCTCCGCCCTGCCCCTCCCCTGGCTCCACCCCACCCCTCCCCCAGCTCTGCCCCTCCCCCGACTCTGCCCCCTCCCCGGCTCCAATTTACTTACAATTGACCTTGAGTTGTGGAGTTGTAGTTCACCTCCATCCAGAGAGCACTGTGGACTCAAGTAATGATGGATCTGGACCAAACTTGGCATGAATACTCAATATACCCAAATGGGAACACTGGTGGATTTGGGGGAATGTTTCCTAATACCTTTGAGTTATTTGAGTCCACACTCAAATTGGGACACACCAAAAAAAAACCAAAAAAAACCTCAATGCCGTCGCAGGGCTTGATGGGGCCTCCTTTCCCAGAGGCGGGTGGAGGAGGCCCAAAGAGCTCCCTCCCTCCCTGAAGGGAAAACAAGCCACGGGGGCAGGCGCAAAGGAAGCCACGTTGCGCCCTGCATGCGGGGGAAGGCAGCACAACAAGGGGGAGGGGGTGCGGAGGAGGGGAAGGAAGCGTCGCCAAGGAAACCGCCGCTGAGGGACCCCTCCCCCCCTCCCCCAACGTCCCACTGTTTTTAGATTGATTGATTCGAGCCAGGCCCCTCCTTCCCCATACTGCGGGAGCCCCGCCACAGGGCCAAAGCGCCAACGCCAACGCCGTCCCCGAAGAGCCCCGCTGGAGCCGAGGCCAAGCTCAGGCCGGGCGCGGCGGCTCTCCCATCTGCAGGGCGGGAAGCGAGGGCCCTCCACAAGAAGAGGACGAAGCCAGGAGGGGCTTTCCCTGCCTCACTCCCCTCCTCCCTCTCTCTGAGGGAATGGGGGCTGGCCTGGAAGCAGCCCCGAGGGAAGAGGAGGCGCGCGCCCAGGCTGGCCACAAATCCCGCAGGACCCGAGATTTCGGCAGCTATCGCGAGACTACGCAGCCACAAACGGGATTTCGACCTCCCTCGAAATCCCATCTGTGGCTGGTGTAGTCTTGCGATGCTTGCCTAAACCCGGAAGTAGGTATTTTTTTAATTTGTATTTTATTAAAACAAGTTAGGGGGCCAGAGGAAAGGGGCTCGGGGGCCGTGTACGGCCCCAGGGCCGCCTGTTGGACAGCCCTGCCTTATCATATCCAAGTGAGTGAATTGGATAATCTATAGAGAGACTGTTATAGCATATTAAACATATTTAGAATTGTCATGTTAGGGTTAGAGGACTTCTTTGCCAAGATTACATTTGTGGTGTTTGTTTCTAAAAGGTACTAAATCCAAAAGAATTGAATAAGTTATAGATGGCAACACATTGTTGGCTAGGAGTAGAATAGTAAAGGTAAATGTTTCCCATGACATTAAGTCTAGTCAAGTCCAACTCTGTGGATTGGTACTCATCTCCATTTCTAAGCCAAAGAGCCGGGGTTGTCCAAAGACATGGGGCCGGCATGACTACGTGGAGCACTATTACCTTCCCACCAGGATGGTACCTATTAATCTACTCACATTTGCATGTTTTCAAACTGCTAGGTTGAGTAGAATATTATCTACAAATCAAAAGTATCAAAATGCATAAAGTCACTTTGATCCAGAGCTTGGAAAATGTCTTTGTCTAGTAAAAAACATATCCTCTGCATACTTTTTTTGATTCCTGCAAAACTTCTTCAGATGGATTTGTTACGTTTTGGAAACAAACTCCACATTTGCATATGTTGGTCTTCCATGGGCTATATCTGGACAAAATGCTAATCCACTGGGCCCACAATGCAGACAGGAACACAGCTCAGTGTGCACAGCTCAGAAATATTACTTTCTGGTTCAAATCTCCCATAATCCCTCAGCCACCATAACCATTGTTCCAAGTAAGCAAGCTTTGTGAAATATGATATCTGTTATAAACTGCTGTTGCTCCAGATTTGCCTCATTCCTTTCTCTTTCCTTCAGGTTCTGTATATGAAACATAACCATTTAGGAGGCATCATGATTTGGGCACTTGACCTAGACGATTTCTCAGGTTCTTTCTGCAAAGAAGGAAAATATCCACTGGTTGAAGCTGTTAAAAAAGAACTGGATGGAGATGTAGATACGAGTGTACCTCCTTATATAGATAAACCGAATATACCTGAAGAAGCAAAGGCCACCAAAACAAAGTTATGACCAGGGGCGGCCTGACCTCTCCCGGAGGGGTACGCAAACCGTATCCCCCCCCCCCGTGGCTCCTGGACGTCCTCATGCAGCCGGCCACGCATGCGCGGTGGCGTCCCGCCCGGCTAGCTCCTGAGCACGCCTCCACCCAGTGGCGCAGCTGGCTGCGGGGCGGGGCGGCCAGCGCGGCGGCGCCCCTCCCAGCTGGCAACGCCCCTCCCAGGTTCCGTCGCCCTACACGCCCGCGTAGTCGGCGGACTGGGTGGGGCCGGCCCTGGTTATGACAACCCTTTTATCAAAGGAAAAACTGTAATATCAGGATAACCTTGATGATTAAAGGAAGCTTTATGCTCTTATTCTAGGAATGGATACAAATAACCAAATTGCTGTATGAGAAACATGATGAACTTTACATATTTCTCAAATGCTATAATATAGTTGACCATGATTAGTTTTATGTGATGTTATGGTTCTATCCTTACTCATGTGCTTCAATGCTTCATTTACACAACCTAGTCCTTCCTATGCTGCTTCATTCTTTTGTCTGTGTTTTTTTTTTTAAGTCTTATTATAGAAGATGATGTTTCATTCTGATCTCACTGTTTGAAAAAAGTAACATTAGGAATCTGGTTGCATGCATTGTAATTTCTAATATATGCCTAGTGGTTTCAATAAAACATTTTCCTGTCATTTTGAGAAGATTTTTGTTTTCCTGTCTCCAAAATTGTATTCATATTTCCAAAATTACATTTGTGGGCAAATGTGGCGTGGTGTTGAGTGTGGAAATGGGTATATATTTATTATTTATTTATTTATTTCTTCAATCTTGTATTCCGCCCCTCCCCGCAGGCTCGGGGCGGATAACAGCAGTGTAACTGGGCGTCATGTCACAGACATGGGGCCCTACAATAAAAACATAAAACACAATAAAAACGCGAATTGACACATTTCGAGGTGCGGGTGACATACGTGGTTCTGGAGACATAGTCCTTCTATGCCTAATTAAAGGCTAGTCCAAAAAGGGCGGTCTTACAAGCCCTTCTGAATGGAGCCAATTCTGAGATGGCCCGGGCATTGTCCGGCAAAGAGTTCCACAGTACTGGGGCCGCTGCGGAAAAAGCTCTCTGTCTAGTTACCGATAGGTGACATGAGCAGACTGATGGTACCGTCAGCAAATTCTGTTCGTCTGACCGCAGCGATCTCGGGGGTAAGTACGGGGTAAGGCGGTCCCTCAGGTACGCAGGCCCTAGGCCGTGTAAGGCCTTAAAGGTCAATACCAACACCTTGAAGGCAATCCGGTACTCGATGGGGAGCCAGTGCAGCTGCCGCAGAATGGGCGTGATGTGCTCCCTCACCGGCGAACCCGTCAGCAAGCGAGCAGCGGCATTCTGCACTAGCTTGAGTTTCCGGATTGTCGACAGGGGAAGGCCAACGTAGAGGGCGTTACAGTAGTCCAGCCTCGAGATGACCGTCGCTTGGATTACCGTCGCCAGGTCGGTCCTGGACAGGTAGGGTGCCAGTCGCCTGGCCCGTCGTAGGTGAAAGAAGGACACCCTGCTGACCGCGGAGACCTGGGACTCCATGGTCAGCAGGGAGTCCAACTGAACACCTAAGCTCTTAACCGAAGATGACGGGCTAAGCTGCTCGCCATCTAGGGCAGGCAACCGACACCCACCCAGCCCAGGGCGACCGGGCCACAGGATCTCCGTCTTCGACGGGTTCACCTTCAGCCGGCTGGCCCGCAGCCAACCAGTCACAGCCTCCAGGCACTGATGGAAACAATCGGGTACGGTATCCGGCCTGCCGTCCATTCTCAGCAGAAGCTGGGTGTCATCAGCGTACTGATAACACTCCAGACCAAAGTCGCGGGCCAGCTGGGCCAGGGGGCACATATAAACGTTGAATAATAAGGGGGAGAGGATGGCCCCCTGGGGGACCCCACAGTCAAGTGGGAGTCTCCCTGAGGCCTCCCCACCCCCCTCCACTCGCTGTCCCCGGTCCCGGAGGAAGGAGGCCACCCATTTAAGGGCGGTCCCCCCAACCCCGGAGCCGGCTAAACGGTGGGTCAACAATGCGTGATCTACCGTGTCGAATGCTGCTGTCAGGTCTAACAAGACAAGCAGGGCTGATCCACCCTGGTCCAGCTGGCGGCGAACTTGGTCTGTAATGGCGACAAGCACGGTCTCCGTCCCGTGCCCAATACGGAAGCCGGACTGGAAGGGATCAAGTCCAGCTGTGTCCTCCAAGAACCGCTGCAGCTGATCCGCTGCTGCCCTCTCAATCACCTTGCCTAGGAAAGGCAAGTTGGAAACTGGCCGGTAATTGGAGGGAGCCGAAGGATCTAAATTCGGCTTCTTCAGCAGCGGTCTCACCATAGCCCCTGGGAAGACTCCTTGCTCAAGGGAGCTATTTAAGATCGTGCCCAGGGGGCCTCGTAGCCCCTCCCGGCACGCTCTAACAAGCCAGGAGGGGCACGGATCGAGGGAGCATGTAGTTGGTCTAGCTGCAGCAAGTAACTTGTCGACAGCTGCTGCGTCCAGCGGTTGGAAACGGGTGAAGGTGGGCCCGCCGAGTGGCGGCGGAGTCTCGAGTTCACTAACTGTATCAAGGGTGGCAGGGATGTCCCGGCGGAGAGTCGAAATCTTGTCAGCAAAATAGCTCTGGAAAGCCTCAGCAGTTGGCGCCAAACCCCTATCATTTGGGACAGTTGGGATTTCTGTCAGAGACCGAATTATCTTAAACAATTGGGCTGGGCGTGAGCTGGCCGACTCTATCAAGGAAGAATAGTGGACTTTTTTAGCTTCCTTGATAGCTTGCTCATTCCACAAGCCCGTTGACCGAGTCGCTGGGGAGTTCCCAATCCCTTAGAGCATTCAGGAAGCTAGTGGGTTCCATAAGTCTCTTCGGGCGAACCAGAAGAGGTTCGGCACCCTTACCGGGAGGGGGAACCAGATCCAGTCGGACTTCCAGGACACTGTGATCCGACCATGGAACCTCCATAACGGAGGTTAGGATCACCTTAATTCCGGCAGCGAAGATCAGATCTAAAGTATGTCCGGCTTGGTGCATGGGGCCGGTCTTGCAAAGTGAGAGTCCTAGTGCGTCCATGGTGGACACCAGGTCCATGGCTGCTGTCGATGGGGAGGCGGTGTCGGCGTGGACATTGAAGTCCCCCAAGACAATAAGCTTAGGAAACCTCAATGCCCACTCCGCAACCACCTCCAGCAGCTTAGGTAGACTTCCTGCCGGTGCGTTGGGTGCACGGTACACCAGCAGGAAGGCCACACTCTCACCGAGGTCCCATACCAGGCCCGCACACTCCACCCCGGGAATGTTTGCTGTCAGGATCGTCCTGGAATTGAATTTGTCTCGACTGAGGATGGCTACCCCCCCCCTCGCCCCTCTGTCCTCGTCTGGTAACTGGCCACAAACCCAGGAGATGTTAATTCGTGCAAGATGACATCGTCGCCCTCTTGTAGCCACGTCTCCATGAGACAGGCTAAATCGGCCTCCCTCTCTAGGAGGAGGTCCCTGATGGTCCCGGACTTGTTGCGCACGGACCTGGTGTTGGCCAGTATCAGAGTTGGAGGAGAGGTAGATGGGGACTCCCCAACTGCGTGCCTAGGGATAGCTCGTAGGTCAGAGGGGGGACGAGCCTCTCTTCGGCTCCTCCGCCCTCTCTCATAAGGCCTACGGCTACCGTCCCTATTACCCCTCCCCGAGATCACGCGTATTGCCCGCCCATGCACCTCTTCATCCGACGGATGAGCTAAGTATCTGGCCTCCTGCTCCCCCTCTGAAAAGGAGGGGGTGCTGTCGTTGTCCATCAGGACGAGGGCCAGGCAAGCCAGAAGACTGGGGGGGGAGGGGCGGGGGCGGTCAAATCCTTGCGGCTCCAGCTGTTGAAGCCCGCTCCCCAGAAGGTCCTAGATCTATACCTCCCACCCTCACCTGGAGGTTGGAGGTTGGCACTGATGCTGGCGGCTGTAATCGCCGTCCTCCGGCGCCTAGATGGCACTGTTGGTCTTTGTTTTCTTGGCCGTCGTACTCTCCACACACAGATGCGGCCAACGGAGATGGCCTGCCTCCAAAGTGCGCGCATCGGCGGCGGCGTTTCCGGCGGCGCCTTCTCTTCACCCCGCCCCCCTCCAATGGGTGGGGGGCCGGGGGAGCCTCCTGCGTCACCTCCTCCTGCGTCGCCTCTGATTCTTATTTTACATTTTCTTGCTGGGGCGGAATCCTTCCTTACATTCAGTATTAATCATTCATATCTCAAGGAATCAGTCACAGCAATATATGAAATGCACAATAATTCAGTAACCAGCAGCAAAATGAAGTTGAAGATATGAGAAAAAGACATGGAATTTACAAGACATATGCTGTTTATTCATGTGCCACTGAGCTCAGCACCTTCCTGACATGTATGCAGATATGTGTAAATTCACATGCCCATATTAACCAATAATTCTTGTTTTCCTGGAATTCTGACTGTCCCCCTGTATTCCCATTGGATGACAAAGGATGACTCCCTAGCCTTGCTTTCCTTCTCCTTTCCCTCTGTAACCCCACAACCTCTCCATCTCGTGAGAATGTATAAATGAATGGAAGGATGTGTAACTAGTTTGAGAATTAGTCAGCTCCTTATTCGGTTGAAACTTTGGCATATAAAGAGAGCCATCACCAATATCCCTTCTCACTGCCCTAGCTGTGGAGCCTTGAAAGGACTGAGCTTAACAGTGGCTTATATAGTCCCTAATAAGACCAGTTCTATTGAGGCTGCTTCTGTAAGAACAGCCCTCACATTTCCTTCCCACTGTCCTAGCAACACAACCTCAATGGGTCTGGGCTTAATAAGAACTATATAGACACATAATAAATGCCATGTTGCAAGGTCAGTGGGAAGGGGCTGTGCTGGCTGCTTCTATAGTAGTGGTTTCTCTTTACATCCTCTCTCCATGCCTTGTTGCCTATGCCTGCTCCAGGCATCCACATAACTACTACCTTCCCCCTTCCCCCTCCCAACTCCTTACCCTTCTACCCAAAAGAGAAAGGACTTCATCAGATGGTTTTCCTCCTCAGTTTCTACATATTTCAAAGACATTTCAAAGATGGACTCTTATTTGTTGTTGTTGTTGTTGATTCATTCAGTTGCTTTTGACTCTTCGTGACCTCATGGACCACGCCCGTGCCAGAGCTCCCTGTCAGCTGCTGTCACCCACAGCTTCTTCAAGGTCAAACCAGTCACTTCAAGGATACTATCCATCCATCTTGTCCTTAGTCCGCCCCTGTTCCTTTTTCCTTCCATTTTCCCCAGCATCATTATCTTCTCCAAGCTTTCCTGTCTTCTCATTATGTGACCAAAGTACTTCATCTTTGCCTCTAATCTTTTGATTCCTATGGAGACCATCAAATGACACAGGACTGCTTCCAATGCTTGCTTGTGATACTCCATCTCTGCAGCATGGGATTCCATCTCCACCACATGGAGAAACAGGAGGATTTCAAAGATGGGCACAAATTCACTCAAATGCATGCATGAGAAATGCCTAAAAACAGGTTTCTGTCCTTGAGATAGGAAATGGTGGATTTCGCCATTTACCCTCTTGTTTTATGAAATGCCCTTCTGTGCATTAGTGGTTTAAAGACAGTGTGGCTCCCATTCAAAAAAGTGTGTTAAAATGTGCTGGAATCCTCTAGAGGAGGGATTAAAAGAGAAGATGGGAAGATCTCATTGAAAAGAGTGTTTGGGGATGAGGTTCAAAGGGTGAAAGATCATGGAGAAGGGTGTTAAAAGTCTGCTGGCTACTCAACAAAGGGTTCAAAAAGTAAAGGGAAGATCCCATTGAAAGAAGTATTAAAAGGGGGATCAAAGGTGTTAAAAGGGTGTTAAAAGTTTCCTGGTCTACCCAAAGAGTAGAGGTGAGGATCCCATTGAAAGCGGTGCTTTAAAACTGTGACAATCACCAGCCTGTGCGATGGGAAATTAAGGGCTGGCTTTGCTAGAAAGGGGAAGAGATGGTCCTGTGTGATGAGAGTGTGTAAATTCTCCATCTTCTTTAAAGACAGATCCTCATTAGATGCAATGCAAAGAAGGTGATTCTCCCCACCCCCCCAAATAGGATGAAGTCCAACCTAAGTGAATGAGAGAAGATTAGGTTTCCCCAAGCAGGCACATCATGCCTAGCCAAGCCAGTCATGTGACATGAAAACTGGAATTGAGAGGAATTGTAATCCAGTGCAGGGTAAAGCAATCAGATCTAGTAAACCTGCTACCATTAGCTTGATAATGGAATTTGCATAAACCTTTAGTTATTATGCACAATGGGAACCACACTTAATCCTTGAGAGTTTGCACTGACCTTTTTTGAAGAATTAACTGCAAAAACACAGTACAAAATTATTTTTGTATTGAACTTTTAAAATCTATGATTTAAGTGTGGGAGTTTTTAGCCCCTTTGAGTCCTCAAGGGGAGTAGGTGGGGCATAAGTAAAGTAAGTAATCATAACTGTTCTTAACCAATCACACTGTAACAAGAAAGTACTGGCTGAAAGCCATACTAAGTTCTCATGTAGGACTTTTTAAAAAGATTCAAACACTAGTCAGGAATTTGAAGAATGCTTTCTGGAATAATGTTTACAGATATCATGCAATTGTGTGTGCCAAATTTGTCCTTCCTTTCTCCATTGTTTCAGATTCCATCTTAACCTTACCAAAACTCAGGAGGAGAGTTTCAAGGGAGATTAGAATGGGCCCCACAATTTGAAAAAAATAAGATGTCACTTTACTAAATGTCAGGTGGGAATAGTTTGAGGATTATTTATTTATTTATTTATTTAAGTATTTATATTTCATCCTTCTCACGCCACAGAGGACTATAGGTGGATTACAATGTACATATACAGTACATGGCATTCAATGCCACAGACATGCAACATATATAGACAGACACACAGAGGCTATTTAACATTCCAGCTTCATGAGGGTATTCTGGCCACCAGGGGAGCTGTCGCTTCACCATCCATTTGTGACACCGATGGAGTACTTCCTCATTCTTTTGCTTGCTTGCTGGAGACTTTATGACATTGTAAATTAGTTAAAATAACCTCCTTGCATAAGCGGTACCTAAATTTCCTACTTGACAGATGCGAATGTCTTTTGGGCTGTAAAGATTGACAGCAAGCTACACAATGGTTGGAAGCTCACTCTGACCCAGGCTAGCTTTGAACTCATGATCTTTCGATCAGTAGTGATCTTAATGCAGCTGACTCCCAGCCAGCTGCACCACAGTCCCGGTTTAACAGCTTGGATAACTCCTATAAAATTCAAAGTAAAACGTAAAGAAGAATCACTGCTCCATTGATACGGACAACATCATTTCCCCAGACCAATTATGAGGCAGATTCCTAGTAAGTTCACTAGAAGGCACAAGGTATTGTCCCCCAGACACTCCCTCACAGCACAGGAAGGCTGGGGTGTAGAAATTGTAGTCAGGTTAGTGCATGTGGTTTCATGCCTTCCTTCATATGTAATAATTGCAAAACCTGTTACGAGAAGTCTTGAATAGGACTTCAGTCACTGAACTAGAATACTAAAATAATAAAACATCTTGTGGCATCTAAAAGGTCGAGAAATGGATGATACCATGAACTTTTCTGAATCACAACTTATTTCATCAGATACACGGAATACCACCCTGAATTGAAACAAGAAGCAGTTAGCAGCTTCTATGTTCTGCTACAGTGATTTAACATGGCCACTCTGTCTGGAATCAATAAGATTCAAAAGCTGTTCACCTTAAATGTTCTTCTCTGTAGATAATGGCACATTGGGAGAATGATTTGGCTGCAATTCTGGAACAAATAGTTAGATTGCCCATATGACCCTGCTCCAAACTGACTCCCCTTGCAGCTCTTCTTTTCCAAAAGAAAGAAGGCATTAGATGCTTCAGACACAAATTGTGGTTAGTTTTATGTTAGAGGAAAAACTTGATGCTGTGCAAGAAAGAGAGGGGACACCAGCTTTTTTCCTTTGCCGTATTGGAAGCTGTTCTTATGGTCCTCTTCTTTCATCTGCGCACAAAAGATCTACTAGTCCAATGTTCCATTTGCTCTCTTTTCTGATGCTCCATCTACACCTGTTTTATTCTCAACCTTCCTAATGCATAGTCACTTAATACAGTTCCACATATTGTGATGACCCTCAACCGTAAAATTATTTTAGTGGCTACTTCACAACTGTAATTTTGCTACTGTTATGAATCGTCATGTCAGTATCTGGTATGCAGGATGTATTTTCATTCAATGGGCCAGATTTTGCACAAATACCCAATATGCTCAAATTTGAATACTGGTGGGGTTGCGGGGGATTGATTTTGTTATTTGGGAGTTGTCGTTGTCGTCATTTATAGTTCCCCTACAATCAAAGACCATTCTGAACACCACCAATGATGGAATTGAACTAAACTTGGCACACAGAACTCCCATGACCAACAGAAAGAACAGGAAGGGTTCTACACTACTTGGTGTTGTACAGCTAGGGTTGCCAGGAAGCCTTTATTGTTTCCCTTATTGTAGGACTACAAATGTATGCCCTTATAGGACTGTCAGGTATCCCTTTTTATAAGGGATACCCTCTATTTGAGAAATACCAAGGCTTTCCTTTTTCTAAAAGATTGAAAAAGTAACCCCAAAAATAATCCATATTTTGGACTATGGCCCTTCCAGAAAGACAGAAATTTGTATATCATGCAACTGATGAATGTGGACAACAGTCATTTACAAAGAATACACGACTATAAGAACTGAAAGTTTTAATTTGACATCCAAGTTGACCACAAGCTTGTTGATCAATTGTTGATCTTGTATGCCATTAATTTTGACTCTCTCTTGTTGCTCTTTTGAAAACCTGAAAGCACTATGCTCACTTGGGAGGAAGTGGGGGCAAAGGAACAGGTTTGCCCTGCTTCTGCCCTTTACCTTCCAGCATAACTCTACTGGAAAAGACTTTGTTCTATCTACACACCCTGGGTCACAATCAGGTCCTCCACCGCATCCATTTACTTTGTTCCTCGGCTCCCTATGTTGTTATTTCAAAGGAAGGAATTGCAAAAACATCTGTTAGTTCTGTGGCTGCTTGCAGACAAACTGCCAGATGGAAAGACACCAAGCAGTCATTTATTTTCTTTCCTACCTCAGTTAATTCATCTTCTGTGCTACAAAAATAGGGAAGCAATGATAAGAAAACAACACCAAATGAACCCAGTGAGCCCTGAAAAATAATGTAAATGAAATAAGAAGCTTGGAAGCAAGCACGCAAGTCTGCTTCCGTTTTCAGTCTAATGTTTTCAGACCTTCCTCTTTCACTTCTTTTTTCATAGTAAGCACAGCTTTAACCTCACCCAAGAATGACCCTATTTTCACTGGGGCAATGTTAGAAAGCATGTACAACCGCCCCCCCTCCCCCACTTTCCTTTATTAGTTCCACAGTTGCTGCGTGTATTCGTATTCAAGAGTACCCTAACTTGTGCAGCTATTTGGCCCAATATAATCCTTATTTGTTCCTTTATAAACATAATTAGTTATTTAGCATAATAGTTAGATATCTATGACACAAAGAAAAATTCAGATAGTAAAATCTATTATATTTTAAGAGTGACATGTTATAGAGTGATCGGTGGTGAAAGCCATTCCGGAGCAGATTCAGCACTTGACATTCTGGATTAGCCCCAGAATAAAGGGTCTGTATATAACCACCCATACAACCATACACTGTGTTGTATGACTTCAATTAATATACTGTAATATTGGATTTAAGTCAATGCATTTTCTTGCAATGAATTGGAAATTCCAAACATTTCTCTATGCTGGTTCTCTCACATTCTTGTTCAACAACTAACTCTTCCAAATTTAGGTGGACTGTAAACTTGCCAGGATTAGATAAAAACAGAGTTATTTGACCTCATACATTTGAAAGGAAGAGAACATAGGATACTCTAATCTACCAATATACCTATCCTCAATTATTAATGTTATCAATACAATAACATTCCATATTCAACCTGACATTCCATATTTTCTTAGGGACTTTCCACACTGCCATACAACCCAGAATATCAAGGTAGAATGACCCACAATATCTGCTTTGTACTGGGTTATTTGAGTCCACACTGCCATACATCCCAGTTCAAAGCGGATGATGAGTGATTTTATTCAGCTCTGTGGAAGGGGCCTCAGTGAGGCAAAGAAGTCCCAAAACAAGGATTGAAACAAGTTTATTGAGTGCCCGATTGGCTACAGAACTCCACTCCTGAGCTGTATTCAGCTTGGGACATGGAGGGGGTCACAAATTGACAGAAAGAGCTGTTCAGCAATGGAATATGCTGCCTTGCAGGGTGGTGGAGGCTCCTCCTCTGCTGGTTGGCTATCTTTCAGGGGTGCTTTAGTTGTGTTTTCCTGCATGGTAAAGGGATTGGATTAGATGGCCTTTACGGTGTTTTCCAACTCTATGAGTCTATGATTCTATTTATTTTATTTTGCATCAAAAGCATTGCATAAATTAGTATAAAACTGATAAAAATAGAAGGAGCACAGGTGGCTAAATATCTTTTGACCAAAAACGGGCAACAGAAATTATTCTATTAGAAAATGTAACCTCAAAACTGATAGTCATATCATGAACAGCTATAAAAATCTTTCACTGTAGGTTCTTTCAGACCTAAACTGTTCATATAGAAGAAACAATTATAGCAGACAAGTGTAACATTCAACAACTGGAATTGGGGGGGGAAACACAAAGCAGTATCTAAACCAGGGGTCCTCAAACTTTTTAAAGAGAGGGCCAGTTTGCGGTCCCTCAGACTGTTGGGGGGCTGGACTATAATGTTAAAAGAACATGAACAAATTCTTACACTGCACATATCTTATTTGCAATGCAACACCCCCCCCCCAAACCATGAAATAACAAATCAACATTTAAAATTAATAACAATTTTAACCAACATAAACTTGCCAGTATTTCAGTGGGAAGTTTGGGCCTGCTTTTGGCTGCTGAGATACTCAAGCTAATTGGGATTCTTACTGTTGTGTGCCTTCAAGTCATTTCAGACTTAGGAAGATCCTGAGTCTTATGTTTAGGTCGGTGGCTGGGGAAGTGACCCTGGAGGGCTGCATCTGATCCATGGGCCTTAGTTTGGGGACTCCTGATCTAAACAGTGTCAAGTACAAAAAAGAGAAACAGTGGATGCTTATGTAAAGTCCCAAATTCTACCTACTGACATGTTGGTGCAAAGCTTATCTGCTCTATCTTTTGTCTTTAGACTGTTGATAAAAGCTTGGTCTGAAAGGTATGACACTGCCTTTCAGACCAAAAGTATCTCTACTGAACATGTTGCTGCAAAAGCTCATCTGCTCTATCTTTTCCCTTTAGGCTGTTGATGAAAGCTTGCTCTGAAAGGCAAGTCACTATTACTAGGTATATACATAGTCCTGTTTATTAGGCTTGAGTCCAAATCAGTTTGACCAAAAGTGATTTGTAATATTTGGTCTTCTGTTTTGTGTAATCCCCCAAAAACAGAATGGGGAGAACTAGGGAACCAAAAAGCTGGATGGAGAGGATGGAGTTAAGTCTGCATTACACCTGAGGCAAGGGTCTGCTGCGGGGCTCGTGGAGAAGATCCTGCAGTGTTCTAATTTCCTCTCAGAGCATGATGGGAGTTGAAGTTTCTCTCCCTCTGTTTCTCAGTCAATAAAAGGCCTGGTTATGTCCATGATCTGATTGCCTGAATTCCCAGAAACTTCTCTTGCAGTTTGTCTTATTTTAAAAATGGTTAAAGTAATACTTTAAAAAAAACCAGTAGATTGGTGAATTCTTCTGAAACTTGGCAGGCCTGCAGTTGTAAATGGGGTTGAAAACTGAGGTAGGTTTCATGCAGATAGGCCTTTAAATGACTGGGGCTTGAGCCTTTAAAGTTTCCCATTGTAGCCAATGGGCCAAATCTTTGCCAAAAACGGCAACACTTCTCCCGATTTGAGTAACTTCCCAGTAAACAGAATGAGGGATTAGCTGAAAATGGACTCCGGAATCGCATGCCTTTTCACCAAATTGCACACCTCTACTGTTTATTCCTTACTAGAGCTAAAACTGGAATCTGAGGAGAGAACAATGACTAAAAGGTTACTTGTGGGATTATAAATCCAATAATTCCCCAGCAAGCATGGTTACTATGATCATCATGATTGAGAGATGTGGGGATTTATATTCCCCAGAAGTAACTTTTTCCTGCTCTGAGCAGACCTGAGCAGAGAAAAAGCTGAAAAATTCTCTGTTAAGCTTAGTGATCTGCTATGGTAATTTTTTCTGACCTGCTTGCCAGTTAGACTTTTAGTGCCAATGTCCCTTCTAGTTGAGAGATTCTGAAAGCTGTAGGTTAAAAAATGAAGAACTTATCCAAGTTCTGAGAGAGAGGGTGTGTTGTGCAGTAATTAGAGTGCTGGACTTCAAAGATCTACATTAAATCGTTGTGTACCCTGCTACATCTTGCTTTCCCAGCAGCTGCACAGTTGAAGTACCCAAATAACATGGAGACCTTTGCGTATACAGTGGCTGACACAGAAGTAACTTTTTCCAAAGGACCCTGTGACCCAACAAGTATTAAAAGCAGGGAGATGCAGTGTGCTGTCGCACGCTGGGCCCATAGAATGGCTGTTTCTAGGACGTGACCTCTGTTTGCCCAACAGGATGCCGGGGTGCCTCAGCTGGAAGAGCCCCTTGGTTTTCCCAATGACAAAGTCCTTTGAGGCTTGAGATAAGTTTAACAAAGTTCTTTATTTGGGCTTAAATCTTAACAAACTGGAAGGCTTCAAACAGGTGACTTTCTCAGTCTGCAGTAACAGGGCCGGCAAACTGGGCAATACTGGTCTTCTCCTTTTGGGGAAAATCCTATGACCCTTCCCTGGGCAATCTTTCTCTACCTTGCTGGTGTGAGGCCCCTTCTTCTGACTCCAAGCTGCGTTATGGATAGCCAGATGTCCTGTACCAGGCAAGGTTCCTGTTGATTAGCCAGGCTGTTGGGACTGTAGATGATCCCTTCACAAAAGACTATGAAACTGTTCTGTATTTCTCCAGCAAAAGCTGGTCTGTCACCCCAGCAAAGCTGTAAGATTTAATGCCTTTTTCCAAGTAGGAAGGAATAGGCTACCTTAAATCACATCCTCTCCAATAGAGTAGCTGTTAAGACTGAGAGGAAAAATATCCCCTTTCCCGCCCAAATCCTGGGGATAGGGGCGGGTCTGCAACTCTTGATTGATTGGCAGCCCTCTGGGCCTGTAAATGCAAACCAAGAAAGTCACTTACAAAATAAAATGCAAGGGAATGAGCTCCTGCAAACTTGTAGTTCAACAAAGGGAAAACAGAGTCCTATTGGCACTGCTGTGCCAGAACATGCAGTGAATGATGGAGAGGACAGGAGTAGCCAACCCCACCTTACACCCCAATTTTCTTTTGGTTTTAGGCTGAACCCCAGCTCAACTAGATTTAGCATCCAGGTCAAAATCATCAAAGAGGGTATTTCATCACTCCACTTTTGGCATTGGTCAGTTTCAAACAGCTGGGTGCAATTAATTAATTAATCCCTCCGGCACAATACCAATTTCAACATTTTTCTTCTAGACAGTTGCACAATAATTCCCAGAAGTGTTTCACCACAGTCTCTCACTTCCACTCTGCCCAGTTCTTATAAAGCTGATTCAAACCAATGCTGCAGGTACAACACAGGAAAGGAAGCAGAAGTGCGAGTGGAATATAGAGGAGCAGAGCATACAACGATGAGCCGAGCAATCCTATGGACTGGTAAGGCTTTTGATGAAATGTTCAGTCCTGCTTGGGAATTCTACTTCAAATAGAGCTCCCAATATTTGAACAACATATGGGGAGGGTTGGCAAAACATATTTTGAATGTTTGTGGCTAGAAGCCTTTAACATTCCGTGGGGCCCTCCAGAAAATGCAGTATCAATGCGTGGGAAAATCCAATAAAGCTGGCCAGCTAAGCAAGTTTGCTTTCTACCTCAGCGAAGAATATGTACTGCATCCATTTCAGTTCCTTTATTGTTCAAATAACAACCTTAAAGGGAAAATTAAGATCATTATTTTTGATGTTTATACTGTAGCTTTGTCATGGCATAATCTCTCTCTCTCTCTCTCTCTCTCTCTCTCTCTCTCTCTCTCTCTCTCTCTCTCTATTAGGTATAGTGGCACTGATATGTCTACAGCATGGTATGTCACTGCTTCCTTATTTCTTAGTTTTGTTCTCTTCTTCCAGGAGTCAAATGTTTCAAAAGGATCCTCTAATTCCCTTCCCACCAATATAAAATTCTGAATCAGTGGTGTATGATTTATGGAAATACAGGCAGTCCCCAAGTTACGAACAAGATATGTAGTATTTTTAGTTTTGTATAGTTATAAGTAATATTTGTGAGTTATACTTAATTTGTCTACTGTTATTTATTTTCTATGTAATTGATGTGTTTACTCCTGTTGTTTGCGATGTGCTTATTTATTGTATATTAACTCTTGTTGTAAGCAGCTTGGAGCCCCCTCGGGGAGATGGGGTGGGTATAAATAACATTTATTATTATTATTATTATGGTTTGTTTTTAAGTTGAATTTGTATGTAAGTTGGAACATGTACACTTTTAAGTATAACTACACACACACATGTATGTATGTAACTTTGGATAGCCCAGGAAAGGGTTAAGGCCCCTGTGGTGTTTGTTTTGCTGTCTGTACCCCGGTTCAGAAGATTTTGCCTCACTTTCTGTCCCTGTGATCATTGGATTTTGGAAAATTTGGGTTGTGGAAACAAAGATTGATGATAAAGCTTCAGTAGAGACACTTTCCCCCATGATAACTCTTTCAGGAGTGAATTTCCCTTCTGAGGGGTAGATTTCTCTCACTTCCTGTTGTGAACCCCCGTTCTTAGCTATGTGTAGGTCAGATGTTTGTAACTCAGGAACTGCCAATAATGTTACCGTCGCACTCTTTTGTTTCTGATCCAAAAAGACCCCCCTTACACAAGTTTTTCTATGCTGAAAAGCCAGATTTTGTTACCTCTTCTCTTGTGAGAGTTGTTCTTTATTACTTTGGTTGATATTTTTGGCAACCTTTGAAGCTGTAGAATATCCTATAATGACTAGAACTATATAAGGTATTCCAGACGTCTATCAACTTGTAGATCCTTTTCCTTGTCATTCTCTGCTAGCTCGCTTCCCATTCATGTCCACGTGGAATTGCTTTTTTCTCAAAACATACTTTACTTTACATTTGCCATTTTGATGTTTATTCACCCAGTTGAAGAACTCTTCCTTGCAGCTCCCATGTCTTTGGGCCAGTGAATGTTCTTCAGGTCTTATTATCCAATGTGCTGAATGCTAACCCAATGTAAGATTGGCATCTTCCAAGCTGCCCTACATTGTGTCTGCATTACACAATCATAGCAGTTTAATACCATCTCTTTGCTGTTCAGTTTTTCTGTGACTTCACTAAACAATTTTACATTAATGAAATTGGCACACCCCACTGCTCATATCTAACTCAATTGTGTTGCATGTTCATTGACTATCTTTTCATGTTATCTTTTTGAATCACCATAAAAGTTTCAACCTTTAAGTTGGTTTGCTACTTCACCAACTGGTCTCAGTATAAGGAGGAACCAGGGCGCTTTATCACTGATAACATCGATCCAGGCCTCTGCACACACATCATTTATGCTTTTGCCAGCATAAAAGACAACATGATTGCAGCCACTGAGTGGAATGACTTGAGCAGCACGTATGACAGTATCCACCAACTAAAAACCAGGTAGGTATAGTAATGAAGCACTTGCAGACTTTGGTTCACAAGGGAGAGATCATTTGAATAGCAGTCTCTCATACTGAGACAGGATAGCTAATGCCAAGGTGGGGAAAATTACTTTTTAGACTATAATTCCCAAAATTCCTCAGCCACCATTTCCATTGGCTGTGCTTACTGGGAATTCTCGAGAGCTGTAGTACTGCTTCAGACACCTCTGAAGCAGTAGTATAGGAAGTCCCATTGGGGAAAAAAGTCACAGAGTAATTTTCACTAAATGATGTTCCATGCTGATAAAATCAGTGATACAGTTGTGTAAAATTAGACTCTGAAATTAATAGTATTTCAGGATGGGTCTCTTTACATGGAAATATCTTCTTCATTTCTTTGAAATTACCATATTTACTTGAATCCAATGCAAATCACCCACCAAAAGGCACCTTTGCCCCTCCATCAAGGTGAGACTAGCAAATTCCCCAAGCCTTTCTCCTTCTTCTCACAACTAATCCTTTCCCAGCTGAGAGAGGAGGAGAAATGGCACCAGTTTCCCTCCCCAAGCCATTTCTTCTTTATCCCCAAAGTTGGGGGTGGGGTACCCTTTCATTTCCTGGCCATTTCTCCCTGGTCTCCCAACTTGGGAGACAGAGGAGAAATTGAGCTGCTTTCCCTTCCTGCCCATTTGAAAGATGGTAAGCCAACCCCACATATTTTTGGGAAGGGGAACTACTTGTTATCCTGCCTAAAAGCATTAGTTTATTGCAAGCTCGCTTTGATTACTTCTAGGTAAAAATCATACACTTAATTTTTACTTGCTTTACACCCATTGATTTATTTATTTAGAAATCCCACGCTGAAGACTCTTCTCTCTGTTGGTGGATATGCGGTAGGATCTGCTCCGTAAGTCCAAAACTATCAATTTGTTCAATTTCTGCCTTTTCTAGCCAAAATCAAAGATAGCAAAAGCACCTCTGAGACTTCAATATGACCTTTTATGGTGATCAAGCCACATCTTTGGATGCACTGCTGTAATTGGAAGTATGGCCATAGGCGTATTGGAAACTCATGCATAAGATTGCAATGTAATAGCAGATACAGAGATACAAGTTGTGACTAGGGTCATAAATCTTCAAAGAGATATATGAGGTAAAACTGCTTTGTCAAACAGTTGGTTCTGTAGTCTTGAGGTGTAATGTCAATATTTAGCTTCACAGATAAAATAATATTTTATTGATGATTGTATGATGTTTTGTATTAATTGTTTTATTGAATGTCAGTTTTTTCAGGGAGGGAATTAAATGAATTAAACCAGATAGAGATAAACAAGGAAGATGTTCTCACATGCCTTACTAAACTAAATGTCAACAAATCACCAGGGCCAGATGGCATCCACCCCAGAGTTCTTAAGGAACTCAAGTGTGAAATTGCTGAAATTCTAGCCAAAATATATAACCTTTCTCTAAGATCAGGCACTGTACCCGAGGACTGGAAGGAGGCAAATGTAACTCCGATCTTCAAGAAAGGATCCAGGGGTGATCCAGGAAATTATAGGCCAGTTAGTCTAACCTCAGTTCCAGGCAAAGTGATGGAAACCATTATTAAAGAAAAAATTACTAAGCACATAGAAGAACAGGCATTGCTGAAGGAAAATCAACATGGTTTCTGCAAAGGCAAATCATGTCTTACTAACTTGATAGAATTCTTTGAGGGTGTAAATAAACACATAGATAAAGGGGACCCAGTCGATATTGTTTACCTTGACTTTCAAAAGGCTTTTGACAAAGTCCCTCACCAAAGGCTCCTAAATAAGCTCTTCAGCCATGGAATCAGGGGACAGGTCTTGTCCTGGATTGGAACCTGGCTAAACTGTAGGAAACAAAGGGTGGTAATAAATGGACACTTCTCTGGGTGGAAAGAGGTGAGAAGTGGCGTACCCCAAGGTTCAGTTTTAGGACCGTTACTTTTTAATTTATTCATAAACGATCTGGATGTAGATGTAAATTGTGAGGTAGCAAAGTTTGCAGATGACACTAAACTGTTCAGGGTAGTTAAAAATGAAACTGACTGTAAAGAGCTCCAGAAAGATCTCTCGAATTGAGTGAATGGGCAACAAAGTGGCAAATGCATTTTAACCTAAACAAGTGTAAAGTCATGCACATCGGGGCAAAAGAACCCCAAATACACTTATCAACTGATGGGATCAAAGCTTTCTGAGACAAACCAGGAAAGGGATCTTGGGGTTTGGTGGACAGCTCAATGAAGGTGTCAACCCAGTGCGCTGCAGCAGTGAAAAAGCAAATTCTATGCTTGGCATGATCAGGAAGGGAATCGAAAAAAGGTCGGCAAATGTTGTATTGCCTCTCTACAAATCTATGGTGAGGCCACATCTGGAGTACTGTGTACAATTCTGGTCACCGCACCTCAAGAAGGATATAACGGAACTGGAAAAGGTACAAAGAAGGGCAACAAATATGATCCAAGGGATGGAGCAGCTCCCTTATGAAACCAGGTTGCAACGCCTTGGTCTTTCAGCCTTGAAAGACGGCGTTTAAGAGGTGACTTGATCGAAGTGTATAAAATCATGCATGGGATAGAAAAGGTGAATAAAGAAAAATTATTTTCTCTGTCACACAATACTAGGACTAGGGGGCACCCCTAAAGCTCCAAGGTAGGAAAGTTAGGACTAATAAAGGAAATATTTCTTCACCCAGAGGGTCATTGGGTTATGGAACTCACTTCCAGAGGAGGTTGTGACAGCTGTCAGCCTGGACAGCTTCAAGGCAGGATTAGACAGATTCATGGATACCAAGGGAATCAGTAGCTACTGAAATGGACATCCAAGTGCCACCTCTGTGTTGATGGAGGCAGGCAGGATTTTCCCGGGTACTGGTTGTGGGGTCGGGAGCAGGTGAGGGTTTTGCCCTCCTTTCTGCTAGAGATCCCTGTGTACAACTAGTGGGCCACTGTGTGACACAGAATGCTGGACTAGATGGGCTGAGGCCCGATTCAGCATGGCTCTTCTTATGTTCTTATGTTCTTATGTTCTTACCGTATTTGTATGGCATCATTGATGCATTTGTGAAACCGCCCTGAGTCCCCTTGTGGGAGAAGAGCAAGATAGAAATAAGGAAATAAATAAATAATAAAACTTTATTTATATTCTGCCCTTTCTCCCCAAAGGGACTCAGGGCGGATTCCAATCACAAAAAGGCAAACATTCAAGGCCTGAAAACAACAACCAATGCATACATAATAACAAGAAATAATAGCCTAACATATCAAATCAAATTATAACTTCACAACTAAAATTGAAACTAAACATAGCCTATCAAATAAATTTTAATAACATAAAAACAAAGCATCAAACGGAAGCATCAATTTCCCAGAGCCAAAAGAATTTCAATAGTCATTGAAATACAAGCTCTGGAAGAAAGGGCTTACCATTTAAAATGAAAACTGTATACTATCATGAGAAAAGACATATTCAACATATCTTTAAGTGTCAAGTTCCCCATACCAAATTTAATTTGTATTGATCCTAACATCAGGGATTTTTTTTAAAAAAAACACCAGGTGATGTAGAAAACTTTAGAAATGCAAGTTCCTCCTCCACTATTCCCTCTTTCTCCCCTAGCAGAGGAGCTTTTTCCTGCCATCAAGGCCTTGTCAATCCCTAGCAAAAACATCCATATGTACTAGACTTGCGCATTTGATGTAGAAATACCCTTGATTTGGATCTAGTTTGGATGTTTAGCACTTTTGAAGCAAGTTCTGACATGCCTACTTGCTTCCCCCAATATTAAGAATTTGAATAACATGGAGCCTATGATTCTTAAATTTCAGATATATTCAGCAGGAGCTGTGATGGAGCTAAAATTCACAGGGCAGCTAAGCCCTGCTGAGAGGTGAAGCCAAACCTGTTGGCATGCCTCTCTAGCCAATCAAGGCTGATGGCAAAGATCGCTAAAAATGTTGTTTTAATTTTTTTTGAAAATTTGTCAAAAATCTATGGTTAAGTCAAACGTTTGGTGAGCTAACAGTGGTAAATATGTTCTACCACTGTAGAAAGTTTCATCAGGATAGCTCAAAAACCAAGGGACATGCACGAACGCCATTAATGAAGTACTTACAAAGATTCTGAAGTTTCGTAAAGTTTCAAAAATTTTACCCCCAAAATTCAGAAAGGACTTTAAAAATGAAGCGCCAGTCACCCCTACTTTTGAACACAGTTTAGAATGATTTTTTATCGCACATGTCTAATATGTACCTTGATTCCAATATTGTTGGAACACATGACTTACAACTGTTTTCACTGTGAAATTGCTTCTTTGCAGCTTTAATGTTATTGTTTTAAAACAGTGATTCTCAACCTGTGAGTCCCAAGATGTTTTGGCCTTCAAATCCCCCGGTAAACTGACTGGGATTTCTGGGAGTTGTAGGCCAGGGCTGTCCAACTTCTTCCGGCCCAAGGGCCGGAAGAAGTGTCACTAATCAACTGGGGGACCGTAGGTGATCAGTGAGCTGGGGGCGGGGCCACTCACGGTGGGGCGGGGGCGGGGCCGCTCGCTCACATAGCCCCTCCTCCTTCTCCCCGGGCACGCTGCTGCTCGGACCCCGAGCAGCGGCGCGAGCGGGAAGGAGGAGGGGCTACGGAGGAAGAAGGCAGCCGGCTGCCTCCTTTCTCCGAAGCCTCTCCTCTTTCCCCCCGGGCGCGCTGCTGCATGGATCCCGAGCGGCGGCGTGAGCGGGGAGAAGGAGGAGGGGCTACGGAGGAAGAAGGCAGCCGGCTGCCTCCTTTCTCCAAAGCCTCTCCTCTTCCCCCCCGGGCGCGCCGCTGCACGGATCCCGAGCGGCGGCGCAAGCGGGGAGAAGGAGGAGGGCCTATGGAGGAAGAAGGCAGCCGGCTGCCTCCTTTCTCTGAAGCCTCTCCTCTTTCCCCCTGGGCGTGCCACTGCATGTATCCCGAGCGGCGGCGCGAGCGGGGAGAAGGAGCAGGGGCTACAGAGGAAGAAGGCAGCCGGCTCCCCCGCCCTTCCTAGCAGTAGGCGGCGCCCAGGGCGGCGCGTCACGCTAGGCCTCCTCCGCCCTTCCTAGCCGCCGAAAAGGAGCAGTAGGTGGCACCAAGGGCGGCGCATCACCCCAGGCCTCTGACACGCCACCCTTTGCGCCACCTACTGCTCCTTTTCGGCGGCTCCCCCTCCCTAGGAAGGGCTGCGCAGAGAGAGGGATGGAGGGGGCAGTGCAGGGAGAAGGAGCTGGCTCCCTTCCTTCTCCCTGTCCCGCCTCCTCCTCCCCCCTCCCAGCCACCATTTTTTTAAAAAAAATATTTTTAAAATATATATATATATTTAAAAAAATATTTAAAAAATATATTTTTTTTTTAAAAAATCTTTCAGGAGGGTAAGCGGGGGCCGTGTCCAACAGGCTGGGGAGGCATGTACTGCCTACGGGCCGCCTGTTGGACAGCCCTGTTGTAGGCCAAAACAACCGAGGGCCCATAGGTTGAGAACCACTGTTTTAAAACATTATATATATATATAAAAAGAGAGAGTCCGTTTTTGACGCTCATAGACAAAGAAACTACACGTCTCAGAAACACGATACTTGACAACAGTCACAAAAATACCTGCAGGAACATTCGTGGCGCAAAAACCCGGCCCTAGGTCCCTCACAACACCCCCAAACACTACCCCCTCAAAACCTTCCTCCCACCCCGCCCTCTCCGCTGCCAGCGCGCCCGTTTAGAACGTTCGCACAGACAGCCCGAACAACATTAACTCTACAGGGAGCCACGTGCCCCGCTCAAAACCTAACCGCACGATCCCCTCACCCCCTTCAAAACATCCTAAACAAAACACACACACACACACCACACCCTCAACCCTACCCATGACCCCAAAACAACCTGGACACAACACACACTTCCCCCTCCCCACGCACATGGCGGCAGAACAACCGATCCAGAACAACCGATCCACTGCACATGGCGCCCAAAAAGCCGCTCCTATGCGCACACCCACACGCCGCAACAAACCCCCCACCTTCCCACACACACGCGCGCCGCAACAAACCCACCCCCCAACCCTCACACACAAACACACACCCTCACCCCCTTTCCCGCCAACCCAAGGCAAGCCAAAACAACACACCCCGGCCCCCTTTCCGCGTCCCCAAAGCCCCGCAAAACAACACCCCCTCGCCCCCTTTCTCACCAAACGAAAAACGCCTCCCTCGCAAACTCCCAAGGCGGCGTGGAGGAGGAGGCAAAGGAGGAGGAAAGGGCCGCGAGGGGGACTGGATCATAGCCTCGGTGGCTGCGATCCTGCTCTCCTCGCTGCTCTTTCCTCCTACCCGGCTTCTTGGGATCGGGCCCTGGCGGCAACGGAGGTGGCTTGGAGGAGGCGGAGGAGGAGGAAAGGGTCGCGGGGGTGTGTGGCTCTGTGCATGGCTGTGATCCTGCTGTTTTCGCTGCTCTTTCCTCCTCCTCAGGCTTCTCCTCCTCTTCCTCACCGCCTCCGTTGCTGGCAGGGCCCGATCCCACCGGAGGTGGGCGGGAGGGAAGCAAAGCCAGCGAAGAGGAGGAGAAGCCTGAGGAGGAGGAAAGAGCAGCGAAAACAGAAGGATCGCAGCCATGCACAGAACCTACGATCCACCCCCCCCGCGACCCTTTCCTCCTCCTCTGCCTCCTCCTCCAGGCCGCCTCCGTTGCCGCCAGGGCCCGATCCCGGGCACCCCTCTCTCCTGCACGCCCCGCCCTCCTCCCTTGAGAGAAGGAAGGAGGGCGGGGATAGGAGGGGACACAGCTGCCCGATCTCCTGGCGCGCATGCGCACACGATGGAAGGCGCCTCTTTCCCATCCTCTCCCCGCCCTCCTTCCTTCAATCAAGAGAGGAGGGCGGAGAGAAGAGGGGGGGGAAAGTGCCTCCCGCCGCAAGCGCGGCAGCGGTTCCCCCGGCAGTTTCCTCTCCTCTCCCCGCCCCCCTTCCTTCATTCAAGAGAGCAGGGCGGGACGAGCAGCAGAAAGAGGTGCCCGGAAACAGGGCAGCTTTCCTGCCGCCTCCACCGGGATCGGGCCCTGCCAACGGAGGCGGCGTGGAGCCACAGCGAAGAGTGAGAGAGAGAGGGGGGAGTGAAAGAGAGAGAGGGGGGAGTGACAGAGTGAGAGAGGGGGGAATGAGAGAGAGAGGGGGCAGGGAGTGAGAGAGTGAGGGTGAGTGATAGAGAGTGAGAAAGAGAGAGGGGGAGTGAGTGAGAGAGTGAGGGTGAGTGATAGAGAGAGAGTGAGAAAGAGAGAGGGGGCCGGGAGTGAGAGAGTGAGGGTGAGTGATAGAGAGAGAGTGAGAAAGAGAGGGGGGGGGAGTGAGAGAGTGAGAAAGAGAGGGGGCAGGGAGTGAGAGAGTGAGGGTGAGTGATAGAGAGAGAGTGAGAAAGAGAGGGGGGAGTGAGTGAGAGAGTGAGTGATAGAGAGAGTGAGAAAGAGAGAGGGGGGCAGGGAGTGAGAGAGTGAGGGTGAGTGATAGAGAGAGTGAGAAAGAGAGAGGGGGCAGGGAGTGAGAGAGTGAGGGTGAGTGATAGAGAGTGAGAAAGAGAGAGGGGGAGAGAGAGAGAGTGAGGGTGAGTGATAGAGAGAGAGTGAGAAAGAGAGAGGGGGCCGGGAGTGAGAGAGTGAGGGTGAGTGATAGAGAGAGTGTGAGAAAGAGAGAGGGGGGAGTGAGTGAGAGAGGGTGAGTGATAGAGAGAAAGAGAGAGGGGGGAGTGAGTGAGAGAGTGATGGTGAGTGATAGAGAGTGAGAAAGAGAGGGGGAGTGAGTAGAGAGTGAGGGTGAGTGATAGAGAGAGAGTGAGAAAGAGAGAGGGGGAGTGATAGAGAGAGAGGGGAGAGAGAAAGGGGGGAGTGAGAGAGAGGGGGAGTGATAGAGAGAGTGACAGAGTGAGAGGGGGAGTGAGAGAGAGGGGGAAGGAGTGAGAAAGAGAGGGAGGGAGTGATAGATAGGGATAGAGAGAGTGAGTGGTAGATAGAGAGAGATTGGGTGATACACACAGAGTGAGTACAGAGAGATAGAGAAACACAGAGAGAGCGAGTGATAGAGAGAGAGTGTGATGGAGAATAATATACACAGAGAGAGACAGTGATAGATAAGGATAGGGATAGATAGATAGAGAGAGAGAGACAGACACAGGAAGTTAGAGACAGACAGAGAGAGAGAGGGGGGGGGGAGGGAGGGAGGGAGGGAGACTGAGAGAGACACAGAGAGAGAGAGGGATGGCACAGCAACGCGTGCCGGGTTCAGCTAGTTTTTACTATATAGTTGTCAGGAGAACCCATTTTTCTGTTTGTTTGTTCTTTTTGCAACATGTATCCTTGGGATCAGAGTGGAATTAGGGTGAGGTTTAGCTGTTGGGCAGCTTGTTAGGTAGCATCATATATCCGACAGATGTGGTACTGACATTTTATTTTCAACATTCAATGTGTACACAGTGTCTTGTTCTGAGGAATGGTGTTATGAAGTGACTTGTGCCTGAGGAATGTCTCCTTCATTGACTGTGGGAGACGGAGGGAAGCTTGAGGAATTCCTGCATTGAAGCCCTTGTGCTTTCCTACGGAAAATAACGTGTCCAGTGAAACTGCAGGGTGTTGACAATGCTTTGTTCTCTCCCAGAGAGTGGAAGCTATTTGGTCAAGGCACCACTGAGTGACCAAGCTCATTATTCCTACTCCCCTTTCTTTGCCAAGGCACTGACCAAGGTGAAGTTGTAGCAAAGGGTCAATTGTGGTACATTAGCTTTGCTAGGCTTCGTCCCAGTCAATGCCAGGACAAGCTGAAAGAGGGCCAAAGCTGTTTAGGCAGTTTATTCCTCCTCCTCCTCTAGGTTCATTGTATGTTCCCCCTTCTGCCTTCAAGGACAAGATAGATATGTCACCTGATCATGTTATAAACAAAGAGAATACAGCATTCTTCATTAATGTATACCCAAAGAACAGCAGCTGCTTTTGAAAAAAAAAAAAGAATAATAGCAAAGCAGTGCTTCAGAAACAAAATAGGTGCCACAGTGGCTTTTACCCTAGTACAAAAAGATGCTCAATGATATTTCTATGCAAAATGAAAGATATTTTTAAATCCTCTAATTCCATGTTTTCCATCTGTTACAGCTTTAGACTCATAACAAGATCTCCTGCCACACGCTCAGATTTTGTGATGTCCGTGGTTCGGTTTCTTCGGGAAAACAATTTTGATGGCTTGGATCTTTCTTGGCAAAATGCAGAACAGAAGGATAAAAGACGTTTGGTTTACCTGGTTATGGTACGTTAAATCACATGTTAACAGGATTTAACCAAAGTATTGATTCAAGAGGCAATTGGACAAATTTTAAAAGGATGTCTCAGGGTTACTCAATGTCTCAGCTTCGAGCCATTAGTTTTAAAATGAAATGTTTAGAAACGAATTCTTCAGAAATATAAAGGAGTTTTAAGATGTGACCCTGAGCTGTAGAAGTTAACAAAACTTGGAAAACATACTTTGTGGACTCCTCTCCCAGTATTTACCAGCCAATATGGCTATCTTAAAAATTGGAGTCCAACAAAATACATTTCTCAACTACGAGTAATTAGAGCACCCACGCTGTTAGGGAATGAGCTGTAGGTGGCAGGAAGGAACTTTGAAACAAATCGATTACTGCTGTTCTGAACAGACTAAGTACTGCATAGGACAACAAAAGCTAACTCTTCCTTTAATCACAAGAATATCTACCCTTTAGGAACTATCTCATGCATTTGAGAATGAAGCTAAGAACAGTCCAAGTAAGGAGAAACTCATTCTGAGTGTCACAGTACCATCTGGAAAGGAAGCCATTGATAAAGGCTATGATATCCAGAGTATTTCAAGGTAAATCCTTTCAGCTATATTTCTTACAAAGACAAGACAAAAGGTACAGAGAATGGAAAACATGTCCAGTGAAACTGCAGGGTGTTGACAATGCTTTGTTCTCTCCCAGAGAGTGGACGCTATTTGGTCAAGGCACCACTGAGTGACCAAGCTCATTATTCCTCCTCCCCATTCTTTGCCAAGGCACTGACCAAGGTGAAGCTGACTAGAACACTGCTGTCTGTGCTCATGGGCATTTCATATTGCCAGACATTGAAATGGTGTAGATAAATGCTATGAGGATATGGGGCTCATTTAGGAAACTATCATCCTAAAAGGAGAATTAATAACTGTTTTAAAATGAGAGTTCAGCCATAGAATTTTACAACATTCCCATCCCCATCCTCTTGTGCTGCCATGAAAGATGAAACTAGTCCCAAATAAAGGAGACTAACATTTAGGTAAACCTAACCATTTCATTGACTCAGTGTCTTTATTCTAGTTGAGATTAAGATATTAATAGTTTAACCTAACTGCCATGCCTTTAGATTTCCGAGGGGCAAATCTGGTGCAGGTAGCAAAATGGGTACTATATTTTAACCTTGCCGGCTTGAAATGTAAGCATAACCACACTTAATAATGGGGTTTGATTTACTGTTTGTTCTCCTACAGTTCTGCAGATTTCCTTAATTTCTTGACCTATGATTTCCATGGTTACTGGGAAGATAATAGTCACACCTACACGGGGCATCTCAGTCCCCTTAAGAAGGGCATGGCTGACAGTGGAACTGCATCGTCTTATAATGTGGTATGTTGTGTCAGTGCATTCTAATAACTCCCTCCACCAATCATATGGTTGTCTGCTTTTAGCTTTAGGCAACACCTTTTCCCATGGCAATGGTTAAATCTGCACTTTTCACGTGATCACCATACAAAAATGTTTTGCAATTCTATCGCTAGCTATTCATACACACAGTGTGCCTATAAGCACTTCATTCCATGCATCTAAGGAATTCGTCTATGACAGCTCATGTTGCCAACATTTTCTCAGTCTCTAAAGTGCTACAAGAGACATGCTGATATTCCAGACAAACATAGTTATGTCTTTGAATATTAATGTTATTGGGTTTATTTGAATAATTGGGTTTTACCTGACCATTGAAGAAATAGCAACCCATCATGCAATATAGTAGAACTGGAATAAGCATGGTGTCTCATCAAATATGCACATTTACTAATCTAATCCTTCTTTTTGCAGGATTACGCAGTAAAATACTTAATAAGGAAAGGTGCTCAAGCTGAGAAGATCGTCATGGGAATCCCCACATATGGGCGGACTTTCACTCTTTCTTCCAGCCAGACTGGAGTTGGGTCTGTGGCTTCTGGCCCAGGAAATCCTGGTCCTTTCACAAAAGATAAGGGAATTCTGGCCTATTATGAGGTAAAAATATTTTACGCATGTTTGTCTTCCCATTAAACCCATAGAAATCACAGCATCATTCTGTTTTCTAGACCACAGTCAAGAGCATGAATTCCTGATTCAGATATGAAATCCCAGCATGAAGTTTGACAACTTTAGAGAGTGAGACAGACAGATAGACAGAAAAGCAGACAGCATGTAGTGGTCTGTGTATTGGACTTGGATCCCAGGAGGCAAGTCAAGTTTGAACACCCACTCAATGATGGAAACTTATTATATAATAAAGTCATATTCTCTCTGCCCTTAAGAAAAGCAATGTAAAACCTTGTAGTATGTGGAGTATTGATTTGCCACATATTTGAGTTGACTTGAAGGATATAACAACCACTACCATAGCAAATAATACTTAATTATACATCCACATACATAATTTCTTGAAAATGTTACCCTCCTAGAAGCCCAATCCCCAATCAGCATGGCCTTTGGTTGTGGGATGGCCATGTTGGTGTGGGGTTCCAAAAGCCCAATTCCCAGTCAACATGACCAGCCCACATGACCAGCCCACAGCCACAGGTCACACTAGCTGTAAGATTATGGGAGTGATTGTGCAAAAAAAATGTAAATACTTCACATATAGCTCACATACAACAAACATTCATCTAACTCCAAAGTTTACTTCATTTGAGAGGTTAAAATACCCAGTCTCACTGCCTAAGATGTAGAGTTCCCTCCAAGCCCCCCAACACCATGTTTTGCTCATTAACCTCTACAGTGAGCGAGGAGTCTTTCATACCTGGAGGCTTCTTATTAATATTAGGCTGGTGCAAGACATTTTGCTGTGAGAACAAAAAGCATCCCTAGATAAGGGCCGTAAGGTCCCAAACTGGCAAGCCTACTGATACAGAAGAAGCCCTCATTGATGCCAGTGGCTCGTGATCAGATAATGGGTGGTGAGGGTTGCCCTTGTGTAATGGACTGTATGGGCCTGCTTTGTGTACATCCATACTGTATTTCGTGTAAAGACAAAACATCTATAAGCAGATATTTGGGGCCCAAGTCACCTGGAGGTTTAAGGGTAAAACCCAGAAGTACTATTTATTGATCTGTTTATGTAATATGTATCTCTTCCAACTTGTGTCTATCAGATCTGCAGTTTCAATCATGGTGCCAGGAAACAATGGATTGCGGAGCAAGCAGTTCCGTACTCTTACAAAGGAAACCAATGGGTAGGATATGAAGACATGCAAAGTGTTGCACTTAAGGCAAGTATTGTCAAAACTTTCATTCCCTGTTTTCATTAAATAGTCACCTAAGTGAGTAGTTTACAAAGGTTGTATAATAATGTGAGAATTAGTCCTAGTCTCTTTTATAACACACAGAAGAGTCCATACATTCAGGAAACTGTATTGATTTCTATGATACCTCACCCCTTCCCAAGCCTACCTTCACAGCCTGGTAGCACTCTAACTAAAGCATTTCTGAGTCACTACATATTGGAATGCTAGAAAGTGATATCTGTAGCACTCTCCTGATTAAAGGATGTCTTGCAAAAGGGAACTTGAGTTCCTTTCACAACTTCTTGGCCCAAGGCACCCCACAACTTAATGAACATTTTGATCATCTTTTCACAGTTCTCTGATTTCCAATGTCTCATGAATACTTCAGTCAGGGGCTGCCAGATTATGAAGCTAAGTTTTGGGAGTCATATTCTGTTAATCGTGACTATACGTGTGAATTCTCAGAAGGAAGGATATTGTAAATCCAGCTTATGTTTTCAAAACTGTTGAAAATTATGCCGGCCAACATTTTCCAAGGCAGCAGTTAATGAGCCTTGCCCACCTAAGACCAAGAAGTTTGAACTGCAAAAATACTTTGGTTGACATAGCTCAGCACAATGCAATGTTATTGTTTGCTTAATTGAGAAGTAAATGGTCTAGCACAACAGAGAACACAATAATTGAGAAGTAAATGGTCTAGCACAACAGAGAACACAATGCTGCCCCAACTGCCAGTCTCAAACTTCCGAAGACTGGGAAAGAAGGTAATATTTCAAGGTGATGATGGCTGCTAGAAGGGATGCCTATGATAATTTTGTCTACATATTAACTTTTTGTTTAACTTTTGGAATGAGGACATTTGAGATCATACTTGTTCAGCAGGAGGTGGGCACACAGGAAAACCTATAAAAAGAAACAAGTGGCCTCATCAGATGGGGAAGAACCGGTGGCATGTTTCACTTCGCTGCCCCTTTAAGCACGAAGCCCGTGTGGTTATTCTGGTGCCTTTTTGATGAGAGCCATAGAGGAAAATGAAACTACTTGAATCTAATGGCACCATTTTTGGCTAAATTACCTTCCCAAAATTAGAGTATGCATTAGATTTGTGTAATATGGTAATCTTAGTGCTGAGCCAAAACAAAAGAGGAGGCTATTTCAAGTGCACCTGGAGCTCCTATTTGAGGGATGTCACCACTCATTTAATTGCCATGGCTCAAGGCTGTGCAATGTTGGATTTGTAGTTTGGTGAGACAGCAGCATTCTTTGTCAGCCCCCATGATACCAAACTACAGCCCCCATGACCCCACAGCATTGAGCCAGTGCGGTTAAAGTGAATTCATTCTATTGCCTTGTCATCCAACATGTTGAGCAAATGAGTGAAGATGATAATATAAAAAGATATGATTATAGTGTGTATTGTATATTTAGAATTGTCTAGTCATATTGGAGTTAGAACTGTTATTTGCCTAGATTATGTTTGTGTATATTGGTCTTCCATGGACCATATCTGGACAAATGTTAACACATTGGGTCCACAGCACAGAACATAAGTACATGATGTAATCATCTTGTAAAACGTACTGTGCTTCTAGATTTGCCTAATTCTTTGCTTTTTCCTTTAGGTTCAGTATATGAAACAAAACAATTTGGGAGGCATTATGATTTGGACACTTGACCAAGATGATTTTTCAGGTTCTTTCTGCAATGAAGGAAAATATCCATTACTTGGAGCTGTTAAAAAAGAGCTGGACAAAGAAATAACTTATTCTGCAAAATGAATGAGCTTGAATTTCAAGTGAACCCTGAAGATGCAAGGATTCTTTGTAGTTTTATTCTAGGGCGGAATGCAAATGACCACATTGCCATATGCAAAACATGGTAACATGGTTTACACTTTTAAAAAAGGATCTACTATAGATCACCACGATTAGTTTTGTGGGATTCTGTGGTTAATGTGATTCTATCCTAACTCGTGTGCTTCAATGGATTGAAGTCATGAATTCTCATTCCTGCACTGCAGCATTCTTTTGTTTGTGTTTCTGTTTTAGAGGAATATAAAAGGTGTTTGATTCTAGCCTCACTGTTTGGAAAAAAAAAGTAATTTACACTAGAAATTGGGCTGCATGTATTGGTTTTTAAACACATTTCTAATGATTTCAATAAAACAATTTTAATTCCTTTCAAGTAGATTTTCTTTTCTTGACTAGAAAATAGTATTCTTAATTTCCAAAATTACATTTGGGCGTGTATGCTTTGTGGTGTGGTACTGAGTAGCAAACAGAATGTATTCCATTAATCTTCTTTCCAACTTCATTATTGGGAGAAAGCTTCTTTCAGTTTAGCTCATTCATGTATCAAAAATTCAGTTACACCTAAATATGAAATTTACTTTAATTCAGGAAAGTTCAGCAGCAGTAAGAATTGGGAGGTATGAGAGAACACCCTTTCCCCGCCTGCGCAGTGGGCGGGGACAGGTATTTGCCTCCTCCCCTGAAGCGAGGGCATTGGCTAGTGCCTCCGAAGCTTCCAGAGGAGTGGGCAGAGGCTGGCTATTGCTGCAGCCAGCCTTCTCCCTCATTCCTGCTGGAGCCGTCGACCCACCACTCCCACCCATTGAACAGTATAGTGGTTGCCAATAGGCGGCCGGGTAGGATTTTTTCCCTCCCTATGTTCTAGGAAGGTTTTTTGCCTACCCTATATTGTGATTAGGGGCTAGATGGATGGCGGTCTTATAAATAGGCCAGCGTAAATAGTTTAGGGAAATCCATAGAGCAATTTTCATTTCATGGCAATCCTCAAAGGGTATTGGGCAATACACAAACGCAATCACCTAGACGGCACTGGAAGGATGAGGGGGATATCATTGGCCCAGAGAAATTGGAGAGTCCGGTAAAGATTTGCTGAAAGTTCTACAGCGTCTACCTGAGGTTGCCCAGTTCTGTTCCATTTCCAGTTCCTTGACACCGAAGTTTAGTCAGTTCAAGTTAAATAGGTAACTTTAATAAATGTTGCCCAAATTTGAATCCAATTTCTGTTGTCTGTCTCGTTATTTCGGGGGTTGGAAGGCAAATGCATGAAACTCACAAGGCATGTGTTACTTATTCAAGAGTCATTGACCACAGTATAGCTAGAGAGAATAAAGAAAGCATAAGATTCACAGGCAAGAAGCCCATCTCTGACCAAATGAATGCAGTTCCAGAAGGAAATGGCTTTTTGTGGAGAAGACTGCAGGCAGCTTTTGTCTTAAAGGATGTCCTTAACATCTTCAACTACAACCTTCCCAAAACTGAACAAGGAGGATCAGAACAGGTCTCATCAGTGGAAACATTGATACATCAAGTTTCTAGTTCTTTCTGTCAGTGGGGATTACTTTGTGAATAGGATCGATAGCTTGGATAGCCCCTTAAATATTCAGAGCAAAACCCAACTGCAGTTAAGTGGAAGATTCCAAGCAAGTTCCCTGGAATGTGCACAGAATTGTCCCTCAGATTATTCCTCAGAGTCATTGCATATGAAGTCTCAAAGTGTATCCAACAGGGCCGTGGAAATGGAAGCCAAGTTGGTGCAAGTGGACCCATTCCCTTAACAACAACAACAAATTCTATTTATATTCTGCTGTTTCGTGCGGGGACTCAGAGCAGATTACAGAATACATATATGGCAAACATTCAATGCCATTATACAATTAACAAGGACATACAATACATAGAGAGATGCTAGGCTTCCCTCTTTTTCATTTCCGGATTCTGAAGGCTGTGATCAATTCAGTCATGGGGAGGTGTGTTGTCCTATTTTTCCAGGCCAAGGAGCCTGTTGTCCATTGACACCTTCATGATCGAATTGCCAGCATGTTTTCAGTTGTGCCTTTTACCTCCCTGCTACAGCGGTACCTATTTATCTACTCACATTGCTGTTTTCGAACTGCTAGGTAAGCAGAAACTAGGGCTGACAGCAGGAGTTTACCCTACTTGTGGCTTGAACTGCCAACCTTCCAGTTGCATTCCCTGCTCTTTGAAATCTTAAATACGATTTAACCATACTAAGTCCATATTTACTCATCTATGTAAAACTAGTTTTAAACCTAAGCCTTTTTCAGGCATCTGAAGAATACATGTCAGAATAATGTTTAAAGGGATCATACAGGCAGGCACATGTGCCAACTTTATCACATGGAAGCCTAGGCATATTGTCAATGGGAAATATATGATAAATTTCCCATTGGTTGGAAGAACCAGTAAAAGTTTTTCATCTCACCAGGTTTCCATCCAATCTTTTAATATGAAAATGCTGTGTGATTCATAGTTGGAGAAATCAGTGCCAAAATGACAGTAATATTAAAGCGGCATCATTAATTATTTAATAAGCAGCCTTGGAATAAAAAGTGACCCCCCACAAAAAACAACACTCTGCTATGAGATTTCTACATTTAACCTCAAGATAAAAACAACAAAGCTGGCAGGCTGTGACAAGGTAATGTGTAGTTTAGCCAAACTTATTGGGAACAGAAAGAAACATTGCTAGTGATCTTAACTTACAGATGAAGGTCACAGAACAGAACAGAATCAAAATGCATAGGCACCTCAAAGAGGTAAGAAAACAAGAGTAGCAAAACAACTTAAGTAGCATAATCGCTGCCAACTGAACAGGCACTTTCCATGTGAGACATAAAATGCATGTCCCAATAACCATAGTACAAAGGCATTTTTGGAATGTGATTCAAAATCAGCTTTCCTAACTTGGAAGCTTTATAGGACTAGTACTAATTGATATAGTAAAGAGGATACTGCCAATAAGTTTCCAGTCCCAATTCAAGGTACAGGTTATGACCTACAAAGCCCTAAAACGGTTCAGGCCCCATCTATCTTTGTGATCGCATCCCCCTCCACCCCACCCCATGAACTGGCGCGGGCTCTAAGATCCGCTGAAGAGGCCCATCTCTCGCTTCCACTAACATCACAAGCACAGCTGGTGGGGACGAGGGAGAGGGCGTTCTTGGTGGTGGCCCCTTCACTTTGGAGCCCCCACACTGTCCTCCTTTCGCATGGATCTGAAACCCTGGATGTTCCAGCAAGCATTTGAGAATGACTAGTCCCTAGCTATAAATGCCCAGTCCCTAGGTTGCCATATATTACTCTGTTCTGTACTTCAGCCACTTCCTCGCCTCTATGGTACACTGTTTGCACTATCCCCGGCACAGTCCTTTTCTAGCCTGGTCATGGCCAGTAATCCTGATCATAAGTTTTTGTTGAACTTTGTCTGGAGCCTTAATGCAATCTGTTTAATAATTTTCTGTTGAATGTGTTTTTATCTGGATTGCTGTATTTTATGATGCTCTTATTTTAATGGTGTTTTTTTTCTTTTAATTGACTGTTTTTGCGTTTATGTTTTGTTATGTTTTTGGTTTTTCTGTGGACATTTTGTCCCATTCGTAAGCTGCCCTGTGTCCCTTGGAGGAAATGGTGGCAGGGTATAAGAATGAAGTTATTATTATTCTTAACATTATTTATAAAAATGTATTCATATGTATGCATTCATATTTATAGCTCTCCTTATTCCTGAGCTTTAATTAAATCTCTGGTTGCCATCCAACACAATTCAATATTCCACTTAAAATCATATTGTTTTAAGGATTTTTTTTTTAAAAAATAGAAAATTGGTATAAGTACACTTTTATAAAAAGTAGTATGTATTTCTCAAGAAAAAATCAGATAGTGTATCTACATTTCCCTTTATTTGAATATCTCCCAAGTTCTATTTAAAGTTCTAGTAATTTTTTAAAATTTAAATTCTACCTAGGATAAAGAAAAAAATTAAACAAAGAAGTAGATTTACTCAGCATAATTATATTTGTTTATATGTTAACTTTGTGCAACTACGGGAGCTTACACTTAATAATTTGCTAGTGACAGTTCGGCACCACCAGTGCCTCAAAATCATGCTATTAATTCCTTAAATGGCCGCAAACACACATCAAGTTAAATAGCACTTTAAAGGGGAAAATGAGAAAGCAAATTGACTTGAGGAGATTATCGATATCTTTTCCAAATAGCTGCTATCTGACATTTCCCCTTTTTGGCTCACACATGGATTTGCTTCCAATGTCATATTTTCTAGTATAATTATATAAGTAAACCTCTTATGTTTGTCTTCCTTATCTAATGACTAGTATCTTTGGTAAATTTCAAGTGGGGTTATACCATTGATTTGGGACTGGGCTGCCAAAATCAAGGAGGGGGCTATATGTGCCTACTAGTCCCAAACTTCAGAAAACTGGGAATGAAGATATTATTTCAAGGTGAAGATGGCTGCTAGAGGAGATGCCTATGATAATTTTGTCTACATATTAACTTTTTGTTTAACTTTTGGAATGAGGGCATTTGAAGTTATACTCGTTCAGCAGGGGGTGGGCACAGAGGGAAACATATAAAAAGAAAGTAAGGAATGAACCAAACTAGTACACAGGTATCAAAATGGGCAAACTACTCCTTCTCGCTGGTGAGTATGAAGGATTCATCTATGCCACAGCAAAAAAGAGAAATGCTTTTGGATTTCCACCTGTTTATTTGTTGTCCTACCTCTTATCTTATGAGCTCAGATCCTTTCTTTTAAAGTACCTTTGTATATTACTTAATTACAATGCTTGATGAGAATGCTCTAAATGTTGTTGGTGCTTCCAGACAAAGTTTAACCTTTTGTTCTACTTTGTTCATGGGACCCAAATTATGTGATCTTTGCCCATGCTTACTTATTGTTTTTTTCCTTTTTAGTTCTTGCAGCATCAAGCCTATTTGGGATAAAATATGGAATAGCTTCAAAATGCGTCTTAATTAACAGTTCTTCAATTAATAGATTAGCTGTATATTGACTTTGCACAAACAAATATACTATTTTGTGCTCATTTCACACTATATTGTTTAAGGCCAATGAAAGATAGCATATGATAGATTCTATCAGGCAGTTTCATGAAAGCCATCATCTGTAACTGATCATGTTCATCACAGCCATAATTATTATGCAAGATTAGGGCAATCCATGGATAGTTTCAAACGCTGAAGTAACCTAAAGCAAACTGGGTTACTGAGACTTATTTTCCCCAAAGGAACACCACTGTTGCCTCGAAATGTAAATCCACCTTTTACAGTTTGAGTGAATGAAGAATTCTTATTTTTACGCTTTACTCACAATGGAACTTTTCTTTCATAGGTCTGGCTTTCCTGCTGCAATTGCAGCTGGGTAAGTTCTAGTCTACTCCCCATTTTTATTTTATTCCATAAAAAGCAATATTCCAAACCTTTTCCCCTCTCAACTCTAGTTAATTACAACCTTATGTTGATTGACTCTATGTCTCCTCCCACGCAGGTGCATCTACCAATATTGTCTGTTACTTCACCAACTGGTGCCAGTACAGACCTGGCATTGCACGTTACATGCCTGAAGATCTTGACCCATGCCTATGTACTCATGTCATCTATGCATTTGCTGGCATGACTAACTACCAGATCCAGACCATTGAGCCAAATGATGTGGCCCTCTACGGTGGCATCAATGGACTCAAAAGCTAGTAAGAATATTTTCTGTATTTATATAGGATATTGAAAACAATGACAAAGTCCAAAGAATATTGGGCATTTCTTAACATGTTCAAATCTCAATGGCTTTTATGGGACTTCAGTCCATTTCATTTTTCTGTAATGTTCCATCCTGTTTTAATATCTTTTGGTTTTTATTCCACATTAAGAACACTGAATTATATGTTATGCAAGAGGTATATGAGATCAAAGTCATTACAAGTAGCATTGCTTAAGTAGTTTCATCTCTGAGACAACATCTTTGATAAAATTCGAAGGAATTTGCAACAGATATGGTTGCTGCTCTCACCTCTTCCCTGTCTGTGCAACCCTGAAATAGTATGGGAGCTCTTTTAGGATCTGTCAATCCTACATACAAGACTGACATATACATATATATGTGATCTAGTTTGTAGATGATTCAGAGTTTCTAATGGCTTTTCTATTTTTCTTTTTCCCCAACAGCAATCCTGATCTGAAAACCTTGCTCTCTGTTGGAGGCTGGAACTTTGGTACCCAGAAGTAAGGCCTTCTTTCACAAGCATTTTGAATGGCTTCTCACTGAACAAATTCTCTAAACTTTTTTCTCTTTAAATGGCTTAGAATTATAAGTGTCCACTAAAGCCTGATTTAAAAGTTTTTATAACATTAACTGAGTGGACCATACTTAAAATATGACTATATACCTATATAGATTTTTTATTTCATATCTAAAAATTAGAGGGAAAAAACCACTTAAAATCTGGTTTCTGCCTCCTGCAGAATTCTGGAGTTTGTAGTTTAGAGAGGCTGTTAAAGGCTCCTCCCTAAACTACAAAACCCAGAATTCTGCAGGAGGCAGAAGCCAGATTTTAAGTGGATTTTTTCTCTACTGTGATGAAGTAGTAAGTAGTCATATATATGGCCCTCCAGATGTTGTCAGACATCAGCTCCCATCAATCCTAGGCAATATAGCCAATGATGAGAAATCGTGGGAGATGTTGTCCAACAATATATAGAATGCTGCAAATTGGTAAAACACTCACTTCATCGCTTCTGAGTCTCTGCTTTGGTTTATCTCATAGGTTTTCTGACATGGTTTCTTCTGCTCAAAATCGCCAGACATTCATTCAGTCTGCTATTTCCTTCTTACGCAAATATGGCTTTGATGGGTTGGACATTGACTGGGAGTATCCTGGCAACCGTGGCAGCCCTGCTGATACCCAACAACTTTTCACTGTCTTGCTCCAGGTTGGTTTTGACAAAATATTCTCTTGATTATGGGTACAGACTCCAAGCAGCGGAGCAAGTTGTGTTCCAGATTACTTCCAGCCTTTGGAAAAGTTCCATTTGAGGAACAATTTGTAGAATATCTCAACTAGCCCTGGCCAGTAACAGCGCTGACATGAGGATTCTAGGAATTACAGAACAAGGTGTAATTATTCTGACCTCTGATTATTTCCCAGATTCTGATCAGGCAAAAGAATCAACAGCACAGAAGAAATAAACACGCTGTATCTTTCAAGATATTTATTTCTTTAGTCACTCCTATTCCCAATACTCTTAAACTTCTCTACCAAAAATGCCATTATATGGGGAGGTTCATGGGTTTGGAGAAGTAGGAAGGAAAGCTATAGAACAAGATGTCCGGTTAAAAATCTTCCACCTATCCATTGTTTAGAGATCACAGGTGTTTCTTCTTAAAATAGTGTCTTATGACAATTCACTGCTTCTAATAACAGGAGATGTATGAAGCTTTTGAACAGGAGGCATCTCAAACCAACAAACCAAGACTGTTGATTTCTGCAGCTGTGTCTGCTGGAGTGGGCACCATTGAAACTGCATACCAGATCCCACAGATGTCTAAGTAAGTTGCACATGCACATCAATATGTCAACCCTTGGTTTAAAAAAAGGGACAAGATTGCTTATTGTAACAATTGCACTTTAGAACTTTTGCCACAATTCTCCCCATTGTGATTTCAAATGTTTCTTTGCTTTTGAGAGTATAAGTTGCCTACTTTCTTTTCCACTGTTCCACCCAGAATACAATGCTTAGTTTCCTCGGTTGAGCCACTGAAGGCAGTTTAGTTTGCCTTCTTAAGAATCACTATATTGCTATTTTAGACATATTTACGAATTGTCTGCATGTGTGTATTTAATACTTTGTCTTTCTCCCTTAACGGGATCTACAAAATATCACATATCCTACCTAAAAATCCTAATTAGCTTTAAATGGATTATGTTTTTATAAAATTAACCTTTATGTGCCATAAATTGCTAATGTGCAATTTGATAAATTGCTATAAGGAAATGTGGATCAATAAAAACTATTTCCCCTCCAAGAGAAAAAGCAATGCAAAGTCAACATACTAAACACTAAAATATTAGAAGGAAATCCTAAGTTTTTCTATTGACTAACTAGTAGAAAAGAATTTGACAGAACAATATATTAGATTGCTGTCTTCCTCTCCCTTCTCAGGTACATGGACCTGATTAATGTGATGACCTATGACCTCAGAGGATCCTGGGAAGGTTTCACTGGTGAAAACAGCCCTCTGTATGCAGGGCCTGAAGACCAGGGATCCTATATTTATTTCAATGTGGTGAGTAACTGCGAAGAGCTAAGCATTTGGAGTTCTTTTTACCTTCAGTCATATGCTTTTGTTTGATTGGTGAATAGGCAGTTTAGAACTTCTTTCTGATCAATGTTCCTTCCACCAGGACTATGCCATGAACTACTGGAAGAAAAATGGTGCACCAGCTGAGAAGCTGATGGTGGGATTTGGAGCCTATGCCCGCACTTTCACCCTCTCTAACCCCTCTAACCATGGCCTGGATGCACCAACTGCTGGGCCAGGTAAAGGTGGTGCCTACACTCAAGCAGCTGGAACACTGGCATACTTTGAGGTAAAACCTTGGTTTCCTTGTCAATGAGATCCTAAAAATGTGCCTGTTCATACTGAGGTCCCATACACATGGGAAAATAGTTGTTGCAATATACCAACATCCACTTTCCATATACTTTTATGTTTCCACCTAGCAGTTATTTTTAGTTCCAAATTCTTTTCTTCAGTTTGAGGCTGTTTCTGTTTTGGAGAGATGAGTATTTATTATTGATTTAAAACAAATTCAAACAAAATGGCCTCTTTTAAATATGCTGACATAAGATGCTGCTTTTAGCTGGTAGGAGGACAGAATTTTTTGTATGTAGATGTCTTTTTCTGTACTGCATTGATTTGATTCTCAGTGATTTGACAGGGTTTTTTTTGCTATATATATGTAAGGACATCCTAGTATTTTCAACATAGCAAAGATCGAAGCAATCATCCAATAATGTTTATTGAGTTTTATGTAGCCAAGTTTTCTATCTTTATTGCTTAGCAAGATATATTTCCCTCCACAGATCTGTACCTTCCTGAAGAGTGGTGCCACTGTTGTATGGAATGCTCCCCAGGAAGTGCCTTATGCCTACAAAGGAGACCAGTGGATTGGTTATGACAACCCCAAAAGTTTTGCCATCAAGGTAAGCTTATTCCTTGCCTCTCTTTTGTGCCCTTAATCATGGGTTTTTAAAACACACTCCAAGAGGACAAGAGCCAAAACTCAATATTGTACCTCACCTATAGACTCTCTGGCATTACTTCGTGAACAAAGATTCTTAGGAAGGACTCATCCCACGCCTTCTACAAGCGGGTTGATTACTAAGGAGGTTGGATGTGTCCTTCGAGCCTTGCAATGGATTTTTCTGGTGGAGCGCAGCATGCACAGAACTGGCCTCACCCTTTAAACCAAAGGTTAGTCTGCCGGGGCTACCAAGCTTGGATGGTGGCAGCGAGGTCCTCAGGTTTGATTTGAGTTTCCTTCTCTAGATGGTTAACCTTACAGGGTTAGACGAGAACCATCTGCCCGGGTTTGAATTTAGAGTTTTCCTTCTCTTAGGATGGTTGCCAAAAGGCTAGAGAGCCCATCCTGCCCATTGACGCTCTTTGTCAGACCCTTCGGTTGTGACCTGTCTAGCATGGGAGGCCCTACCAGCATAGCTCACAACTTCATTAGGATACGCAAGCCTCTCCCCCACGACAAGGGGGTGCCAATGGAGAGGTCACCTATAGTACCAGCACAATAAAAGTTCCTCCCACTTTCCTTTTCTCTTCCATACAATCCTTGGAGCTGTCCAAAAACCAGCTCCAGGCTATTTCCCTGCCCTCCAGGGTAGATGTATGGTGTTTATGGAAGCTCAGAAAGAAAAGATCTCACACCTATCACTTCCATGTTCCCAACAATGAGAAACCTAACATTGGATCCTATCTATGAAGGCAGAGTTCCTTTCTGAGTTAATTGTGTACGTGTGCACTCTCAAATCACTTGTCAGATTATGGTTAAACTATTTCTGAGTATTCCTTACCTAAAACCCTATGAAATTCATGGGATTGCCACAATCTGGCAGGGGATTTGAAGATACAGACACATATGCAATAACCACCAAGTGACTACTTGTCATCATTGTTCTAATCCTTTCATGTCTGGATTGGATTCATGACTGGGTGGAATCACTGTGGAAGAAGCTATAATAAGGTGGTGAGAAATACTTTGTCTTAATAACAGAAGGAGAAGAATAGCTCTGATTTTTGGGAACCTTTTACAACTCTCTTTTTCACAATTTAACTTTCAGGCTAAGTGGCTACTGGAGAATAACTTTGGTGGAGCCATGGTATGGGCTGTTGATCTGGATGACTTCACTGGCACATTCTGCGGGGAAGGCAAATACCCACTAATGAATTCCTTGAAATCTGCATTGGGAGTTACCACACCAAGTAAGTAATATATTGCAAATGTCTAAATGAATTAACCATCTGAAATACCTAGAATTCATGATCCTTCATAAGATAAGTGAAATGCATCCTTTCTTGTACCCATGTCTACACTTTCAGAATCATTTCTTTTAAGACTATTTGGCATCGAGCAGTAATTTTCCCAATAATAATAATAACAATAATAATATAACACTATTCTTATATCCTGCCACCGTCCCCCCAAAGGGACTCGGGGCAGCTTACAGACAACAGAAAGTGCCTAAAAACAAACATAAAATGAAATACAATATAAAATACAATGAATAAAGCACATACACATATAAAAACATCATCTCAGACTCAGTAAAACTAAGGTCATCAACCAGTGTCGATAAGCTGCTGTAAACATAGCCAAGCTGTAAACAATAGGAATGGAATAAGTGCAAGCTGTATCAATGGAGAGAGGGCATAGGACAAAGTGTTTCTGGAATATGGCCATACGCCCCAGACCACGCATAGCAACCCAAAATTCAAGGATATGTGACTACTGCACAGATATTGCCCCAATGCAATAATTAGTTTCAGATGGGAGACTTTCCTCGTGATTGTAATGCAAAATGAAAGAATTCATTTCCTCATTATTACCTGCTACAATCCTAACAATTTTCATATTGTATTTTAATTTTAGAAATCCTCCATGTTAAATATGTATTCAGTGTTCCATTCACTTGGCTCTATGAAAAATCCCACTAATTTTACATTCCGGTCAGGCAAAATAAACATAACTGATGTTTGTCCTCCTGCATTCACTTAATCTTTCGTTGCCATTCCTCCCTTCGGTCCCTGAGTCTACAACTTCTTTTGCCAAGAATGAGAACATCCACTATCTATTTCATCACTTTCATACACTCTCATTAGTGTAAGCTTCCCTATTCCAAGGAATTACTGCACCAAACCCTGATTTCAAGTTATATCAGGCGATGAGCCTTGGGGCCCCTAAGAAAGGCATTAACAGAAAACAGTTCTAACTATAGAGTGGACCTTTGGTATCTGCTGGGGTTTGATTGGTTCCAGGACACCCATGGATAGCCAAAGTCTTATTATATACCAGGGCTGTCCAACTGGCGGGCCTGGGGCCGGATCCAGCCCCCCAGCCTGTTGGGCACGGCCCCAGCTATGCCCCCAGCCGCGATTTTTAATTTTTTTTAAAAAATCTATTTTTTAAAAAAAAATGGCGGCCAGGGGGGAGGGGAGGCGGGGCAGGGAGGAGGAAGAGAGCTAGCCCCCTCCCTGCACCGTCCCCTCCGTCTCTCTCCGCGCCGAAAAGGAGGAGTAGGCGGCGCCAAGGGCAGTGCGTCACGCCAGGCCTGTGACGCGCTGCCTTTGGCGCCGCCTTCTGCTCTCCCTCCTCCTCCTCTTTCCCAGGCGCCGTGCCTTTCCCTGGCGCCGCGGCGCTCGGGGTAGCCGCGGTGCCCAGGAAAGAGGAGGAGGGAGAAATTCCTTCTCCACAGCGTCAAACCGGGCAAGAGGCATGGCGAAATCGCGTGCCTCTTGCCCAGTTTGACACTGCAGAAGGAAGAGAGGCGCAAAGGGAGCCCTCTCTGCGCCTCCCTTCCTTCTCCACAGCGTCAAACCGGGCAAGAGGCATGGTGAAATCGCCGTGCCTCTTGCCCAGTTTGACGCTGTAGAGGGAGGGAGGAGCAAAGGGAACCCTCTTTGCTCCGCCCTCCCTCCTCCCGCGTCACTCCGGGGATCGGCCCCGCCCCCTGCGATTGGCCCCGCCCCCTGCGATTGGCCCCGCCCCTGCGATTGGCCCCGCCCCCTGCGATTGGCCCCGCCCCCGCGATTGGCCCTGCCCCCCGCTCCGGCCCGCCAGGTGGTCAGCCACCAGACATCCGGCCCTTGGGCCTATAGAAGTTGGACAGCACTGTTATATACCATAGCATAGTAAAATGGTGTCCCTTATTAAAACAGCACAAAGTCTTCATTGGAAACTTTTATTGGTAGGGCCGACACTTTAATATTTCAAGCCATGGATAGTTCAATCTATGGGTGCAGAATCCATGGATATAGAAGGACAAACTGTATTTTTCCTCTTTCTTTCAGACTGCAAGGTGCCAACAACCACCCTTGGGACTAATGCCAATGGTCAACCTGCCCAGCCTCCCACAGCAGCTCCATCTTCAGGTGGCAGTGGAAGCTCTGGGGGCAGTGGAGGTAGTGGAGGTAGCAGTGGTGGGGCCTTCTGCAATGGGAAATCCAGTGGCCTCTATGCAGATCCTACCAACAAGAATGCCTTCTACCACTGTGTGAATGGAGAGACATACCTGCAACATTGTCAAAGTAGCCTTGTATTCGACTCCAGCTGTTCCTGTTGCAACTGGGCTTGAAAATAACAGCAATCCCGTGTACACATGTACTCCACTGGAGCAGAGGAGAAAGAAGGTTTTCAGCATCATAAATAAAATTGGTTGCATTCAACCACAGTCTCACTGCATTTTATCCTCGAGAAAAACATGTTCAAATTGCATTCAATAACCTTTATGTTATATTTAATACTTCAGTTACCTTTTCAGACTACAATATAAAATATACAATTACATTTTTGCTTTATTTAATTTTTATTTAATCATTAAAACTGAAACACCTAAATCAGAAAAAGCAATAAAACTCTGAAAATTGATGCAAACAGATGGTTTTAACCAAATATAATGCTGATTACAATTTAATGGGGCAGTGGCCCTGATGGCACAGCAGATTAAACTCCTGAGCTGCTGAACTTGGTGGTTTGAATCTGGGGAGCGAGCTGAGCTCCCGCTGTTAGCCCCAGCTTCTGCCAACCTAACAGTTCAAAACATGCAAATGTGAGTAGATCAATAAGTACCGCTTCAGTTGGAAGGTAACAGAACTCCATGCAGTCATGCTAGCCACATGACCTAGGTCCTAGGAGGTGTCTATGGGCAACGCTGGCACTTCGGCTTAGAAATGGAAATGGAGATGAGCAGCAACCCCCAGAGTCAGACACAGCTAGACTTAATGTCAGGGGAAACCTTTACCTTTACAATTTAATAGTGATATGCAAAACTCATCTACAGTATATAGTTACTTAAATAAATGAAAAGAAATTGAATATGAGCCTTTTTATTTAGTTGACAATGAGTCTGAAGGCTAGTCGGTAGTTTATTACACAAGAGAAGCAAATAGCAATTACAACAAGACAGCACGTTTTTGGCTGAGACTTACTACATGACTCCACTGTTTTGGTAAAAGACAGCCTGGAAAATATTTCTTTTACAAACACAAATAATAATCCACTATTTACATACTCTTGAAACATAAATTCTTTCCAACAGTCTCCCACTGGTATAAAAACAGGACATAACAGGACATAACAGGAACAATGCCATATGATAAAGTAAAGGTAGACATTAAGTCTAGTTGTGTCCGACTCTATGCCGAAGAGCCAACATTGAAGACAGATTCGAAGTCGTGTAGCCAGCATGACTGCATGGAGCGCTGTTACCTTCCCACATAAGCGATACATATTGATCCACTCGCATTTGCATGTTTTAGAACTACTAGGTTGGCAGAAACTGGGCCTAACAGCAGGAGCCCACCCCACTCCCTGGATTCGAACGGCCAACCTTTCAGCCAGCAAGTTCAGCAGCTGTGCCAGCAGAGGACCCAGTATGTGATAAGTTCAATTGTTATCCTGCTGTAATTGCAACCTACTGCCTCATGTGATAAGATTCTTATTCCAGCCTCTTTCTTCAGTGAGGAAGAATCCATTGAGGCTTCACTTTCTTTTTGGCTGAAAATAATACCCTTTTGCATTCCTCCATGACAATGTCCAAGTTTTCAGCCTAGAAGTCTTCTGCTCCTTTTTAATTAGGATCAATACTGCAAAGCAAAGTACTACCAAGTGTCAGCTATGGTGCCACTGCTGTTGTCTTGAGGGATCCTCTGTCAGTGTCTCTCTCACACACAAATTACTACTGCTACTGCCTTCTACCTATTTGGTACATAATGATCTTACCAAATAGGAGGATTTTTTCTATTTGGACATTCTCCCTTGCAATTCAGAAAAAAAATAGATCAAAATTTGCCAGATGGAAAATTATGAAATGTATATCAAGTAATAAGCCTCACATAATAACTGAAAACCGCTTTTATTAGAAAACATCAAATGGCAGGCTCAACGCAGACTTCCAAGCATAATCCATTATTATCAAGCAATAAGAACAGCTCCGTTATTTAAAAATGCATGATCAAAACAAATTAGAAATACTGGAACTACATAAATATGGAAAATGTATGTGGGAAGTGATTGTACATCGCAAAATTATATCTATAATTCAAAGACATTAGTTTCCACAAAATCCATTCTCAACACGGGGAGTAGATTTGCTACAATCTAATGTAGAACTCACTGGGAAACACAATTTTCATTGAGTTAGTTCTGACACTTGTTTTTGACTAACCTTTGGCATCTGAATCCAAAAATGACCCCAGTTTTTTCTGTCATGACAACTTTCTAAGGTACAGGATACCCTCCCTTTGTCTCAAAAATCATACAAAATGTACATACAAAGGAAAATATTTTCAGTATACAAAAGTAACAGTCACTTGAATGGTCTCTCGGTTCTCACCAAACCATAGGTATGCCAATGGCAATGGCAATGTATCACGTGTTCCCTTCATCCACATCCATAAACACTTAGCACACTGTTTGCACATCTTCTGAGAGGCCCAAGACTTATCTTGATCTCCAAGTTTTACTTAAAAATATACAAAATAGGCTTGCTTGACAAATGTGCTGATGTTTGTCCTTTGACTGGGAATTGTGAAGCTGACACAGATATAACAAAACAAATCAGGGTTGTTAATGCACTTACGACGAGAAATAGCAGGGGCAGACATGATTTGAAGTGCTATGTAAATTAAAAATAAATTTCTGCTAATTCCATGTATATAGGCAGGAACTCAGACAGCCCTTTGGACTACGATTCACTATATAGAGCGGCACACAAACCTCTAACCACACTGTCTCATGTGTAACTGAATAGCCTGGACAAGTATGAACCTTTTGCTGGTCCCCAAGGTCATCCCCACTCCTCCCTACTTGAGGGAGGTTTGCTCTCAGCCAATAGGAGAACACTGGTGCTTCCCTCCATCCAGTCTAGAGTGATCCCATTGAGATAAGCTGCAGAGGAAAAAAACTTGGCATGATAGAAGAAAACTAATTGCAAAAAGAAACTTGACATGATTGAAAAAAGTAATCGGCATGCCTATTTAAGTCTAAAATGCTGAAAAATCAAACCCAACAGGAATTACATTAAAAATTGCTCCCCAGTGATTAACCTCTTGTTGTGGGAAAACACTCTAGAATCAGATATCTAGATTAGAGAAAATTGAGATTGCAGTTATGAATGTGGTGGTCTGGGGTGTGTGATAGTGTAATGATTTGAGAGTTGGGCTAGAAGAGCAGGGTTCAAATTCTTGCTCAGCCATGCAGACTCACTGGTATCCTTGGGTGAGTCAGACACTTTCAACCTCAGAGGAAAACAGTAACAAACCACTTTGAACAATTTTTTTCTGGAAAGCTCTGTCTTAGGGAAACAGCTTAAAGGCACACAGCAGCAGCAGCAGCAGCAGCAGCAAACATATTCATGATCATGGCACTATCGCCATGATGATAAATGCAAAACAAAGCTATGTTACAGTCTCACTCACTGGCAAAAGGTCTGTGTTATATCCTCGGTGCCATCTCCCACTATTGTAGGATGGTGGGAGCTTACTATCATGAATGAGTGATAGTTTGTGCAGTTCAGACCAGGAAAGGACAGTCTATCCATTTTTATCCTCTTGAGCAAGGGTGGGCAATTATTTTTTCCAAGGGACCACATGAGAGCCAAAAAATATTAGGGAGGGCCGCACCTAAAGGCTGAACTACATTCTACATAATATCAATTGAATTTCTTTAATAATAATAAAAAGGCACTACATTGCATTTTTGATATATTAATAAGATTGATAAGAGTATATGTTATGAGCAATGAAAAAGAGAGGTTGTCAAAGGAAAAATGACATTTATTCACTAAAATTTTACAAAACAATGGTTAACAAAATGTCAACATTTGTATCATTTGTGATTCATTATATCATGGGTCAGGAACCTTTTTGGCTCAGAGAGCCATAAAAGCAAAATATTTGGAAATTTATTTCAGTGAGAGCCATATAATTTATTTTAAGACTCAATTCAACTCAATGTGAGTATAATAAACCCCTGCATTTATTCATAATAATAATGATGATGATAATATTCATTCAGCCTCTGCTAATAATAATAATAATAATAATAACAGCAGCAGCAGCAGCAACAGGTTCCTAGAGTAGGAGGAGACCTCTAAGGGCCATCCAGTCCAACCTCCTTCTGCCTTAAGGGAAAAACACAAAGCATTCCTCACAGATGGCCATTCAGCCTCTAATAATAATAATAATAATAACAACAACAGCTTGTTAAAGGGAAGACCTCCAAGGGCCATCCAGTCCAACCTCCTTCTGCCATAAGGGAAAAACACAAAGTATTCCTCACAGATGGCCATTCAGCCATCTTGAACCAAACTTGGCACACTGAACTCTCATGAGACCAACAGAAGGTTTGCTGGGCATTTACCTTGAATTTGGGAGTTGTGGTTCTACATCCAGAGAGCACTGTGAACTCAAATAATGATGGATCAGGACCAAACTTGGCACAAATCCTCAATTTGCCCAAAGAGGCAGAAAAGAAGAGAAGAGGAGGAGGAGGAGGAGAGAATGGATGTGTCCCCTCCCCGCGTGCTCTGGCCTCGGCCCCGCCCCTTTTCTGCTCTGATCCCGCCCACTATCCCTCTCTGTGTTCATGTGGTGGAAGGGGGAAGGAATGAAATGTGGAAAGAGAGGGAGGGAGGGAGGGAGGGAAAGAAGAAAGGAAGGAAACAGGAAACAGAAGAAGGGAAAGAGCGCCAAGGCAAGAGGGAGGGGGAGCGTGCGAGGAGGAAGTGAAGGGAGGAGGGCGAAGACATGCTCTTGCTCCTGGCCACCTCTCCTTCTCCCCCCTCCCTTCCCTTCCCCTCCGCTTGCCTGCCTGCCTGCTTCTTCACGTTTGTAGCCACCCCAACGGGAGTTCACCTCTCTCTATTCAGGATGAAGCCTTGAGGGAGCCAAGGGCCAGACAGCATCAGCTGCTGGGCCAGATCCGGCTCGCGGGTCATAGGTTGCCCACCCCTGCTCTTGAGCATAGCCCCACACATGGCTATGGCTGTTAAAGTCACCAATTACTACTGCCTTTTGGTGCCTATCAAAGTTCTCGGGGAGGAGAAACAAAACTCTTCATTTGGAGGCTTGTATACAGAGGTAATTGTGATGTTATTAAACTCTACTGTTATAACCTCTATATTGTTTTCTTCAGTGTTGTGGGCACTGCTGACTTGCAGGCCTGGTTTTACAAAGACAGCGCTTCCATACTGCACATGTGGTATTTCCGCTACTAAGATCATTCCTGGAATTGTTGGTCCTTTCTGTTGTTTATCCCTGTGTGTTTCTTTGACATACAGCACATCACATTTCTTATCTCGGCACAGTTCATAGAGCAATTGTTCTTTGGCAGCTGACATGCCTTCAATGTTGATTGAGATTATTGTCATGGTTGGTCCTGAAAAGATCCTGATTCCTAATCCATCTAAAACACAGACATGTGCTTTTCATCTTACGAACAGACAAGAATCCCGAGCTCTGAGGATTACCTGGGAAGGAATCCCACTGGAGCATTGCAGTGCACCCAAATACCTGGGAGTTACCCTGGACTATTCTCTGACCTACAAGAAGCACTGCCTGAATATCAAGCAAAAAGTGGGTGCTAGAAACAATATCATACAAAAGCTGACTGGCACAACCTGGGGATCACAACCAGATACAGTGAAGACATCTGCACTTGCGCTATGCTACTCTGCTGCTGAGTATGCATGCCCAGTGGGAACACATCTCACCATGCTAAAAGAGTAGATGTGGCTCTTAATGAGACATGTCACATTATCACGGGCTGTCTGCGCCCTATACCACTGGAGAAATTACACTGTTTAGCCGGTATTCCACCACCTGACATCTGCCAGGGAGTAGCAACCAATAGTAAAAGAACCAAGGCAGTGACATCTCTGGCCCACCCTCTGATTGGGTATCAGCCAGCACACCAATGATTTAAATCAAGAAATATTAAAATCGACAAAACATGTTAATGAATTTACTTATTCATTCATCTTTGTATTTAATCACTTCCATGCCAAAATAATCTTCTTCATTATTGATGACATTAAAAACAGAAAATGTACACATCAAATTTAATTGTTAAGATGTGCAATATATACTAAGCAAATAAATATAAATAAATACAAAATTAAACTAGCAACAGCAGCAAAAAGTAACTACAGAAAGAACTCTCACATTCATGATCTCAGAAGATCTTAAAAGCAATCTTTGAACAATCTTTGGAAAACCTTCAAATGACTGAGAGGGGGGGGGAAGGACTTAGCAAACAGAAAGGTGGATTCAAAGGACCACAGTAGGTGCCAGGCAAGCCTCCATGGGAAGGTCACTCCTCATTTGGGACACTCTACCGTGCAAGTTATTTGTCTTACAGCCACTGGCTAAATGCCACTTCACAAAGACACCTTGAGAAGCTCTTCTGAAGTTTAGCATACAGATAGATCCATACAGACCAGCTCCAGGAGTCAGAGAGCCAGTTTCCACTCTGCCAATCCTCTGGCAGGCTGGAGTGATACACAAGTGGCATTTCAGGCAAACAAAAAAATCAATTTCAGGACCCAGAACAGTGCTTTGGGGATTCACCCAAACAAAAGAGCTCTTTAAAGTAATTTATTCATTTTTTTTTCCATCAAATCCATTTTGTGTTTTGGGGTCCCTACAGCAATCCAATGGAGTGACATCTCAAAGGTCAGAGATCCACAACTGCATGGTTCCTGCTCCTGAAACTGTAGTTGAATATGGAAAAAGGCAATCCTTCAGGCAACCCGATCCTAAATAATTTAGATCTCTGTAGGTTAAAAACAAGAAACTAAACCTAGATATTGACTTGCACATTTTTAAAGCACTGTTGTAAATGGACTAATATGCTCTCACATGATTTATTTAATACTAGCTTGGGGACCCGGCCCTGCCCGGGTCATTTGAGAAGTGCAGCAGGATGTAGAGTGGGTCATGGGGGCTCTGTGTGCCAAGTTTAGTCTTGATCCATCATTATTGGGAGTTGCAGTGGTATCATGAAATTACTGAAGGTAGTGCAAGTCCCATCATCTCTGTGTTTCCCGTCCCCCCCAAAGTGTAGTAGGATGTAGATTGGGTCATGGGGGCTCTGTGTGCTAAGTTTGGTCTGTATTGGTGAATGAATGAGGGGTGCATTGTTTTTCGGAAGTGAGTGAAGGTACTTCAAGTCCCATCATCCGTGATCCGTCTCACAGTAAACTGCACCAGGCTGTAGAGTGGGTCATGAGGGCTCTGTGTGCCAGATTTGGTGTTGATCAGTCATTGGATTAGGTTTGTAGCAGGATTGGGAAGTGAGGGAAGGTACTGCAAGTCCCATCATCCATGTTCTGTCCCCCTCCAAACTTCAGTAGGATGTAGAGTGGGTCACTGGGGCTCTGTGTGCCAAGTGTGGACTTTCTCGGTGTTTGTTAGGGGCCACAGTGGTCTGTGGGAACAGAGGGGTGTAAAAGTACTACAAATCCCATCATCCATTGTCAGTCCTCCCCCAAACCTCACCAGGACGTGAAGGCAGTCATGGGGGTTATGTATGGCAAGTTTGGTCTCGATCAGTGATTGGATGAGGGTTGCAGCGGACTTGGGAAGTGAGTAGAGGCACTTCAAGTCCCATCATCCATGGCCCACCCTCCTCCGAACTGCACCAGGACGTAGAGTGGGTCATGGGGGCTGTGTGTGCTGAGTGTGGTCTGTATTGGTCCTTTTTGGTGGCCTCAGTGGTCTGTGGGAACCAAAGTCTTGGAAAGTACTACAAATCCCATAATACGTGGGTCATGTCATAGGGGGGGTTATGTGTACCAAGTTTGGTGCAGGTCCATCACCTGCGCTGGTCGCTGTGGCCTGTGAAAGTGGCTGCCACATATCCGCCCTGGCCTGTGAAAGTATACCGGTGTAAAACAGAAAGGAGTTAAAAAAATGGAAAAGGCCAGCATGGAATTAGCAGTAAGGTCCAATGAGGCTGGGTGAGGGGGCTTTGGGGAAAGAGACTGGGTGTGCTTGGAAAACGTCAAGGAATCAGAAGAGACGGGTATATAAGGTATATTTCAATGGTTTAATCTTCATATAGTCTTCATATAATAAAGTAAATTTTCATCCAAAGGTTAACTGAGAAGTGGAATGCAAATAGTTGTTGGTCACTATGTGAGCACTCTCTGGCCATGAAAAATCCCAAAGGAAATCATAGATAATGTCACATCAATAATGCATTCTTCATGGGACGGTCAGAGAGGGAGATGGGTCAACGGTCTGAGAAAGGCCTCGCCGTTTCGCCTATAATTAGGCTTCTTCAGAACCCAGGTGTGTGAAAACAAATAATGTGACCATTCCACTGATCCGGGTATCCTAGGATATACAATAATACATATTTTGAGTAACTAGTGCATTTCTAAGTGAGTAACACAGTACAACAGTAAAAGAATAACAGTAAAAGAACCCGCCAAGCACAGACCCAACAGTACATTCAATACCATAAAGTACATACCAATATTATAGATGCATATGCATAGTCATCATCCTGGTATGGGTGGACGCAGCCACCGGTGTAACCAGACGCCCGGACAAAGGGCTGGGGAGGAGGGCCAACTTAAATACAGAGTAAAAGGTAATGGAGTAGTATTGATTGGACAAAGGATTACATCAGAACCTCGTTAAGACTTAATTGGTCGTTAAGGCCTAAGGGCAACTCAGAAGAAAGGGAATTTATCCAGGCACATTCTCTTCTGCGTAGTAAAAGTTTAACATCTTGGTGTGGTAAAGGGATGATGCGCTCCAAAACCACCACCTTAAAATCCTCAAAGTGGTGTGTATTTTTGAAATGACTGTATAGAGCTGAAGACTCATTTCGCGTTCTAAATCTAGAACGATGTTCTTGTACTCTCACTCTTAGTTCGCGTCCAGATTCACCTATATAGTATCTAGAACAGGTACAGATTAGACAGTACACGACATTTTTTGAATGACAGGAGGACCCTGACCTGAGGGTGAAAGTATGTTTGTTGCGCAAGTCGGTAATCGTGGTTTGGGTCGATATATGCTTGCATATGGAGCAGTGTGTACAGGGTACCGTGTGTTGTTTTGTAAAGGGTCCTGGGGTCTCCTGGCGAGGGCGTGTGTGAACTAGAAGTTGGCGAAAATTGGTAGTCCTTTTGAAAGCAATCATGGGAATTTTCTCAAGGCCCGGGATGGAATCCACAATGGGCCAGTGTGTAGTCACTATGCGGCGTATCTGTGTAGCGTGAGGAGAGTGGGTAAGAGGCCATACTATACGGTCGGGCGGGGGTTTGGGGCGAGAGGAAAATAACAAAGATCTGGGAGTGTTGTGGACCTTCCAAAACGCAGAGTCAAGAACAGACCGGGGGTAGCCCCTAGCCAACAGTTGGGCGGCCAGGTCAGATGCAGAGGATTCAAAATCCTGGTCAGTGGAAGAGTTTCGTTTAAGTCTGGTGAATTGGGAAAATGGGAGGCTGTTTTTAAGGGAGGGGGTATGATAAGAGTGGTAATGAAGGTAAGAATTTTTGTGGGTAGGTTTAACATGATTCTTTACGTTCAAAATGCCATCATTTTTGTAGACCGTGAGATCTAAGAAGGTGACACTCTGGGCATCAGCAATGAAAGTAAATTTAATTCGTTCTGCCCAAGTATTGAAATAATCACTGATGCGATCAAGGTCACCTCGTCTGCCTAAGAGGAAAAAGATATCATCAATGTACCTGTAGTAATGCCTAATGGGTAGAGTAATTTCAAAATCGGGAAATAAAAATTGTTGTTCTAGGTCATTAACATACAGGTTGGCCACAGATGGCGCTAGACTCAGGCCCATGCTGACTCCACCCTTCTGAATGAAGAATTCTTTTTCAAAACAAAAATAATTATAGTCAAAGACTATATCAAGGAGTTCAATAAGAAATGATGTGGGGGATGTTTGGGAGGGGGCCTCAAGTCTAATAATTTGAAAATAATGGCCCTGGCCGTGGGTAGGTCAACATTGGTATAAAGTGAAGTGATGTCCGCAGTGACAAGGACATCGTCCACATGAACGGGAAGGCCCTCAATCTTGGAAATAAAATCACGTGTGTCTTGTATAAATGCTGGAGATTGTATAACAAAAGGTTGAAGGAATGTGTCTAAGTAAACAGCCAGGGGTTGGAGCAGGGTGTTGGTGGCTCCTATAATGGGGCGTCCTGGGGGCTTAATGGGGTTTTTATGAATTTTGGGGAGAAGGTAAAAATTAGCAATGGATGGGTGGCGATTAATGAGTGAACTACCTAACTCAGGCGAGATGAATCCTTGGGCTACACCGGCCTGGACCGTGTGGGTGATAGTACTAAGAAACTTGACAGTGGGATCGGAGGGGATGGATTGGTAAAAAAGAGTGTTGGATAGTTGATTGCGTGCTTCAGCTAGATAATCATTTTTCCTAAGGAGAACTAAGCCTCCTCCTTTATCCGCGGGGCGGATAATTGTGTTAGGATCATTGCCTATATCTCTAATACGTTGAATGTCTCTCCCAGAAAGGTTAGCATGAGCCCGGTCCCTGGTATGGTTAATTTTAGTAACTTCTTTCAGAACAGTGTGTTCAAAAATACGTAGTTTCTCAGAGATGATAGGAGGGATAAAGGAGCTCTTACCCTTTAAACGGGGAGGGATGTCACTTGTCCGTTCGCATGGATGATTGATGAAGTGCTCTTTAAGCCGCATAGTGCGGAAAAGGGTTGCTAAATCCTTTCGGATGTTCAAAGTGGAGCAGTTAGGGGTATACACAAAAGAAAAACCTCTGTCCAAAACGTCTACATCATGAGGGGTGAGGGAAAGGTCGGAAAGATTTACTATCAAGTTGCTGGGGTTTTTTCTTTGGCCTTTTGAAAATTTTTCTTCCTCTGTTGGCGGGGGGGCTGCCCCTCAGGCCTAGGGTTCCTGAAAAAGTATCTTGAGCTTGAATTGGAGTTAGTAGATCCGTCGGAAAAGGCACCTCCTTCGTCAGTGCTGCTGCCGGATGGTCTGGACTCACCCTGGAAATGAACATTGCGGGGGTATGATCTTTGATACGTGCGTAGTTGCCATTTGAAGATGCGGTTGTTAGCAAAGTCACGTTGATCCCTCTTGAGTTTTTTTAGTTTGTCTTCCTTAATTTCATTGTAAAGTTTGTCAACTTCTGCTTTAATAGCATCCAAGTCGACTGTCTGAAGAGGGGGGTCAATGGTGGCTTTAATAGCATCAATTTCTTTTTCTAGAGTGCTAAGTTCCATCATTCCTTTTTGAATGACCAAAAGCATTAGGTCTTTGCTGCAACGTTGCACTATATTTTTCCAATTTTGAATAAAGGTGGGGTCAGAGGCGTATATCCCAGGGGGGATGTGCACACGCAAGCCTCTTGGTGTAATTTTCTGCTTTACATAGTCAGAAAGGGAGGCTATGTTCAATTGGACCCTGGTTTTTCGGAGTTCTTTGTTATTAAGTGAAGTCAGGCTGTTAACTCGTTCATTTTCTTCAGGTGAGGCACCAGCAGTAGAGTCACCAAAGAGGGAGTGATGACTAGTGAGTTCTTCTTCTTGTTCAATGTTGAAGGATTCAAAATAAGTTGACCCCAGGACCCTTTACAAAACAACACACGGTACCCTGTACACACTGCTCCATATGCAAGCATATATCGACCCAAACCACGATTACCGACTTGCGCAACAAACATACTTTCACCCTCAGGTCAGGGTCCTCCTGTCATTCAAAAAATGTCGTGTACTGTCTAATCTGTACCTGTTCTAGATACTATATAGGTGAATCTGGACGCGAACTAAGAGTGAGAGTACAAGAACATCGTTCTAGATTTAGAACGCGAAATGAGTCTTCAGCTCTATACAGTCATTTCAAAAATACACACCACTTTGAGGATTTTAAGGTGGTGGTTTTGGAGCGCATCATCCCTTTACCACACCAAGATGTTAAACTTTTACTACGCAGAAGAGAATGTGCCTGGATAAATTCCCTTTCTTCTGAGTTGCCCTTAGGCCTTAACGACCAATTAAGTCTTAACGAGGTTCTGATGTAATCCTTTGTCCAATCAATACTACTCCATTACCTTTTACTCTGTATTTAAGTTGGCCCTCCTCCCCAGCCCTTTGTCCGGGCGTCTGGTTACACCGGTGGCTGCGTCCACCCATACCAGGATGATGACTATGCATATGCATCTATAATATTGGTATGTACTTTATGGTATTGAATGTACTGTTGGGTCTGTGCTTGGCGGGTTCTTTTACTGTTATTCTTTTACTGTTGTACTGTGTTACTCACTTAGAAATGCACTAGTTACTCAAAATATGTATTATTGTATATCCTAGGATACCCGGATCAGTGGAATGGTCACATTATTTGTTTTCACACACCTGGGTTCTGAAGAAGCCTAATTATAGGCGAAACGGCGAGGCCTTTCTCAGACCGTTGACCCATCTCCCTCTCTGACCGTCCCATGAAGAATGCATTATTGATGTGACATTATCTATGATTTCCTTTGGGATTTTTCATGGCCAGAGAGTGCTCACATAGTGACCAACAACTATTTGCATTCCACTTCTCAGTTAACCTTTGGATGAAAATTTACTTTATTATATGAAGACTATATGAAGATTAAACCATTGAAATATACCTTATATACCCGTCTCTTCTGATTCCTTGACGTTTTCCAAGCACACCCAGTCTCTTTCCCTGATTTACCCCTTTAGGGGGCTTTACAGTACAAGATGGCTGAATCAACTTATTTTGAATCCTTCAACATTGAACAAGAAGAAGAACTCACTAGTCATCACTCCCTCTTTGGTGACTCTACTGCTGGTGCCTCACCTGAAGAAAATGAACGAGTTAACAGCCTGACTTCACTTAATAACAAAGAACTCCGAAAAACCAGGGTCCAATTGAACATAGCCACCCTTTCTGACTATGTAAAGCAGAAAATTACACCAAGAGGCTTGCGTGTGCACATCCCCCCTGGGATATACGCCTCTGACCCCACCTTTATTCAAAATTGGAAAAATATAGTGCAACGTTGCAGCAAAGACCTAATGCTTTTGGTCATTCAAAAAGGAATGATGGAACTTAGCACTCTAGAAAAAGAAATTGATGCTATTAAAGCCACCATTGACCCCCCTCTTCAGACAGTCGACTTGGATGCTATTAAAGCAGAAGTTGACAAACTTTACAATGAAATTAAGGAAGACAAACTAAAAACTCAAGAGGGATCAACGTGACTTTGCTAACAACCGCATCTTCAAATGGCAACTACGCACGTATCAAAGATCATACCCCGCAATGTTCATTTCAGGGTGAGTCCAGACCATCCGGCAGCAGCACTGACGAAGGAGGTGCCTTTTCCGACGGATCTACTAACTCCAATTCAAGCTCAAGATACTTTTTCAGGAACCCTAGGCCTGAGGGGCAGCCCCCGCCAACAGAGGAAGAAAAATTTTCAAAAGGCCAAAGAAAAACCCCAGCAACTTGATAGTAAATCTTTCCGACCTTTCCTCACCCCTCATGATGTAGACGTTTTGGACAGAGGTTTTTCTTTTGTGTATACCCCTAACTGCTCCACTTTGAACATCCGAAAGGATTTAGCAACCCTTTTCCGCACTATGCGGCAAAGAGCACTTCATCAATCATCCATGCGAACGGACAAGTGACATCCCTCCCCGTTTAAAGGGTAAGAGCTCCTTTATCCCTCCTATCATCTCTGAGAAACTACGTATTTTTGAACACACTGTTCTGAAAGAAGTTACTAAAATTAACCATACCAGGGACCGGGCTCATGCTAACCTTTCTGGGAGAGACATTCAACGTATTAGAGATATAGGCAATGATCCTAACACAATTATCCGCCCCGCGGATAAAGGAGGAGGCTTAGTTCTTCTTAGGAAAAATGATTATCTAGCTGAAGCACGCAATCAACTATCCAACACTCTTTTTTACCAATCCATCCCCTCCGATCCCACTGTCAAGTTTCTTAGTACTATCACCCACACGGTCCAGGCCGGTGTAGCCCAAGGATTCATCTCGCCTGAGTTAGGTAGCTCACTCATTAATCGCCACCCATCCATTGCTAATTTTTACCTTCTCCCCAAAATTCATAAAAACCCCATTAAGCCCCCAGGACGCCCCATTATAGGAGCCACCAACACCCTGCTCCAACCCCTGGCTGTTTACTTAGACACATTCCTTCAACCTTTTGTTATACAATCTCCAGCATTTATACAAGACACACGTGATTTTATTTCCAAGATTGAGGGCCTTCCCGTTCATGTGGACGATGTCCTTGTCACTGCGGACATCACCTCACTTTATACCAATGTTGACCTACCCACGGCCAGGGCCATTATTTTCAAATTATTAGACTTGAGGCCCCCTCCCAAACATCCCCCACATCATTTCTTATTGAACTCCTTGATATAGTCTTTGACTATAATTATTTTTGTTTTGAAAAAGAATTCTTCATTCAGAAGGGTGGAGTCAGCATGGGCCTGAGTCTAGCGCCATCTGTGGCCAACCTGTATGTTAATGACCTAGAACAACAATTTTTATTTCCCGATTTTGAAATTACTCTACCCATTAGGCATTACTACAGGTACATTGATGATATCTTTTTCCTCTTAGGCAGACGAGGTGACCTTGATCGCATCAGTGATTATTTCAATACTTGGGCAGAACGAATTAAATTTACTTTCATTGCTGATGCCCAGAGTGTCACCTTCTTAGATCTCACGGTCTACAAAAATGATGGCATTTTGAACGTAAAGAATCATGTTAAACCTACCCACAAAAATTCTTACCTTCATTACCACTCTTATCATACCCCCTCCCTTAAAAACAGCCTCCCATTTTCCCAATTCACCAGACTTAAACGAAACTCTTCCACTGACCAGGATTTTGAATCCTCTGCATCTGACCTGGCCGCCCAACTGTTGGCTAGGGGCTACCCCCGGTCTGTTCTTGACTCTGCGTTTTGGAAGGTCCACAACACTCCCAGATCTTTGTTATTTTCCTCTCGCCCCAAACCCCGCCCGACCGTATAGTATGGCCTCTTACCCACTCTCCTCACGCTACACAGATACGCCGCATAGTGACTACACACTGGCCCATTGTGGATTCCATCCCGGGCCTTGAGAAAATTCCCATGATTGCTTTCAAAAGGACTACCAATTTTCGCCAACTTCTAGTTCACACACGCCCTCGCCAGGAGACCCCAGGACCCTTTACAAAACAACACACGGTACCCTGTACACACTGCTCCATATGCAAGCATATATCGACCCAAACCACGATTACCGACTTGCGCAACAAACATACTTTCACCCTCAGGTCAGGGTCCTCCTGTCATTCAAAAAATGTCGTGTACTGTCTAATCTGTACCTGTTCTAGATACTATATAGGTGAATCTGGGCGCGAACTAAGAGTGAGAGTACAAGAACATCGTTATAGATTTAGAACGCGAAATGAGTCTTCAGCTCTATACAGTCATTTCAAAAATACACACCACTTTGAGGATTTTAAGGTGGTGGTTTTGGAGCGCATCATCCCTTTACCACACCAAGATGTTAAACTTTTACTACGCAGAAGAGAATGTGCCTGGATAAATTCCCTTTCTTCTGAGTTGCCCTTAGGCCTTAACGACCAATTAAGTCTTAACGAGGTTCTGATGTAATCCTTTGTCCAATCAATACTACTCCATTACCTTTTACTCTGTATTTAAGTTGGCCCTCCTCCCCAGCCCTTTGTCCGGGCGTCTGGTTACACCGGTGGCTGCGTCCACCCATACCAGGATGATGACTATGCATATGCATCTATAATATTGGTATGTACTTTATGGTATTGAATGTACTGTTGGGTCTGTGCTTGGCGGGTTCTTTTACTGTTATTCTTTTACTGTTGTACTGTGTTACTCACTTAGAAATGCACTAGTTACTCAAAATATGTATTATTGTATATCCTAGGATACCCGGATCAGTGGAATGGTCACATTATTTGTTTTCACACACCTGGGTTCTGAAGAAGCCTAATTATAGGCGAAACGGCGAGGCCTTTCTCAGACCGTTGACCCATCTCCCTCTCTGACCGTCCCATGAAGAATGCATTATTGATGTGACATTATCTATGATTTCCTTTGGGATTTTTCATGGCCAGAGAGTGCTCACATAGTGACCAACAACTATTTGCATTCCACTTCTCAGTTAACCTTTGGATGAAAATTTACTTTATTATATGAAGACTATATGAAGATTAAACCATTGAAATATACCTTATATACCCGTCTCTTCTGATTCCTTGAGGGGGCTTTGGGCCAGAATTATTTATATAAGCATTAAAAGGCATTAGAGAAAGGTATTTATTGTTTTCTCTTGTGTCTTTTGAGTGAAGTAGGGCCTTACCTTGTAGAGTGACAGTGCCTGTTCTAAAGATCCTGTCAGAAGCTGCCTTTCTCTGACACTGTGTTGAAGAGGGAAGATGGATGCCTCTTTTGGGCCTATCTGGGAGAAGGGGATTTGTAGGGGCTACAATGTTTTCTGGGAAGTGAATTGGGATGCAAATCCCATCATTCGTCGGCCATCCTGCCCTAAACTCTATTTTGGGGCCTGTAATGTTATGGCCTGCTATTGGTAACTTTAAAAGGGTGCATGGCAGGCAGCCGTTTTTTAAAAGCTGAGGGGAAGGAGAATACAGGAATCCATTTTGTTTTCACAGAGCCAAGTGGGGAGGGAATGTTGATGGTGCATTTTTCCCCTCAGTGGGAAGAAATCCTGTTGTTTGAATGTAGAGGCCTGGATTCTGGGTTGCTGGCTTTTTTCCCCTCAGTGGGAAGAAATCCTGTTGTTTGAATGTAGAGGCCTGGATTCTGGGTTGCTGGCTTTTTCCCCTCAGTGGGAAGAAATCCTGTTGTTTGAATGTAAAGGCCTGGATTCTGGGTTGCTGGCTTTTTTCCTCAGTGGGAAGAAATCCTGTTGTTTGAGTGTGGAGGCCTGGATTCTGGGTTGCTGGGTTTTTTCCCAGTGGAAAGAAATCCTGTTGTTTGAATGTAGAGGCCTGGATTCTGGGTTGCTGGCTTTTTTCCCCTCAGTGGGAAGAAATCCTGTTGTTTGAATGTAGAGGCCTGGATTCTGGGTTGCTGGCTAATCAGTGGCTATCAATGCCCTCTGTCTGGTGCCTTAGAATTTTGGAGTGGCGAGGCTGTCCAATCAAAGGACTTTATGCAAATAGCTGCCACATATCCGCCCTTCCGCCCTCCGCATACACACATACACACATACATACACACATACAAACATTCCGTTTTATAAAGGTATACAGATACAGATTTGCATTGCTTTAATTAGAAGACTCTGGAGCCAAATAATAATTGAGAATCACATATCTAAATGCTATTTACTGAAGCTTAGAGACTACTGACAGATCCTATACTCTAGCAGGAGATGCTAGGGTATCAAAAAAATAAAATAAAATCGGCCTACAAATGAAACATGTATGCATTCCCAATTCCACTATGTTTTGTTCTTTGTGAACCAAAACAGAAGTTAGCTATTAATTAGGAACAGATGCCAGTGACCTATGATCTTAACAGGTTGTGGTTTTCTTCATTTTTCACCATTAGCTACGATGGTTAGATATGCTGGGATTTGTAGTCCAAAAATAGCTCCAGCTCAGCTACAATCCACGTCAAGACTAGAGGAAGATATAGTTTCTCTCCTTTCTGTTACATTTTAGCCTTTGAGAAAGGACAGATTATTGGGGCAAATATCTGACCCCTTGTCCATATGGGTTATATAACATACTATTTACTCTTCATCTAAAAGCCCTGATTGCCATATGCAATTATTGAATTAAAAGAATGATAGCATTATATTCTATTATCACAATCTGTTCCGCCCGGGGTCTAAATGCACTGGTAAAACAAAAGTATTGATAACCATGTTTTCTTAAGTCCACGTTTTCCATAATTCTGTACCTGTACTGGAATGTGTTTTGTGCTGCTAATTTTAGATGAATGTCACAGCCATGTGTTTGAAATGTCTTTGGTTACAAAACCCCAAAGTGTTAAAAGGGCAAATGTGGGGTATAAAAGGAAGCAAGGACCAGTGTCAAATCAGTACAGAGGCAAAGATGGCCAAGTTGATCTTGCTTACGGGTAAGTAGAAATACAACTCTCATATAATCGACTCTTATAATTCTTTTGTTGGTTCTTTATGCTACATAGAGCCACTGCTATTTCATAAATAGTTTAATATTTAAGGGTAATTAGTCTTACTTAATTCAATTGAGTAATTCAATACCAAAAAGTGTGTGAAATCTGGTTTACTATGGTGAACCTCATTTGCTGGTATTTTACTAAAAAGAATTCCAGTGAAAGTTTATTTTTCCTATTTTCTGGAAAGGATCTTGCTTACTTTATAAACATTGCAGAAACTGTTTGATCTTTGGGTGCTTTTGAAGAAGAGATTACATCTTCTATTTGGATGAACCTGTAGATTTGTATACGTATCTTCTTGTACTGAACAACTCCTCTCTCCAGCTCCTCCCCACCATACATTTTTATTAATAAGGTCCATTGCATTGAAGATCAAATAAAATGCAGGTAACTGCTTCCCTTTTAAAAAAGCTATTCAAGGGGTTCATATACATTCATCCAAAATTATAGGAAGTTCACTATGGCACACTTTTGCCATTGGAATTGGCAGCAGTCAACACATTGTGAGTACCATGGAAAACCACAGGGGAAAAGTGATTTCCCTTACTATTAGGAGCATCATATTTCATTTTGGCTTACATCTGAAATAAACTGGATAATTCGGTGGGCCAATTTTAATTGAACTTCTTTATTTAATTATACCCCGCCCTTCTCAACCCCAAAGGGGACTCAAGGCAGCTTTACATATAAGCAACTAGTCAATGTCTTAAAAACAACATACAATTAAAATAAACATTTAAATTTAATATTGAAACACATTAAAACATTTTAAAAACATTACATTCACTATTAAAACAATGCTATCCACAATCATAATCTGGCTCCATTCCTGTAGTCATGAATATTCCGTATTCATCTATTTTTTTCATAATAATCTTTATTAACATTTTGACATTAAAAAAACATTTAAAAAACATTAAATGAGACTTACACAAAGGGGACAGGAATGCTAGGAGGGGGGGAGACACACCAACATAGAAAAAAAACAGACTAAGTACTTCCAACCCATACAGATTTCCTCTACTTCTATATACATCAAATCTCTAATCCTCTAATTGAAACTTATATATCACCCGCCTTCTATAGCTCCATGCACCAGGTTCAAATTTCTATATTGCTCATCCATTCGTTATTATGTATCTTAAAATAATTTATAACTAATGACCAGTCAGTCCTTCTCATGTTGGAGTTTTTGGCTAATGCATTCGTGAGGCAATCCATCTGCATAATGTCCAAAAGTTTAATTCTCCATTCTTCCATTTCTGGCAGCTCTTCCTGTTTCCACTTTTTTGCAATAGTTAGTCTTGCTGCCGTTATACAGTAGATAAACAACTTTTCTATATTATTATCCAACGTAAAGCCCAAAAGTCCTAGAAGTATATCGGTTTAAATTCAAATTTTAATCCTAGTATTTCTTGTATAGCTTATAAGAGTTGGGGCTAGCTATTGAATTTAGACTTACGTCATGCTGTCAGGCGAGAGCAACGTTGTTAATCCAGTTTACTAACGATATCCTTTCTCTTGACAGGTCTGGTACTCCTGCTGAATGCACAAATAGGTATGAAGTCCAGTTCTGGAAATATATGGCTCTCTGGACCATGCTTGATGGGGAAAAGATACCAATTAAATATTCTTGGAATTACTGCCTTTTCTCTGTAAGAAGAGCATGGCGTCATAGTTCAGGGATACAGTAGATATTTTGTATGCAGAAGGTCTCCATCCAGCTTAATCCCTAGTATTAAAACTTTAAGTAGCAGCTATTGATGGAAGCAATACTATCTTAGGACTTTGGGTGCATCTACACCAGGCATGGGCAAACTTGGGGCCTCCAGGTGTTTTGGACTTCAATTCCCACAATTCCTAACAGTCTCAGGCCCTTTCCTTTTCCCCCTCAGACGCTTAAGCGGCTTGGGGGGGGGGGAGGACCTGAGACTATTAGGAATTGTGGGAATTGAAGTTCAAAACACATGGAGGCCCCAAGTTTGCCCATGCCTGATCTACACTGTAGAATTAATGTAGTTTAATACCACTTTAACTGCCATAACTTAATGCTATGTGGTCCTGGGATTTGTACTTTGGTGAAGCACCAGCATTCTTTAGCAGAAAAGTTTAAAATCCTTGTAAAACTACAACCACATCCTTAGAGACCCGCTTTCAGTCAGAGTAGAATATATAATATTGGGCTCAGAAATCTACAAGTGACTTTCAGTGGACCGAATAATACTGTAAAGTAATTACCATAATAGCCAATAGTCATTGCATCTTTCTGCAATTCGGAATGTGTTAATAAAAGACAACCTTTAAATTTATTTATAGTTTTCACAGGGGGTTGCTACAACAAGCTAACAAAATTGTTAATGCAATACAAATATATTGGGATAATTAATTAATGTATTTATAAAATGAAATGTGGTCATTCTTTCATTAATGAAATATAAGATCATTCAAATCAGAAAGAATGATGTTTATAGAAATGGCAATCACAATCCATGGCTATTGTTTATTTATTTATTTATTTATTTATTATTTGGTTTTATATTCCGCTCCTCCCTGCAGGCTCGGGGCGGATCACAACAACAATAAAATACAATAAAACATACAATAAAACATACAATAAAATTCAGTAAGGATCCAATACACAGACAGAAAGCCTGTAGCTTTTGGTTCCTAGCTCAGGTTTACCAGATCTAATGAGCAGAACTGGCCCAACATACTTTGCTGCCTAAAGTAAAGCAGCAAAGACCTCTTTATTCTAGAAGGACTTTAATACCGTAACTGTTGTTGTTGCTGTGTGCCTTCAATTTATTCCTGACCATATGGAGAAACTACTGAAATTAGCTCTGCAAGATTTGTTCAGGGGAGGATTGCATTTGCCTTCCTCTGGGACTGATGGATTAACCCAAGGTCAACCAGGTCTAAATGAAAGTGGTAGACTTTTAATGTACCATGTATTAACCAATGTATAATTGTTATAAAATATTCCTAGAGAATATTTAATTAAAACAGTGACTATTGGTAATTAAATCCACAAAAGTCAAACTTCCAAACATGGAGCACCGACTGAATGCAATAAGGCTTTAAAAATAGCTAAATAAAATACATGCCAAGTTATCTTCTTCCTATCCTCAGTATTGGCCCAATTCTATTTCAAGATACATTATCAGGTCTCCCTTTTCTTTTCTTTCTATAAAACAGGTTCTGCCTATGTGCTGTCATGCTACTTCACTAACTGGGGCCAATACAGACCAGGCCTTGGGCGCTACAAGCCTGACAACATTGACCCTTGCCTGTGTACTCACCTGATCTATGCCTTTGCCGGGATGACCAACAATGAGATTGCGACCATTGAATGGAATGATGTCACCCTTTACAAATCTTTCAATGGCTTGAAAAACCAGTAAGTATCCATGAATAACTGATTCCCTTTTTCCCATTCTCTTTTTTCTAACATGCTATTCAGCCAAAACGATGCTTAGACAGGACATTTGCCAGCTTTAGTTCAAGGCATTTTCTGAAGAAATATATAACATCTCTGGGTTTTTTCTGTTACCCTTTCTGCTAGATGTCTACCTTGCTGTCTAGATATAATGTGTCACGAGCCAAAATTATCCACTTTGGATTATCCTCTCAACAATAAGGGGTAGTGATAACAGAATGGGTTATATTTCTAGTGCACCAGCTAGTCTTTACAATACTAGCAGCAAATTCAGAAATCACATGTGAGAGATTCTCAGAAAATATGTCATTTTTAAAAATCACAAATGAAACTTATCCGAATTCAATGTTATTTTGACCAAAGGAGCAAGAACTTTTCAAATATCCACGAAACAAGGGCAATAGTTACTCAAAATGGGGTTATCTATTGGTCTTAAAAACCAAAAATGAAAAGTAATTTATTTCTGAATACTGAATGAATTGGTATTGAACATGGTTCATGATTTAAAACAGACATAATATGGGGGCACCCAAATGTCATTGCTTTGTGATTTGTCATGCCAGAGAGTCTAGAATTCACAACTGTAATCTTTCCCATTGCAGGAACGGAGAACTGAAGACTCTCCTGGCAATTGGAGGCTGGAACTTTGGAACAGCACCGTAAGTTTGAAGCAACCCATCCTTACTAGCAAGAATGCATGCAAGAAGTAGGCAACTCTCTAAAATATATTCCTTACAACCACCTTTTAGATTCACTGCTATGGTTTCCACTCCTGCAAACCGCCAGACCTTCATCAATTCTGTCATCACATTCTTGCGCCAATATGGTTTTGATGGACTGGACTTTGACTGGGAATATCCTGGCTCTAGAGGCAGCACTCCTCAGGATAAGTCCCTCTTTACCGTCCTGGTTAAGGTAAAGTCACTGTCTGTATATTTCTTCTTTCCACTCAGGGCCAGGGCTACAAGGCTACATAGAATGAGTTCAAGCACTATTTGAAAAATCACAGACCACTATTGCTTTGCCAGCCATAACCAGTCCTTCCCCAGATATCATTCTTTGACCCACAACCCAAGGTTGCTCCTTGCCATGCCATAACCCCCTCAGTAGACCCATCTGTGTATCCAGTCCAGGAGCTGGTCTCCTAGGCACAGGAATTAGCAGAGTCGAGAGAGCTGTTCACTCAGATCATGGAGGTGGAGGAAGAAATACACATTTACATTTGTATGTATGTTATTTGCACAGCCCTTTGACCAAGGTCTTAAAAAACCTATCAACTGAATCACACTGAGCTTTTAATAATTAACTCTGATTCTTCAGCATCTTTAGATATCTCTTCTTCCCTTCCCTCTGAGGTTTGAGTTGGATGCACTCCAGCTTTTGTTTTTTCCAAATTTTGAAATGAATAAATGACATTATTTTGGAACCTCTGCTTTAGATGAGATTTCTGTATCCTTGTTTTTTGAAAGAAGAGAAAAGCAAAAGCCAGGATCTCATAGTGTAGTGCTGCTAAGATAATTAACTACTTCCACCAGTGGGACTTAAGAAGGGATAACCCTGCCCTTTGTTTGCAGTGCCTCATGGGCAGCTTTCTGAAGAAGATGACATGAAGGTTCACAGAGGAGAAGGAAGAAAGGAAGGAAGCCCAATTGCATTAGTTGTCATGCATTATCATAACATTTAAGCATTGAAAACAGTACATAAGTAAAACATTGTTATTATCATTTATTATTTATTATTTCACATATTTGTATCCTGCTCTTCTCACCCTAAAAGGATACCCAGGGCAATCTGGGCAGTGATTTGATGCCAATACATATAAATATAAAAATAACAAATACAATTAAAGCCATACAATTAAACATTAACTATTAAAACATCAATTAAAATCATGTAATCCAATCAATACAGTCTAAGTCAAACAAAAATAATAAAAATGTGTTTTACTGTTTCACCATATAGTGATTAAAGATACTTGTAAGAAAAATGTCAACATTTCTCAAACAAGGAGAAATATCCTGAGTATGACGGCACTGTTCTTTTGGCAACAACTGATAGGGAGATCATCAATAAAGGATACTGGCCCAGTGAAACCAGTTTATTCAGAATGTCTATTAGGGCCAGGCTTTAGCACAGCTGGTTAATCACCAGCAGCAATAGATCTTACCAATCGAAAGGTTAGCAGATTGAACCCTGGGTCAGAGTGAGCACCTGACCTTCAGCCCAGCTTACTGTCCACCTAAGCAGTTTGAAAACAGCTATGAGTAGAGAAATTGGGTGCCACTTAAGTGGGGAGGTATTTTACGGCACCATAAAAGGAAATGCCAGAAAATGCTGTTGATCAAAGGAAGGAGGAAGTCTATGATAAAGGGCTCTTTGTCATACAAGATGGTGCGACAGCCCTGCCCTGTGGCTGGAATCAGGACGCCAAAGTTGGGAAAAATGCTGACATAATACCTCTATCTTTTGTCTGTCCTATCTGTTTAATGGCATTGAATGTTTGCCGTGTATGTGTTCTGTGATCCACTTTGAGTCCCCTTTGGGGGGAGAAGGGCGGAATATAAATGCTGTAAATAAATTAATACTTTAATAAGAGTTTTTAGTTCAGTTTTATTATCTTGCAGGAAATGTTGGCAGCCTTTGAACAGGAGGCCCAGAAAACAAACAGACCCAGGCTGATGGTCACTGCTGCTGTTGCTGCTGGACTTTCCAATATTGAGTCAGGCTACCAGATCCCTGAGCTTGGCCAGTAAGTAGAGTGATTTCTTAACTTCAGATTTTAAAAGTAACACCTGCCTTTTGTTATCTGCACAGATGAAGATCTCATTACACTGTGAGCTAATGTACTATAAGACCACATAATGTCTGCCATAATGGCTTTCAGATGAACAGTACATGAGCAACAATGTAAAACCAACTTGTTTAATTTTATAAATTTCTCCTTGTTGAAATACTAAGAGAGTATATTTACATGTAGCTAGAAAATGTACTGCCAGTTACAATGTGCTTTACAGCATGTGCTTGAGCCCAGGGACACTGAAGCAGAGCATATAGGCATAAATACTATTCCCCATGATCACTGGCTTTAAAGCACAGATAAATATTAATATTGCTATGGGCATTCACTCTAAAGAGGTGATTCTGTGCCAGCACATGCAGTGTTCCCAACTTGAGTGCATAACATCAGCCAGAGATCTGAAAAGATGCATCTTCATTGCCGACCACTGACTGCATGCAGTGGTGCATCAGGCATATTCTAGCTGCCTTGTTGCACATGGGAAAGAAAAAGCAGCCTTATACGGAAGGTAAACGCTGTTCCTCCCTCTTCAGTGTGCAAAAACAGCCAGAAATTGTCTAGGCACACTCCCACATCAAGCCCCCTTTTCAGCTGCTATTGCATAATTGGCGAAGATGTTGATAAAAGTGAGGAAACCTCCTTATCCCAGACAACAACATCAACTTACTGGAAGAGACTTGGTTTGAAAACAAGTTTAGTGAAGATCAGTCTAAATGATAACATGAAGAGTTACAATAAAAAGACATTGATAGTCATTCTGTTGCATCAGATGCTACTTTTTATAAGATATAATGGGAAATCTGAAGAAGAAAAATCCTCATTATTTTGCTTAAGGAGCCCCCGGTGGCACAATGGGTTAAACCCTTGTGCTGGTAGGACAGAAGACTAACAGGTCGAAGGTTCAAATCTGGGGAGAGCATGGGTGAGCTCCCTCCGTTAGCTCCAGCTCCCTATGCGGGGACATAAGAGAAGCCTCCCACAAGGATAGTAAAACATCAAACATCCAGCGTCCCCTGGGCAACATCCTTGCAGATGGCCAATTATCTCACACATGAAGCGACTTGCAGTTTCTCAAGTTGCTCCTGACATGAAAAAAATGTTTTTGCTTGTAACCTGATAAGAAGTTCCGTGGATGAAAACAGGGGGGTTGCAAAATCAGGCCTCATCTGAAACCAACTTTAGCAATGTGAAGCCTAAATAACCGGGTCTTCATACTGCCTACCAAATAGTATGTTAGACACAGATGCATTTTATTATCCCACAGGTACCTGGACTACTTCCATGTGATGACTTATGACTTTCATGGATCCTGGGAAGGGTACACTGGAGAGAACAGCCCTCTGTACAGAGGTCCTGCAGATACTGGCAGCAACATCTACTTCAACATTGTAAGTATAAGATGAAAGGATGAACCAGGACTCCTCAAAACCTGCAATGAAATCAGGCTTGAAAAACTGCAAGCATGCAAAACTCAAAACACGAGTATTGCTTTTATAGGACTATGCCATGAACTACTGGAAAGATAATGGTGCCCCAGCTGAGAAACTCATTGTTGGATTCCCAACTTATGGACACACCTTCATCCTCAGCGATCCATCCAATACTGCCATTGGTGCTCCCACATCTGGGTCTGGGCCTGCTGGACCTTACTCAAGACAAGCTGGCTTCTGGGCTTACTATGAGGTTTGTCTATTTGTATTGATAACACAGAAATGAATTAAATATATTCATGCAACTAGCAGTCAACTTATTTTATTGATAATCCTTGAGAAACATTGCACTTATTTTTGATCAATATGAACCACTAACAGTGATTTTTTTAGACCTAGACAAAGAATGAAGTTTGCTTTCTGTCTACCACAGGCAAACAGCTGTTACTCTACCTACTTATGACAGATGATATGAACATAGAACATGCCTAATGCACGGAATAATGAGGAATTTTAGAAAATTTAGGATTTTTACATTAGTGAAGATTTGCTTTATTATGAAGTCCAGCCTTTAGCACAACACATAGCACAGACCTGCACTTTTATACTTTCAATTAATGCCTCGGGATCATGCAAATTGCATTACGAGAACCTAACCACAACCAAAAATCTTAGATGAATTACAATTTTTTTTCCTGTTTCAGATCTGCACCTTCCTGAAAAATGGAGCTACAGAAGCCTGGGATGGTCCTCAAGATGTGCCCTATGCCTACAAAGGGAATGAGTGGCTTGGGTATGACAACATCAAGAGTTTCAACATCAAGGTATGAGTGCTGCTTAATGATCCAACATGAAATACTGCTCCTTTTCTTCATGCAACATGGAGTGATCCTAGCTTCTTTCTTTACATCAAACAGGCTGAGTGGGTGAAGAAGAACAACTTTGCAGGTGCTATGGTTTGGTCCCTTGACTTGGATGACTTCACTGGCACTTTCTGCAACCAGGGCAAATACCCCTTGATCACCACCTTGAAGAATGCTCTTGGACTGCAGAGTGCAAGTAAGTAGTAGTTGTGGTAGAAGTAGAAGTAGAAATAGAAATAGAAGTGGCGGCGGCAGCAGGAGCCAACAATATGAACATTTTAGGGAAAGGTTTGTGGCTGGATATAATATATTCATATCAATTTGAGATGTTGATTGGACAGATAAATATTGAATAGACCATGTACTGTCAGCACATTTTGATACAGTAGTAGCATCAAGCAGGCAAAAATTAGGAAACAGGAGATACTGCATCTGGCTGCTTTTCAATTCTCAAAGTCAAAAGACTTTGCTAGCACGTGGACATATTTATGTTCAATATGAAACTGGAATGAATGTCCAATACCCAAACAGGCTTCACCACTGCTACAGAGACAATAACACAGGAATTGGAAGGAAAGGACTGATACAGTTCAGAACAAAGTTCATAATTGATTGTAAGCCTCCCAGTCAGAGGGTGCTTGAATTCTGGAAGGATTACTGCAGAGTCATAAAACATAATCAATAGATTTAAATTATTCCATTGAGCATGTATGGCAGGTCACTAGAGGCTGCATTAACTTTCTACTGTGTGAAAATTAAAAGAATGAGATTCTCAAGTAACAGTGGCAGCTGGTAGCTACCCCATCAGTAGGAGAGTGGATTTACTATTTGTTTTAGTCTTCCTCTTAAAATAACAATTGAAGGTGTTGGGTGTATTTTTAAGACAAAGTTCAGTTCAATATCTTGGACAGCTTCTTTAAAGATCAAAACTAAACCCCGGAGTGGATTTTTCACCCATTGAATACATTAGCCACCAGCCACTAGCCAACACTGAACTGTTATGGCTGCTGATAAGCTAAATTTGATTTAGTGGATCCCAAATAGTGGAAGGATGGAACAGAATGACCAATTACGAGATTTTGCAGGCAAATAAGTTAGAAATTGCCCATTTTGTGTGTACCTGAGATTAAAATGATTAGCAGCTCAGACCCAACTCTGCTGCCATGGAGGGGGATTAAGGTGAATTATACTTTATGAAAAGGGGAATGAAACATTAAGAGACTTGTGGTTGACCTTCTCTATAGAATGGACTAATTGTCTGTGTCAAGCCCAGAATGGCATAAAATTCATATTTTAAAAATCAAAGATAGCCGTGGTTACCCAAGGGAGGATCTGCTCATGTTATTATCGCTTTGATGACTATGTAATTGTTTTTATTTTATGTGTGGTATTTTGGAATACTTTGTTAGCCACCCTGAGTCCCTTTGAGGAGATGGTGGTGAGGTACAAATAAAAATATATTATTATTAGTATTATTATTATTATTGACACAAAAATACAGTATGTCATATATATGAGATCTATATGCTGGATTTCATATCACAAAATCACAAGTTGAACACTTCCCAAGCATCTAGCACCGGGAATGTGGCGCAGCTGGCTGGGTGTCAGCTGCATAAGATCTCTACTGACCAGAAGGTCATGAGTTCAAGACCTGCCCAAGTCGGGGTGAGCTCTCGACCAATTGTGTAGCTCGTTGTCGACCTTGCATCTGACAAGTAGAAAATTTAGGTACCACTTTGTGTGGGGAGGCTAAATTTAACTGATTTATGAGGCCATAAATAAAATCTCCAGGAAGTACCCAAAAAAGAATGAAGGAATACGACAGCTCCACCTGGTGGCCAGAAGCTGGAATGTTAAATTGCCTCTATGTCTGTCTATATATGTTGTATGTCAAATGGCATTGAATGTTTGCCTGTATATGTGCATTGTGATCCGCCCTGAGTCCCCTGCAGGGTGAGAAGGGTGGAATATAAATGACGTAAATAAATAAATAATAAATAGGACTGATTTTCGAATGATGCGTGCAGATCCAAGTAAGGTGGCCTTTTGCAGTTGACAGATCGTGATTTTGTCAATGTTTATTATTTCCAAATGCCAGCTGAGGTCTTTTGGCACTGCACCCCGTGTGTCGATTATCACTGGGATCACCTGTACTGGTTTATGCCATAGCCTTTGCAGTTCAAGTTTAAGGCCTTGATAACAGCTGAGTTTTTTCTGTTGTTTTTCATCAATTCAGCTGTCACCTGGTATGGCAACATCAATAAGCCAAACTTTTTTTCTTTTCCACATACGTGATGTCTAGTAGTGTACTGTGTTCCAAAACTTTGTCAGTTTGGATTCGAAAGTCCCACAGTATTTTTGTGTGTTCATTTTCCACTACCTTTGCAGGTTTATGATACCACCAATTCTTTACTGCTGGCAGGTGGTAATTGTGAGATAAGTTCCAGAGAATCAATTGGGCCACAGAGTTGTGCCTCTGTTTGTAATTCGTCTGTGTGATTTATTATTACTGTTGTCTTCCCCTCTAGGTTGCAAAGCTCCTTCCCAGCCCATTGTCCCACCATCCTCCGGTAGTGGTAGCAGCAGTGGCAGTGGAAGTTCTGGTGGCAGTAGTTCTGGAGGTAGCCCTAGCAGCTCTGGTGGAAGCCCCAGCAGCTCTGGTGGTAGTGGGTTCTGTGCTGGAAAAGCCGGAGGCCTTTATCCAGACCCATCCGACAAGAACAGCTTCTACCACTGTGTGAATGGAAGAACCTTCCTGCAGAATTGCCAGTCCGGTCTTGTTTTTGACTCCAGCTGTCAGTGCTGCAACTGGGCATGAAGAGATCAGGGTTAAATTCACTATCTACTCTTTTCTAATCTGACTCAACATTCCTAACTGCTTTCCAAATGAAATAAAATTTAGCAAAAAATACATTTGTTTCCTTTATCTCAATTTATCTACTTAACTTACAGGCTATCTTGCAACATTGGTCTACACCAGGGGTGCTCACACTTTTTCAGCATGCGAGCTACTTATAAAACAACCAAGTCACAATGATCTACCTACCCATATTTTGATAGAAGAAATAAGGGACATTTACATGATTTTTCGCAAAAATAAGGGACACTTCATAAAATGCATCCAGACAAGAGTTCCTTCTCCCACCCTGACATCATTCCACAGATATAAACAGGCAGAATGAAAGCACACAGACCTTTCAGCTGCAAGGCCATTCAATGCTGATCAATGTGGCCAATGGGACATTAATAAATACATCCAGACAAGTGTTATTTCTCCCACCCTGACATAATTCCACAGATATAAACAAACAGGCAGAATGAAAGCACACAGAACTTTCAGCTGCAAAGCCATTCAATGCTGATCAATGTGGCCAAGCAGATGAACTCCTCACAGTTGCAGATGGCTTTGGCAGTAAATGGCTGCCAAAGCCTCCTTGCTGTTGTCCTCCCTCGTGGCTCGTCTTCACGTGCTGCCGCACGCTCCAAATGCACATGCGCGGGCAGGGCACCCGCCTTCCCTCTGCTGCCCTCCTTCTTCTCCCTCCCTCCTCCTCAGGCCACGCTGTGATGGCACTTAGGATGGAGGCGGGGGAGTCACCTCAGGGGCAGCCTGAGGAAGCCCAGAGGAAAATGCGCCGCGTGCAGGGCAGAAGTATCCCTCTGAAATTTGGCTGCGAACAACCAGTTCCAGGACCGCGATCGACCCAGGGCTGCAAGCTGGATACGGCCCTTTGGCCTCTTCTAGCAGGCCATCTGCCTCAGCCCCCCCCCCCCCAGTATGCAGACACAGCAGCCTGCAATGTCCCTGGCTGAGAGGAGGGCTGAGGCAGAGACATGGCACTGGAGAGTGCTCTATGGAGAGCTCTCACCTGTGCCATGCTTCTCCTTTTCTGAGCCGCCTTCCATGGACACAGAGGGGAAGGGGGGGGGGATGTGACATGGCGCTGGCAAGAGCTCTCACTAGAGCCATGTTTCTCCTCCCCTGAGTCTTGGGAAGGCAGGCCATCTTCCCTGGATTCAGAGAAGTGAGGGGAGAAACACAGTGCTAATGAGTCAGCTATCGCCAGTGTTGTGTTATTCCTTCTCCTCTGAGGAAGGTGAGCCTTTCACAGGCTTAGAGGAGAACTGGGGGAGAAACAGGGTGCTGGAGAAAGGGTTCTCTCCAGCTCCATGTTTCTCCTTCTCCTCTGAGGCTTGGGAAGGCAACACACCTTTCCCAGACTTAGAAGAGAAGCAGTGAGAAACACGGAGCTGGTGAGAACACTCTTCCAAGTGCTGTGGGTTTTAAATGGAGGACAAAAAAACATGGACCTGAGAACATATCCCCACTCTGACCAGTAGGTCCTGGGATTTCTTCTCCCACTGTCCTAACAGACAACCTATGTATCGGAACAAATGGAGGGTGGATGGGGACATCTGCCTGAAGGTGTTTTTTTTTAATTAAAAAAATCACTCTGTTATATGCTGCACCATATTTGTGCACTTGCAAATATCTCAATATAAATGCAAGCAGATTTGCATGTGCACATATGACATTCAGCACATAACAGGGAATTTTAAAAACTTCCACCGGATTTCTCTCATATCTCAATTGTTTAGTCAAGCCCTGTTTAACATTATAAAGTTAATAGTAAATAGTTTCAGAGAGTTCTAACAGCTCTTCATTTGGAAATCATGTGTTTTTCACAAGTGCAGGGTTATACAGTGATGCAAATATGTGCATTTTCCATCTGGAATCAGGCTAAAAGGGGAAAATTTTACCCCATTTTTGTCAGTTGCAGCGAATGAGCATGGATTCACTGCTAGCATTGTGCAGCCACCCCCTTTTAACTCAGGAAATCCCATATTTTAGGTGCTGTGTATATGGGCCCTAAGTATCCCTTACCTAAGAAAACCCTGTGAAATTCTTGGGATTGCCATAAATCAACACTTTCCTTGAAGGCCCGTATGCACGCACACATATTACATGCACCTTTCAATTGTCCCAGTCTGCCATAGACAGTCCCCATTCATTCTTTGCCATGCTATTTTCAGCTGATTTTAAAATAGTCCAGTTTCCCTCTTCTCCTACTTTTCCCCTTTGCCTTCAACTTACTTCAATTGCAGAAAATTTAATTCAAAGGGCAAAAGTAGTGTGAACTCAGGTCAGCACAAAGAGCATGAGAGGAGGAAGCAGAATCTTTCTTACCCAAGAGGTTCAGCTAAAAGCAAACTACTGTAGCCTCTCACAAATTGTGAATCTTTCTTCATTAACACTTTTTTGCTATCTTAATCACACTCTGATGTTGTTTGATCACACATAGCCTGGTTTTCATCTGTGACTGTTGGATAAGGTAACATTCAGGATAAGGGGACTTTTTAAAGAAGTGCTACTACTGACATTTGGGAAACTACTTAAAATCATTACCAAAATTATATTCTCCTCTTTTTTGACATTTTATACACACAAACATGTATATGCAAAGATATTACAAGACAAAGACAGTTTGGTTAGTTCTAACAGGTCAAACATGAAGACAAAGCAGGAAGAACAGACAATCAAAATATGACAACTTGATTGGTTTCAAAATGTCATGAACAGTGGCTACCCTCAAGTTTGGCATTGTTAATTCTAAAAGAAACGAGGAGAAAGTCTCAAAGTACTTTGGTAGCTATTGAAGAACATTTATCCAGACAGCCCAAAACATGTTATCTAGATGGTTGTGTTGGGCATTTAATCTTTTAGTCCTTGTGGTAATGAAGAGGTGATCAAAGGGAAACATCTCATTTTTATTAGTGACCTGTAGCCACTACAATTGGGTTTGAAGACAGAATTTAGAATGAGGAGCAGAAAGCTAGAGAAGCCATTCCTCCACAGCGATCAGCCACTGAGGATCACCTGCCTTACTACATCTGCCTCTTCTTTTGTTGTCAAGTAGGGGATGCTTGAGCCATAGTCATCACTGCAATATTCCCTTCTACTTTCTTCCATGACTGAGAGAGTGCAAAGCTGCTACCGCCAGTGCTACCTTTGTGCAGTAGCTCTGTGTCTTGTTTATGCTTCTTGTAATTGCAGCTATTAACATTAAACCATGCCTGAGAAGTAAATATTTAAAATCAGGCTTCTGCTAAAATATATCTTTCTGTTTGGCTTGGAGGTCTTAACAGTGGTTTCCTAATTTCTTCTGTTCTCTGCTTAGCCTCTACTATTGAGTCCAAAGACAGCAATTCTTGGGGTAGATAGGCTAATTTAAAAGAATCCTAAAATGAGTTGGGGATGGAAAAGGGAGGAGAGACTCAGGTAAGTGTTTATGTGTTTCCATAGTTAACTGCAAACTGCATCATACACTGGAGGAAACACACACACACAATTATTCTGGCACTAAAGTGAACATCCAGAAAAGGCTTTGTTACTATTCATGGAAGAGCTGCACATGACTTTTTCTGAAAAGAAATATATTCTTGAGCCATGGAGTCAAAGTCATGTCAAGGAAGCACTGCATTCATTTTCTCCAGCACATCCAGTAGGTTTTGCATTCAGTACTTGTTTTTCTGAGTCACAGCATATTGGTAAACTCACCATAACATTTTTTAAAAATAGGAGAAGAGAGGAATTTCAGTGGAAATTTAATCTCAGAATTGATTGACTTTTATTTATAAAGAGTTGTACAACTCAAACTCATTGGGAAACCATTATTTCTGGAAGTGGACAGGAAGTGCTCCAACACATATTTGTGTCTGCTGACACATTTTAAATGACATTAATTTTTCCCTAGTGGCACAAAAACAGAAACAGGAAAATGAAAGAGGCACTCAAACATTAGAACTGACCACATCCTTAGTCCTTTACCCAAAACACTGTACCCAGTCCTGTTCCAATTCAAGATGCATAACCCCAGTGACATTAATACCCTGATCCAACATGTGTTTACTGTCTGAAACATGTAACACAGATTATGTAGAAACAGATAAAAGACTGGAATAATGTACGGAAACAGCAACAATAAATGCTGGAAATGACAAGAATGTGTAGGTTCATTCTACCACATGTGGTGGAGCTGCAGTAAAGCTTCCACCTATTGGAGAATAATTCACAAAGAAATACAAAAAATACTTAAAATAAAACTCTCAAGGAGACCAGAATACTATTCGTTAGGTATGTACAATAGAGAAGTAAGCCCAGATATAAATAAAGATAAACTGTTCATCCTCTTTGTCACGGCGGCCAGGATAATATATGCATGGGATTGGAAAACAGATGGGATTCCATCAAAAGAAGAATGGTACAATAAAATACTGGAAATAAAAGATATAGATAATTTAACTTTTTTGCTTACGAAGAATACGGGTAGAACGATGACCCAAACAGATTGGTCAAACCTTACGAACTATTTAAAAGAGAGCATTCAATCGGAGTAGGTTTTTAATCAACCGGACTTGACATATAGAGAAAATGTCTGATAAATCAGAATTTTGCAATGACATCAATAATCCATACAACAAAAGAAAAAAAATGAAAGGTAGAATATTGGAAGTCACCATTTTTATTTTTATCTTTTAATTTTATTCTTTTTTCCTGCCTTTTTTGTTTTTCTCTTTTTTGTATTTCTTACTTTCCTATAACAATTTGTTCTCCCTCTTTCCCTGCATGTTTATATTCCAAGTAGTTAGTTGATAAGCAATAAATTTTATTTTTAAAAAGACTGGAAAGAAAGAGGAAGCAAGTTATATCATTTCCCTTCAATCAGTAGTGAGAGAGAAGCCAATGGCATCAACCAAGCCACTGATAATCTGGACCTTGTTGGTCCTTGCATCTCCACTTACTGAAGTTTCTAATATTTTTATTCTCTAGTATAATGATATGGGAAACACCGTGATGAAGAGAATTATTGTGAGCTGTTCACAAGAGACATGTTACACATAGTTGTAGCAATAACAACATAATTTTCTTGCATTTAGGATAGGTTGAAAATACCCTGTTTCCCCGATAGTAAGACACCCCCGATTGTAAGACGTATCGGGGGTGCCAGGGGGATCGGCTAATATGTCGCCGTACCCCAAAAGTAAGTCACTGCTGCGCTGCCACGCCGCCGCCGCCGCCGGCCCATCACACCTCCGCGGTGCACCTTTCTGCCAGGCCTCCAAGGAAGGGGGAGGGGGAAGAGAGCCAGAGGCGTGCGCCGCGCCAGAGTGACGCGGCCCATCTCCACGCCCCTGGCTCCTTCGCCCCTCCCTTCTTTTGTCACACCTCCGGCGTGGAGAAGCGCGCTGCGCCACCTTCCTCCATGCCCCTGGCCCTTTCCCCTCCCTGTTCAGGAAGGGGGGGAAAGGAGCCAGAGGCGTGAGCCAGCGCTGCGTCACTCTGACGCGCATGCCCCTGGCCCTTCCCCCTCCCTTCTTTGTTGTCCAAGGAAGGGAGGGGGAAAGGAGCCAGAGGCGTGGAGAAGAGGCACGCTCTGACGCGGCGCTGCTTCTCCACGCCCCTGGCTCCTTTCCCCTCCCTCCTTCTTTCAAGGAAGGGAGGGGGAAAGGAGCCAGAGGCGTGGGGAAGCGGTGCTGCGTCACTCTGACGCGGCGCCGCGTCGCCACGCCTCTGGCTCTTTTCCCCCTCCCGTCTTTCGTCCAAGGAAAAGCTGCGCCCGCTGAGGTGTGCAGCGGCCGATGGGGCCGGTTGCGGCGGCGTGACGTGATGGCGGTGGCGTGGGCGTGGCGAACGGGTACATCTTAGTTTATATAAGACGTACTCAAAGTAAGCCGTTTTAGGGGGAAGAAACGCTTTTACTGGGAAACACAGTAGCACTTATGCAACCAGGGACTATTTCATGTTGATCTTTTCATCCCACTCATTGCATTCCCAAGACAAGAGAACTCATAAGCCTCTACCTAGGAAAATAATTGGGCTTCTACCCATTTCAACCACCACTTCAGATGCTGGACAACTCCCCACCCCAGCTTTCTGAGACTTTCTAAAAGTATTTTTTATTAAATGCGTCATAATCTGCCACAGTATTGGATGAATGCTGTGGATGTTTTGGTTTTGTTTTGCACATAAACCATAGAATCATAGAATCATAGAGTTGCAAGAGATCTCATGTGCCATGTGTCCAACTCCCTGCCAAGAAGCAGGAAAATCACATTCAAAGCACCCCTGACAGATGGCCATCCAGCCTCTGTTTAAAAACCTCCATAAAAGGAGCATTTTAAAGCGGCAGGGTATTCCTGGATGACTTGTTTCCCAATTTGGGGTTGGATGTCCTCTAATCTCTCATCCACTACATCTTGCTGAGGTTGAGGATGACTTTCTTTTTGTGAGAAGACTGAGGCAAAGAAGGCATTAAGTAGTTCTGCCTTTTCTCTATTCCCTATCAGCATTTCCCCATCTTCTCCTCACAGAGGCCCTATTACCTCCTTGTTCTTCTTTTTTCTACTGACGTAAGCAAAGAAGCCCTTTGTATTGTTTTTAATATCCCTGGCAAGACTGAGCTCGTTTTGCACGTTAGCCTTGAGGACCTTTTCCCTACAGGAGTTGGCTATTTGCTTGAATTCTTCTTTGGTGATTTCTCCCTTTTTTCACTTCTTGTGCATGTCTCTTTTGAGTCTTAGCCCAGTATGTCTTAGCTATTCCTAATCATTCTAAACCTGGGTGGCAAGGCTGAGCAGACCAAGCCATGGATTTTTTTTAATGTCATTCCATGGATGCAGGAGCTTTTTCTGTTTATGGAAAACACTGGGAGGATTTCCACAGAAGAATCAAAGCAAAGGGACCCTCTGCATTTTTATCATTCTCTCTTTGCTGTGTACCGCTATGTCTTGCCTCTTATACTGCTCCAAAGGGTATTCTAGCCTTCCAAGGGACTTTTTGAGGAGGACCAGAAAACACCAAAGAAAGGGAATTAAAAGATTATTTCCTTCCTGACAGTTTTTCTCCATCACAAACAGAAATAACACTACTGTGGATCAGACCTATTCTGTACATTCATATGTCCAGCTTCTAACGAGAGACTTCTGTCTAATTATGACAGATGACATTAATTACTATGTATCCTGGTAATAAAAATAATGAAGAAGAAACAGCAAACCACTGAGTAGAGGCAGCTCACAGACCTGACAGAGGAATCTACTTCTAATATTCCCATGAGCTTGTCCCATGCAGAACTCAGGACCTGCCACTCTGTGTGGACAAATATCCCAATGACATCCAAAGGCCAGTCGCTGGAGATAAATGGGAAAGAGACTGAGAACAAATAGCTGGTTGAATTAACACACTGCACAAATGCTGGCATTCCAACCTTACTTTATCTTAATAGGTGTATATACAGGTCCTGATCTTGGAAGCAGCTGATCAAAAGGAGATGTTTACACCAAAGGTCTTTACAGACTATTGAAATGTGCAAAAATACAAGAGTACATGGAAGTGTCCTTCTTGACTTTAACATTTTGGACAATTGCATATAGGGAAATTATATGGCTCCCCTATATAAACACATCTTTTCTGCCCACAGTAGCTAGCTTGACAGGGAGAATATTGGACCTTCCTCCACCCCCAGGACACATAGCTGATAATTGTCCCACAGAGACAGTCCTAGATAATCCTCTGCCTTCCTGCTTTTGCAACTATATTAAAAAATATGCAATGTGACCCCATTATCCTCAACTTGCTTCAAAACTTGTGAACTTAGTTCAAAGTGCAAAAAGTCATATGCACTCAAGTCAACATGGGGGAGAAGTGTGGTGGAAGAAATCATGACCTTTCCTGCAGACTCAGCCAACAACAAATTGTTAACATCTCTTAGATTGTGTGTTTGTTCTCATTTATGTTTTCTCAACTTGGCCACCTTTTAATTATGTTTGGTGACATGTCCTTGTTTTCATTAGCGAAATGTTGGCAGGAATACAAAAGAAATACTTGTTTTCTGCATGTGAAGAGTCTCCTTAACAAGTAAGAGTTCCCAAGGCTCTTCTAAGCTGCCCGTGAATTTGGTATACATAAATCCCATAATTGCCTAACACAATGTTTTTCTCATCACACATAATCATGTATTCAAAGGTCTGCATTCCTGTACACATTTATCTCTATATATAATAATGACCATAAAAGTTGAAGGGAATATTGAAAGTTAATCAGTCCAATGAGGATGGAGTAAGGGGAACGGAAACCTATATGAACCCTGTCCTCCTCCTCCTTTTAATTATATTGACATTTTGATAGACATTTCAATCAGCAGGAACACAACTAAGAGCTTTACTCTGCATCAATGCCAACCCATGGCATTAAAAGGACACAGAATAAAAGGTTATATCACTTTTAAACTTTTAAAAAATATTAAGTCATTTTATTGCTTTTTACAATCCATAAATTTAATCCAGAGATTAATGTATCTGCTTTCCATTAGTCCACTTGGTTTAATAAACGTGAATGTGAAAAAATACATAATTAAAGTACATTACTCAAAATAAATAAGATGTTTTGGATCAGTTATTTCCCTTCTCTGCTCTTTTGCTCGCAATACAGTTTAATTTGACTAATTTCCGTGGAAATCATGAAAATTATCTAATACTATAAATCAAATCATTAATATTGTTGTTATTTCACATTATTATCAGAGTCACACAGAATGATACCTAACATAACAGCTGCTTTAGAATGAAGAAATCCTCACTCAAAATGAGCAAACTTGCAAGGCTGCAAGAGTGTAGAATTAGGCAATATGAAGCTGTCTGGGCTACTTAGAAGAGGAAAAAATGAGAGAGAGGAAGAGGTTCGACAATAATGACAAAAAATACTTTCCATAATGCACACATGCACAACAGAGAAAGAGGAAGCTATTTTAGGAAGCTACAATGTGTATAGAAAGTACTCGGTAAAAGAAAGATTTTAGAGATGGCAAAAGTTACCTCTCTTTGGCAGTGCCAGATTTATCAGTGTGCTTAGGTGTGCTTACGCACAGGGCCCCATTGGCTAGGGGAGCCCATCTTCCTCTACCCCAGAAATGTACAATGGACTTTGCTCACATGGCACAATTCTAAATTTGAAAGTGTTCTGTTTTGGAGCGATCCCAGACATAATGATAGAGTTGATAGTCTATGGGAGCTTGCCACAAAGCAGGCGGTGTAGACCTACTGGGCCTGCCTCTTTCAGTACCCAAGTAAGGGGCTTCATAACTTAACTAGCACAGGGACTCATTTGTCCTAAATCCAGCACTGCTCTTTGGTCTCATTTGACCTTTTGTGAGGGAAAGGTAGGAAGTGTTGGCATTGCAGGCTGGAACCGTATACAGAAAACGGATGATAAGCAATCAAAGGCCCTCTAAGCCTGAGTCAAGACTTTGAGAAATAAAATAAGCTAATGAGATTTTCTGGCCGAAATCACAGATCTTGTGGGAATAACAGTATAAAGGGACCATGTCCTAGATTCAGCAAAGATTTCAGCAAGAGGTCTCCAGAAGGAAGAGGCAGCTAGATCCTTGGTTGATGCAAAGTAGATCTCACTCCAAGAACCCACTACCTTTCCATATGGAATAATTTTAAAGCATTTCAGTTAGGAAACTAAGGACATCCTTTAGAGCAGATGAATGGCATACAAACGACGAAATGGAACCACCTAAGGAAAACATTACAAAACCCTCACATTGATCATCCTTGCCACAAATGAGCTATTTCTTATGCATGGCATTCCCTGTCTATAATACATTGTTTGCCACAGGATGTTGTGAAAATATGTCTAGCTCAAAATATCTGACCTTAGAGGAACTATCCAAAGTGCTGAACCCAATAAAAGGATTTGAAACACTAAAACTGCAAAAGGGGACTAAAAATGACAGCAGATATACTGTCCCACTGGTAAGAAAACTACCAGTCACCACTGGATGGCACTGAATCTCAGTTTATGTAGGTATAGCACACTTGATGATATACTATAGGCCTACATGCAAATTGCAGTCACAATATTGTCCAAAGATTTCCATCACCTAGATTCATTTAACTACATCTTCAGAAGAATATTCTCGAGTATATGGAAGTGAACCATAGGGTTACATTGTTTATGATCCAAACAATGCTTAGTATGGCAGCAAACCATTGAGGAAAGTAAAATAGCTTAATTAATTATTTGATATTATACCAGATAGTAAAATAATTTTATTCCTTGAAAATCCTAGTCTCTCTTAGCCGGGCTCTCAGTTTTATAAACTCAGAAATCCCATGGCCTATACCTCTTCCTTTCTCTTTATTATTCAAATGTCAACATCCTTGATTGTATGTTGATTTTGTAGATACCCAAGACCCATATATACACATACAACCCAGCTATTGATTGTTTCTCTCAAGCTCTGCTAGAGCCAAAAAAAACAAAATTAGGATGCATCCGTTCAAGTGCCCCCCCCAGGTTGTGCAGAGGGTTAAACTGCTAAGCCGCTGAGCTTGTTGGCTGAAAGGTTACAGGTTCGAATCCGGGGAGCAGCATGAGCTTCCGCTGTCAGGCCCAGTTTCTGCCAACCTAGCAGTTCAAAAACATGCAAATGTGAGTAGATCAATAAGTACCGCTCCATCGGGAAGATAACGGCACTCCTTGCAGTCATGCTGGTCACATGACCTTGGAGGTGTCTATGGACAACATTGGTTCTTCGGCTTAGAAATGGAGATGAGCACTAACCCCCAGAATCGAACATGACTGGACTTAATGTCAAGGGAAAACCTTTACCTTTACCTACAGTTCAAGTGCTAGCTCAGATACTATCTTCCGGGCTTTTGTTTGAGGCATGAACTCAGAAATAGTGACCTTTAGCTTCAGTATAATCAAATTAGCTAGAAAACTGGATTTCTCACATTTTAAAAAATGATTTTCCCCCCAAAAGCATTTCTAAGTAATATTATTGTATTTGCAATTCATAACAATCTTATGCATTAACAGGGGAAATGAATTAGGAATATTTCAGGTAAATGCAGAGGATTGTCAGCTAAGTGTCAGCAACATCCTTTGCAGGTCTTTATGCTAAAGCTGTGAAGGATTTTAGGACAGCTGGGAACACAAAGTAGGCAGGGATGGGGCTTGCATAACTTACCCCATGACCAGTCCCACTATGCCAGACTTGTGTTATTTAGGATTGTTTAAATAACACTATCAACATCACCTTTTTCCACTAACATGCTTGATTCATACACTTTGTAAAGTTATTTAAGCAGCAATACAAATACTGTTAAAATAATTAGAAGCACAATAGCCAATATCAGCTCCATAGATAACATGCCCCCTCCTAAATCAGCTCTTATCTTTCTGACGATATCACTTGAGTTCAGTCATTTCCATGGTGGCAGACTTGTATGGAACGAGAAGGAAAGAAAGTGGTACATTACAAAAGGAAAGTGGAAATATCTACGAATTAATCCATTAATCATATTTGCTTTTCTTTTAATGGCTGATCTGCTTATCTTTTGTGATATGGAACCATGCAGTAAAAGGACACACACACTATAAAAATCAGTAGAAGACTGGGGAAGTGTGGTACACAGATTAACCATGGCTAAGCTGATCCTCCTTGCAGGTAAGTCTGTAGTAGTTGATGTTATTTGTAATAATATTTTTAGGTTCTGTACCATATTGCTTCATTCTTAAACACAGCACTGAATTTGCAAGTCTGAGGGCCCTTCCACACAGCCCTATATGCCAGAATATCAAGGCAGAAAATCCCACAATATCTGCTTTGAACTGGAATATGTGGCAGTGTGGACTCAGATAACCCAGTTCAAAGTAGATATTGTTTGAGTTTCTGCCTTGATGTTCTGGGATATAGGGCTGTGTAGAAGGGCCCAGAATAGTGTCTGTGACCACCTTTGAGTAAATCCTATTGAAACATGTACTGAGTCATGCTTTAAGCACAAAGGGGTCTCCTAGAATCCCAGAAATGTTCCACTGAAACAAATTATTGATACAGTCTTTCCCAAATTGGTGAATTGGCAGAATACCACACCAATCATCTCCATTTAGCATTGACACTGATCATGCTGGCTGGGGATGTTCTGCACATTTGTACAGCGTATCTGGAAAGCATGACGTCAATGAAACCATAAAACAGACAAACCTAAATGTTGCTTCTTCTATACTCTGCATAGATTTTTTCTTAGCTCCGGTTTTTGTAAAACTAACATGAAACACAGTATTTTTGATATGTATTTGAAATCTACCATTTTCCTTTTATAAAAATTACAAGAAGACATTATTACAGACACAATGCATTTGAATATCATGATAATTTAAGAGAATACTGCCATACTAAGGGCAATCCATTGGGCTCATGCATGAGGACTACTTCCTATCATTCATATTCCCAGTTGCAGAGAATCTACAGTTTCATGTATGGTAGGAGTGAGCAGGTACTAATAGGTTACAACTCTTAGCAGCTCTGGCCAATGGTGAGGAGTGCTGACAGTTGCAGTCTAGTCACAACTGGAAAGCTGAAATTTGAAAACTCTTGTTCTAAGGTCATTTATTCAGGATGTCAGGGATAGGCAAATCAGAGTTGTCTTCTGCCAGATTTGCATCTCATAATAGGTCAAGGGCCAAAGTTCCATGGTTTCTTTGATGGGACTGATTGAGTAGCATGTACTAACATGCCATTTGCATTTATTGTGGAGCCCTGGCTTTCTATGATGTTTGAAGTTCTCTGAACCATGTTAGCATTAATCATTCTTGGTTTCCAAATGTGCCCTTGCCTCTTTGGACACCGGACATGTAAACTCTTTTCCATTGTTTCCAAAGGGTCATCTCATTATTATTTTTTCTTCGTTTCCTAGGTCTGGTGCTTTTGCTGAATGCTCAGCTGGGTAAGTAACAATGGAATAATAATAATAATAATAATACACTTTATTTATATTCCGCTCTTCTCCGAAGGGGACTCAGAGCGGTTTACAGGTACACATACTTACCAGACAATCCCTGCCATTTCCACATACACACATATAGACGAACAGAGGCAAACTCTGGCCACTAGGGGGAGCTGATGCACTCCTCATCTCTCAGCGTTCCCAGCATCCCTTGTTGTTCCTTCCGCATCCTCAGCGTTCCTGGAGTTCTTTAATGGCCTCATAATTCAGTCAAAATTTGCCTCCCCACTTAATGTCTTTTGGGCTGCAAAGGTCGAAAGTAGGTTACACTTAAAGGTTGAGCACCCACCTCGACCCGGGCAGGCCTCGAACTCATGACCTACTGGTCAGAGAGATCTTATGCAGCTGACACTTAGCCAGCTGCGCCACATTCCCAGAACCAACTATAATCAAAGCAAATGACTGAAAGAGAAAGCTAAGTATTTTCTATATAACTTCAATGCTGCTTAAGAGTCTTTTTGCTTGGAAGAGATGTGGAGGTTTCCCATAAATGAGTAAATGATGATTTCAAAAATATATCTATACTGATAGCTAGAAATATAATATGCAATATTATTTTGTCTTGTTAACATCTTTCATTGGAATTATCTACATCCCAATTATATTATTGTAGAATTCAGGCATCCAGTCATGAAATTTCTAATCTGACAATAATTCAATTTGGCGTTTCCGCAGATAATGTTAAAATAGTTGCATCATTGCATAGCCACACAATTCAATCACCCTCTATGGAAGGAGATTTTGTCAATGTTTTTGATAATTTTGTAGAAATAATGAACATATAAACTTGAATGTGTGATAGTTAGCCCTCCTTTTCATGGATCTATAGAATTCATGGATCCAGATCTGGGCACTAACATGTTGACTTGCACACATGTGCTGAATGCAGCCATGGTGTATCCAAGTTATTGGGCATGGATATGAGCTTTGTAAGTCATCTTTTATTAATCACTTTGGTTCATTATGGAAATTATGATCTACAACCACCTTTTTGTTGATTACAGGCTCTGCCTATCAGCTGACATGCTACTTTACCAACTGGGCCCAGTATAGACCTGGTCTGGGACGTTTCAAGCCTGATAATATTGACCCATGTCTGTGTACCCAACTAATCTATGCATTTGCTGGGATGAAGAACAATGAAATTGCCACTATTGAATGGAATGATGTGACCCTTTACCAATCTTTCAATGGACTGAAGAACCAGTAAGTAGTTTGATGACAAGTTATTTCTGGTTTAGCATTATACAGTGCCCTCTTCAGGTCAGCTAACTTGTTTGCCTCTTTAAAAATCCTATATTGTTAGTAACTAAAGATTTTAGGTTATACAGGCAGGCAGGCAGGCAGGCAAGTATACAAACACATCTGGAATGCACTAGGGAACAAAAATGGCTATCCACATACAGCAGACTGAGGAAGCTTTGCCCTTGGAACGCTTTGGACTGCAACTCCCACAACAAGGAGGATCAATCACTGGCCAAGGCATCTATTGCTGCCTCAAATATTAGCCCTGAGCTGCTAATTTTTAAAAATGGCACCAGTTCTCCCCTATTAGATCTAGTTTTTGAGATATAGAATTTATGCCACATACCCTGCTCTCGCTCCCGTCTACAGCTCAAATGCGCCTGGCGGGGACGAGGGACAGGGCCTTCTCAGTGGTGGCTCCCCGCCTATGGAACATGCTCCAGATACAGTTGAGATCAGTTACCTCCCTCCTGGCTTTCAGAAATAAACTAAAGGCATGGTTCTGGGACCAGGCGTTTGGACAGATGTAAGGCAGCCGGTTAAAAGGACAATCTGGAATGGCAATATGATCATCGAGACTAGTCTACTGTTTTAATGATGGCTTTTGTATGGTTTTAATTATGTATTGTTTTTAACTATGATATGTTTATCTGTTTTTATTACTGTATCATGTGGGATAGCCTCTAATTGGGCTGATTGTAAGCCGTCCTGAGTCCCCCTTCGGGGGTTGAGAAGTAACGGGGTATAAATGTGGTAAATAAATAAATAAATAAATACCAGTTGCCATCTGCTTGCCCACAGCAGACCATGATAACTGTATCTAAAAAACTAGAGCTAATGTGGTCTTTCCAATGCAATTTTATAAATAACTTGCTGTGCCCTATTTTGGAGATGCGAGGAAGTCTGAGTATGTAAGGGTTGGAGTTGTTGTTAGTTATGGTGTTGTTGGGGTCATGGCTGTGTTGTTGTGGGTTGTTTTGGTGGGTGGGATGTTGGAGTCCTGTGGAGTTGTTGTTGTGTGGTGTTGCTGGCGTTCTGCATAGCTTGTGGATATACAATGTTTTTTGTCTTTCCGTCTGCTGTGTTGATGTAGAGGTTGATGCGTGTGTGGGTGGGGTACTTTGGAAGTGAGTGGAGGTACTTGAAATCCCATTATCCATGGTGTGTCCTCCTCTAATCTGAAGTCGGATGGAGTGTGGGTCATGGGGTGCATTGTTTGCCAAGTTTGGTCTTTATCGGTCTTGGTTCTTGGACACAGTGGTCTGTGGAAAATTATGGGTTTTGAAGTACTACAAATCCCATTATCCATGGAGGTACTTCAAGTCCCATAATCCATGGTCCACCCTCCTCCAAACTGTAGTAGAATGTAGCGTGGATCATAGGGGCTCTGTGTGCCAAGGTAGGTTACTGTAAATTCAGGCCATACACAATGTCCCATGATCTAAGGCCTAGTCAGGAACAGCAAGTTAATGAAGCCTTACTGTCAATTCAGGCCATACACAATGTCCAATGAGCTGAGGGCTAGTCGGGAGAATCAAGTTAATGAAGCCTTACTGTCAATTCAGAGCGTAAACAGCATTCCATTAAATGAGGCCCAGTCATGGAAATTAAGTTAATGAAGCCTTACTGTCAATTTTGGGCGTGGTCTGTGATTTGTAGGGGTGTAAATTTTCTGTGGGGAGTGAATTGGGTGTTTGTGTTTGTGCCTCAGCCCTTTGCCTTATCCTCCTCTGACAGTTTATCATGGGTCAGAATGTTCATGTTGGCAGTACAGGAGTTATGCAAATCCGCCCTTATTGGCAGCCAAACATGTTGTCAAAATGTAGAGGCTGGGAGAGTCGTTGGCAGCCCCGGAGGATGCTGGGAAATGTAGTTTTTTTTACTCGTTGTTTTGGGGGCCTTTTAGGTTTGGGGGGGGGAGTTTCTTTGCTACAAACATACCTTGTCTGAGACCTATTTCTGTTGGCAAGTTTGGTGTCTCTGCGTTGTAAGGTTTCTCTGTTTGGGACGGTCTTTCCATGACGACTCTTCCTTTATATATATAGATGGCTCCAAATAACCCCAGGAACAGGCCTCAGAACTAAGACACCCGGGGGAGAGAGACTTGTTGGGCTGTGTTATAGTTGTATGTATAGATTCCTGCATTACATTGATATACCAAATTTCAATGAAAATAGCTTTATCGATGTAAACATATAACTGACCCAACCTGCAACAATTATATGTAAAAAGATCCCCATGGCTTTAATCACAATTATCACAATTATAATCTTCCATCGCTGCCTATAACGAACAGCACAGCCTGCTCAAATCAGGCATGTAATTGCGCATTTAGAAGTTTGGCCGGATGTCACTTCCCGGAACCACAGAAACCCAATATCATTAAAATTATGTTAAAATGATAATTGAAAATATTAGGTCATATTTTGGTTTGGCTACGCCATAAAATATTCTCATCCTAATATTGTCTACCCTTGTTATTGTATGTTCAAACTACCGTACTCCTGAAAGAAAATGCAGAAGATATTCTAATCTGCCAGCACTTGAAATGGAAATATTTTGAATTTCACACTAGAGAATTCTAGAATAGGGAAGCAAATTGGAGATGGGAACAAGTCATTGAAGTTATCCTAACTGAAGTTATCCATATAGAATTTATGTGCTGGAATTTTCTTGGTGAATTAGCTTTACATAATCAGTACATACATCCTTTTTGTACCATTGCACAATATGGTATTCAGTACCTCCTTGCAACAGTGAACAGTTTCCATAGACACAACAGAGACCTCATCTCATGGTTTGTGTGTGCAGCTCACCCTATCTCCCACTATATCTTCAACGTAAGTGCATTAGTTGAGCTTTATGCTTTACTATTATCAAAGAGATCCTTGACCATTGTGTGAGACATAACATTACCAACATTTAAGAACACATCTGCTTTGCTTCCAACTCATAATCATTACAAGGATGCTGAATCAAAAATCAAAACTGAACTTAATATTTCTTCATTATATATTCACAGGAATGGACAACTAAAGACTCTCCTGGCTATCGGAGGATGGAATTTTGGAACAGCACCGTAAGTTTCATTATTTTTTCTTGGAAAGCTATCGTAATGGGCTTTAACTCAAATTCTGGATTGTCACGATGCACGGACTTGACCGGCCCCTTAATCACACACACAGAGACAGAATAAAGGCTAACTACTTTATTGAATATAAAAACAGTTCCAAATAATATAGTCCAATAGAATATGATGTAATCCAAAAGGCTTGAAGTAACAATGTCCAAGATAACGTAGCAAATAGGCAAAAAGCTTGGCAAGGCTCCGCAACCGATGCGGATCAGGAAACAGGGCAAGGCTCCGCAAACCGATGCGGATCAGGAAACAGGGCAAGGCTCCGCAAACCGATGCGGATCAGGAAACAGGGCAAGGCTCCGCAAGGCTATGCAGATCAGGAACAAGGCAAGGCAAGGCTTGATGACCACGGCTAGCTTAGCTTGTGGTCCCACTCCGCTTCACGCCTATTCAGATGAGACGTGGCCGGAGCACTGAGGATCGTTCCCATGGATCCCATACTTAATCCTTCCGGCCGAGGACCCCGACGCTCTAGGCTTCTGCGTCTCCAATCGCTGCTCACGGACCTCGGCCGGTCTATGCTCTTTGACCATTCCCTTCTGCTAGACTCTATGTTCCGTCTCCTATCAAAGGTTTGGCCTTGTCTTTCCCCAGCTGTGTTGCTATCTCCCTGAGAGCTCTCCTCCCTAGTCGTTTCCCATGCGCCTTCTTCCATATCTTCCTCAGGAGGCTCCTGAGAAGATCTTCCTCCCGGATGTTCATAACTCCCAGAATCGCTATCTAACTGCACCTGGTTATCTGAATCTTCCCTAGGACCAAAACACATTTCTTCCCAGGCCAAGCTCTCTGTGGGCGAAAGAGGCCCCTGAGGGGAAAGTTGCTCTTCGCCCCAATCATCTAGCTCATCCTCTGAATCATGTTCTGGCACTGCTGGTTCTAATGCTAATGGGACCCCAGGTCCTGTCCCCTGCCCTCCAGGCACAAACGAGAACTGCTGTGCTACATGGATATGAATAATAAGCACTGGAGTTTGGGGTTTGAAAGGACTGTTCTCAAAAGTCAAATAAATTCTGGTACAGGATGATTAAACATCTTAATCAGGTCTTAAACATGAGGTTTGCCTCACTTGGGACTTCTAAAACTATTTGCTCTTTGGGAAATGCACATGGGAACCTGCATGCATGATTGCTGCATATCATTTTATGAGAGATAACATTGGGACAAGGGGCTGGACTTGATATTTTTCCACTTATTCTGATACCTTTTTTAACTATTACATTTTACTATTGCAGACCAGAGTGGAATGAATGTTGGTTATAACTGTTTGTTCTAATTTTCTAATTCTCTCTGTTCTACTTAGATTCAATGCAATGGTTGCCACTTCTGCAACTCGCCAGACTTTTATCACCTCAGTCATCAAATTCCTTCGTGGATACGAATTTGACGGTCTGGATTTTGACTGGGAGTACCCTGGTTCTCGAGGCAGCACTGCTCAGGATAAGGCTCTTTTTACTGTTCTTGTTAAGGTAAACTGCAAAAACCTTAACATACCAGCAGAAAAGTTTCAAAATAACCAAGTGCAAATAAATGCTTGTTGCTTAGTGTCAGCAGCATTACTGAGTACAATGCAAGATGATAAAATCCATCTGTGCATATTTAGAGCAATGAATCCCAGGTTTTTCTGTAAGAATTCTCAGGCAGCTTAGTAAAGATGAAGAAGAACATGTGGACTTCCAAACATTATACTGCAACTTCTTTGGCCCTCAATTTCAAGATATTTAAAATATACAATCACAAAATGTAAAGTCATGCCAGTATTCACTGCAGTGAATGAATGCAGGAAATTACCAGTTTTCAACTGTTCTGCTACACAGAATACTAGGTTTATGTCATGTGTAAACAAGGATTTTGCTCTAAACTGAAAGCAAGGATGATCGTATATGATGGTACTGAAGGATTTTATCTGAGCAATTCTTTTTTTTCATAGGAAATGCGGGAAGCCTTTGAGCAGGAGGCCCAGCAAACTAACAAACCCAGGCTGATGGTCACTGCTGCTGTAGCTGCTGGACTGTCCAACATTGAATCCGGCTATGAGATTCCACAGCTTGGCCAGTGAGTCCTGACAAAACTATTTTTCAGAAGCAGCTTAGAGCAAAGTACACATATCCCATCTTTCCTTCCTTTATGTGTTTCCCTGTACCTCAAAGTAGTGCTGGAGAGAACACAAGAGAAGGGTTGTACTTAAAGTGATGTCTGGGGCTCTAGTAAAGATGCAATCTGAACATATATGATGCAAACACTAAATTTGTATTTACATAACCACTACAGATATCTGGACTATTTCCACGTGATGACCTATGATTTCCATGGCTCCTGGGAAGGATACACAGGAGAGAACAGCCCCCTCTACAGTGGCCCTGCTGATACTGGTAGCAACATTTACTTCAATGTTGTAAGTATATATTGGATACCTGGTCACTTATAGCTAAATGAACTTGCTTAAGCAAAGGGTAAAATAAAAGAGGATTGCTGGATTAAAGGAAAGATATCTCTAGTTCAGCTTCCTGTTTCCCAAGTGGCTAATCGGATGTCTTCCATTCACAAGTCCTTGGAAAAGCTTATTTTTATGCTTTTTAATTTTCTCTATAGAACTATGCCATGAACTACTGGAAAAATAATGGTGCTCCGGCTGAAAAACTCATTGTTGGATTCCCAACATATGGGCACACCTTCATCCTCAGCAACCCATCCAATACAGCTGTTGGTGCTCCAACATCTGGCCCTGGGCCTGCTGGACCGTACTCAAGACAGTCTGGTTTCTGGGCTTATTATGAAGTATGTGTCACATAAATGTTGCCATACACGTACTAAATTACAAAAATTATCAAAAATGTAAAACTGGCGCAATGGCAGCAATTTAGCTAATGACAACTGAATGTTCTTCCCTTTCTAGATCTGCACCTTTCTGAACAAAGGAGCTACCAAGGCTTGGGATGGTCCTCAGGATGTCCCTTATGCTTACCAAGGGAGTGAGTGGGTTGGATATGACAACATCAAGAGCTTCAACATCAAGGTATGTTGAAAGTACACCCAGTGTCATCTGTATATACATTGACTACATATATGAAGAGTTTCATGACTTAAATTATGGAAACCTGGTAGATAGCGTCTGTTTAAACATTAAGGCGAGAGAAACTCATTTTGGGGATCTACTACAGACCTCCAAACCAGGATTTGGATGATGCCTTCCTGAAACAGATGACACCCGTTCAAAAAGGAGAGGTAGAGTAGCAGTAATGGAAGATTTCAACTATGCTTTGTATTTGTTGGAAGTCAAACTCTGCCAAAAAAATCCTCACTTTGTCTTGTAAGTGGAAGAAACCACAAAATGATCAGCTGCTTTAGACTTCATCCCAACCAACCACGATTACCTGATTATTATTATTATTTACATCATTTTTACCCCGCTCAGACTCAGAGTGGCTAACAATGGCAATGATTTGATACCGCAATAAATTACAATAAAAACACAATAAAAACAAACAAATATCATAGATTAGAAACATTAGTAAACATTATTATTATTGTGTTGCTCAAATTATTTATTTTCTTGTAAATTCTGACTAGCAGTAACTTTAAAAACTATGAAATCGTTCATATATACATACATTAATATATACACATGTATACATTCTGTAGCATTCCCAAAAGAAAGGTCATAGGTTAAAATGCTGACTCTTAGAAACAATTCCAATGGACCACCCCGGGGCCAAAATCTTTATAATCGTTGAACTTTACCCACATGAACTGGAAGGCTTTCAAGCAAGCCAGAACTGAGGTCCCGATCCAAGTGCAGTACTTCCTCTCCGGCAGGGCAATAATCCTGACTGCAATCCCAATAGGTACTTGAAGCTACATTTCCTGCAAGATGCGCTTGTCCAACATATAAAACAAGGTGGATCCGCCCGAATTATTTTTATTATTGTTGTTATTATTATTTTATTACACGCATTTCCCTATGGCTCCAGGCAGAGTTAATGAGGTGGAACTACTAGATATTTAGGTGAGAGTTATCATGTTCTTCTGGAAGTTGTTGTACAGTGAAAAGACGAAGCTGAGCATAGTCAGATATGCATTCTAGACTTTAATTTCAATAAACATAGGAAAACACTGGATGTGATCCCATGGTCAGAAGAAGGGAGCTCATGATGGATGGAAGTTTCTTAAAATTGAGCTATTGAAGGCACAATTTCAAACTGTTCCAATGAGGGGAAAAATGTATTAGAAATGGAAAGTAGGGTGGAGTTCCCTAAAGAGGAATTTAAGTAAATTGTCAGCACATTTAGGGAGAAAGTCTAAAAAGCTAAAAAGCAGAACAATCCCCATCTCCTAGAGAGGTCAGAAACAAAGGGTCTTTTTTGTCATGTCTGTAGCAAAGGTAAAAGTGAGGAAATGGCAAGGCAACTGCTTGGAGAAGTTGGCAAAATGCTAACAAGGGACAGAGAAAACTACTCAACACCTTCTTTGCCTCAGTCTTTTCCCAAAAAGAAAATTAAGCAAATGATGCTGTTGGAGAAATGCAGCACAGAATAGGTAACGATAGTATAGGAATATCTGGCTACTCTCAATGAATTCAAGACTCCAATGCCAATTGAAATACATTAAAGACTATTAAAAGAATTGGTTTGTTTTGTACTGCTCCATAGACTAAGACATGGGGCAATGGATTCAAACTGTAGGGAAACAGATTCCACCCCAAAATTAGGAAGATCTTTCTGATAGTAAGAGCTATTTGACAATGACATATTCCACCTCAGATGGTGACGAAGGCTCCTTCATTGGAAGTTTTTCAACAGAAGCTTGTAATCTCTTCCAATTCCATGATCTACGAACCAGTTATTAATTCTGGCGCATCAGAATCTCTTTTCCTATTGACTGGACAGTGATATTTTGTTTCCTCTTTCAAAGGTTGAGTGGCTGAAACAGAACAACTTTGGAGGTGCCATGGTGTGGGCTCTTGACTTGGATGATTTCACTGGAACATTCTGCAATCAAGGCAAATACCCCTTGATCACTGCTCTGAAGAATGGTCTGGGACTACAAAGCACCAGTAAGTAGCAACAGAAAAGAGGTTTCTTGAGCAAACTGCCATCAGCAAGTTGTAGTTTAGCATGTCTATGTTCCATGACAACACAGCGTAAACCTGTTGAAATTCATACGAAAGAGTAATGCACAAAGTACCACACACGTTGTAGGGTATATATTTCTAATGGCATTTTCTCATTTATCAGTACAATGCTGATACCTCTGCAGCACTGTAGCTTGGATGTAGAGGGAGAAATTTTACTTTTCTGACTTAAACTCCGCAAATTCCTAAGTCCTGAATTCTGGGACACATGATGCAAGCAAGTAGCTTTCTGGACAGAAGCCTCAGTTCAGATCTTTGCTTTTACTGATTGACTACGGAAAAACATCTCTCACCTAATTAATGAAAAGTACTAAGAAGTATTTTAAAAACTCTGGGACAATCCATGCATCAGGAGATATAATAGTACCAGATAGCTATCTCATGGCTACATCTGCCAATGCTACAGCAATCCCCACTCCACAAAAAAAGAAAGGTGGGCAGGCTACCACCTCATCACTACTTCTGAGTTGTTAGAGGCCAAGAAGATAAATTTGATAAGTTCAGGTTCTTTGCTATAGCTGGATATACTATGAGAAACATCCACAGAAACCCCTGGGGTAAGGGTTCCTTGTGAAATCCCTGCAGGTGATGTCCTTGCTGATCCTCCTACTCTTCAATAACACAAAAAGAGAAAGGTTTGGGATAGGGGACTGTTCTGCTAATAAGATGAGTTTGGAAGGATTTTGATCATTGCATAGTTAGAGCAGAATTCAGACCTCCATAAAACAATCAAAAGAGAGTTGAAATAATATAATTTTGACTTAATGCCTTTATAATTCCCCAAAAGAATTCCAGCCTCTGTATTATTTTTTCAGTTTACATACAGTTAGGTAACTGTTTTGTATTCATGATTGCTATTTAATTATGATTGTGACACTATTACCATGATTGCAACTCACCCCCAACTGAACTTGCCATGCATCCATTTCATAGGGAGAAGGAAGACCATTCTGCTAATGATCACAGCGCAGTTGAATGACTTTTTTTTATCAGGCCTGGAGGGTCAGACCAGGGGAAATAACATTGTTAAATACTCTGGCCTATAATTTTTGCTTTTAAGAATTTAGTAAAAATTCTGTCTTTTGAATTTAGCATTTAGTGATGGACAGGTGTTTTTGCAGTTTCACAAGGTTCTAGCCTAAATGAGGAACAAGAAATTAGGCACTGAGGATGAACATATACTGATCATACTGGGACGCATACTGATCTGTATGGTGTGTTCTTTTCTGTTTCAGGCTGCACTGCTCCAGCCCAGCCCAACCCTCCCATCACAGCTGCGCCCAGTGGTGGAGGAAGTGGCAGTGGCAGTTCTGGAAGTGGTGGCAGTTCAAGTGGTGGCAGTGGATATTGTGCTGGCAAAGCCAACGGTCTCTACCCAGTGGCCAACAACAAGAATGCTTTCTGGCACTGTCTTGATGGAACCACTTATGAGCAACATTGCCAGACTGGCCTGGTGTTTGACACAAGCTGCGACTGTTGCAACTGGGCCTAAAATCAGATTCTCCGGCTCTTATGTGCATTCAGACCCAATGGAAATTCCTTTTGCAGGTTAAACTCATGACAACTGATTAAAAGAAAAAGTATGCAAAATAACCCCTCATTTATTGGCCTGCTTCTTTACAATGGTTCAGCATTCGTAAGCTAATACCTTTTTTTGTGGAGTAAGGCAATGATGACAACAGCAGTGGGAGAGGAGATGGTGTGGCCAGTTGCTTCCCACCCATTCTAATAGATATTTTAAGGATATTCTAATAGATATTTTGGTTGTAGAGTTACGGAGTTTTTATTAATAATATATTATTTATTAATAATATATTATTTATTAATAATATATTATTTATTAATAATATATTATTCCAGGGACAACAAAAGCACACAGAGATGTTACCTGCTTCCACACTCAATTTGATGCCAATATGGAATTCTAAATAGTTGATAGCAGTATCACACCTATTATATTATATCCATTTAAAATGGTAATAAAAATGTATCTGTGGGTTGGACCAGTAAAAAGAGTTGTGTGATGAGTGTGGAATCATGTGACCATGAACCCAAACAATTGAGCTATACATCCATCTCCCTTTAAATCCACTCAGCTCCTGAACATTTCACTGCCTCAAGCAAAGGACATAATGGCACCACTATCCCAACCATGCATATAGAGAATTAAAATGACAGGTTAATCATATTTCAGCTCTAGTGACAAGCAAGCATGCAAGTTTATGGAGCAAACTGTTTGCTACTCCCTGAGCATCTGGCACCTGATGTGTTAGCTTCACACTGCCTAATTGTATGACCAGACTAATTGTGCCAAAAGATGAAAATTCTGCAGTTGGTAAACCAAAGGATTGAAAGGAAATTTGGATGGAGCTGCTGCTTTAATTTTGTAATTTTGAATCCAACATTTTCTCTTACGAAAGGACACACTCCTCCCCATTTCATTCTCACAACAGCCCTTGGGGAGGGAAACGTAGAAAATAAAAAACATTATCTACACACATGAATCTAGCTCTTCAAAACTCCATTGCAACATTGCACAAAAATCTAGATCGAAGTTATGTAGTTACCAAAAAGAATACAGAATACTTATTTCTCCTAGCACTCTGATCTATTTTTGAACCAACAATATTCTCCCATGAGGGAGGTGCACCATTCCTGGAGGCACTGCAATACCAGGCTGATGCATGGAGTGGACAGAGCAAGCTCCTGTTCCAGCTCCTGTTTCCAAAAACCCATTTAATATATAGTCCTCAAATAGAGAACATATCAGATATTAAACTGATAAGAACAGATACTACACTTGATCTTAGCCAAAAGGCCGAGAAGCGATACTGAGCTCCTTTGAAGAGGCAGTAGCCAGATTCTCCAGTTACCTTTCAGGTAACCATGAGTAAACCAGTGCTTCAAAGTGCTCAGGGCCACATCAAAATCAGCAGAGTTTGCAATTCCACAAGATGTACTTTAAAAACATTGATGTTTACACCATGTGGGAAAACAAACACTGATAGACAATGTAATATAGAAAAATATATGAACTCTCACAAACCCTTCCATTTCCCAGTCACTCTGGTAGCTCTGCTGACTATTGGTGTGATCTTTGCATCTGCTTATCTATTCCCCGCCCCGTCCTGTGCTACGGAATTGCTAATCCACTGCCCACCAGCAGAGGTCTGGAGGCAGGAGCTTAACTGTGTAAGTGGACACTCCAGCCACACGCATACATATTTTCATCTTTATCTTTATTGCATGCATAAATATATAGATATAACTCCATAAGAAAGGTTTCTAGATGTAATGACTGCAGAACAAGATAGCCTTCTATTACCAAATCCTAATGTTTGAGAAACTAGTTTAATCCTGCCCTTTAGACTTTTAATTTGTGAATAAATTGCAAACCTGCATCCTGACAGACTAAATCAGTTTTCCTCTCTATTGATTTAAATACACCGCTTCCTCAGATAAATTCAGTACAATTCCAACAATACACAATGGACCAGAAAAAAATATGTTTCTGTGTTCACACTTTTAGGAGAAAGCCAGAGACAAAGGTCCCCTTTGCATGTTTACATATTAAATATCCCTAGGTACAAGCTAAGGATACTTTTCACAATTCATCCCAAATCAGAAAAGCTGGTAGTATTTATAAAATATTTCCAATCATATTCATTGATATTGGAAAGTTCCTGATCACCTGCAGCTATGGGAAAATTAGCTCTGTGGTGGCAGAATACACTCTTGACATGCTCAGGGTTCCTTAAGTATTATTCCCTTGGTCAGCAGGGCTTACCTCTGTCATTGATAGCCCTGACATGGCTCAAAGTAATGTAAAATGTAATTTTTCTCTTCTTTTTTTTTCAAATTGCTCCTGGTGGGAATAATAGTTTTGAGTTAGATCTTTCAGGGCTCTAAAATAACACAGAAAAGAAGAGCTGTGGAGATGCAAGCAAGAAAATAGACACCGTTACATGCTAATGTGTATGTAGGAAGCATTAAGAGATGATTTAAAAGCAAACTAGTACCAGTAGCATTTTTCCCAAGTCCCACATGAATGCAGTTAATTGATTAATAGAAACATTTACTGTGATTAACAAATAGACAATAACTAACATAGTAAAGGTAAAGGATTCCCCTGACATTAAGTCTAATTGTGTCTGACTCTGGAGGGGGGTACTCATCTCAATTTCTAAACTGAGGAACTGGCATCGTCAGTAGACACCTCCAAGGTCATGTGGCTGGCATGACTGCATGGATCACCATCACCTTCCCACAGAAGCGGTACATATTGATCTATCCACACTTGCATGTTTTCGAACTGCTAGGTTGACAGAAGTTGGGCCTATCAGCAGGAGCACACACACTCCCCGAATTCGAACTGCCAACCTTTTGGTCAGAAAGTTCAGCAGCTCAGTAGTTTAACCTGCTGCACCACAAGGGGGCCCATAACTAACATATATGCCCTTTATTGCCCAAGTATGCATTTTCTTCATGGCTATTTCTTTCCTTCCACCATTTCCCTAATACATTTTGTCTCTATCTCTCTTCTTTTTCCTTCTTCCCTTGTTTTCATACCTTTTTCTTTCCACTTCCTTTCTTTATCTTCCTACTCCTTCCCTCTCTTCATTTTTTCTTCCTTTCTCTTCTCCTTTTCCCCCCCTTTACTGTGTGCATACATTTTCCCTTCGTTCACTTCCTTCCCCCTTTCTTCTCCTTCCCTCCCCCCTCTTTCTCTCCTTTTTCCCCTTCCTTCCTTCCCGCCTCTCATACTATCACCTAGCAGAAGTCAACCCTTTCTTTCCTTTTTCTCCTCTTTCCTTCCTTCCTTCTTCCCTCCCTGCTCTCAAACATGTCACCTTGCAGCATCTAATCCATTTCACCCTTTCTTGCCCAGTGCCATCACAGCAGTCTCTAAAGGTGTAATGCAAGTTGCCTTGGGTGGCACAGGGCTCCTGCAAGGAGACATTTAAATTCCATAAAAAGAAAAAATAGAAGCTGGTAATTCCCATGACAAAAAAATTGAAGGGAACTCAGATGGAGCTGCTGCTTTTATTTTGTAATTATGGATCCAACATTCTCTCTTATGTGTTGTCGAAGGCTTTCATGGCCGGAATCACTGGGTTGCTGTAAGTTTTTCAGGCTGTATGGCTATGTTCCAGAAGCATTCTCTCCTGTTGTTTCACCTGCTTATATGGCAGGCATCCTCAGAGGTTGTGAGGTCCTCAGAGAATGTTGATCAGTCTCTGTTATAATCAAATAATTTTTTTGATTATTTGTTGTCACTTAAAATATCTAGACCTAAATCACATTATTATTATTAATAATAATTATTATTAATTATTTATATTTGATAAACCGCCCTTCCCAAGGCTCAGGGCGGTTTACAACATATAAAAACAGCATATAAAACAGCATATAAAACACACGATTAAAAACACATAAAATTACATCTTAAAACAGTCACATAAAATTATAGCCAGACATAGCTGGTACATGGAGAGTGGTAGTGGTATGGCAGGATGACAAGCGTTAATTAGGCGCTGTCAGACATCGAGCGCCGCCACATTATCAACATTCCACAAAAATCTAGATCTAAGTTATGTAGTTACCAAAAAGAATACAGAATACTTATTTCTCATAGTTCTTTTATCTATTTTTGAACCAACAATAGTCTCCCAGGCGGGAGGTGCACCATTCCTGGAGGCACTGCAATACCAGGCTGATGCATGGAGTGGACAGAGCAAGCTCCTGTTCCAGCTCCTGCTTCCAAAAACCCATTTAATATATAGTCCTCAAATAGAGAACATATCAGATATTAAACTGATAAGAACAGATACTACACTTGATCTTAGCCAAAAGGCCGAGAAGCGATACTGAGCTCCTTTGAAGAGGCAGCAGGCAGATTCCCCAGTTACCTTTTAGGTAACCATGAGTAAACCAGTGCTTCAAAGTGCTCAGGGCCACATCAAAATCAGCAGAGTTTGTAACTTCACAAGATGTACTTTGAAAACATTGATGTTTACATTGTGTGGGAAAACAATCACTGATAGACAATGCAATATAGAAAAAAATGTGAACTCCCTCAAATTCTTCTATTTCCCAGTTGTCACTCTGTTGCCTCTGCTGGCTATTGGTGTGATCTTTGCATCTGCTTAGCTATTCCCCGCCCCGTCCTGTGCTACGGAATAGCGAATCCACTGCCCACCAGCAGAGGTCTCAAAAGCTTTATTTCCTACAAATAATAGCCATGTGAATATGGTCATAAAGAAAAGATTGCCAGAAAGCAATTGTCTTCTATATGAAATGTAACACTATAAGAAATTTGCCTGCAGAGCAACATATCCAATGTTACCTTTCTTTACGAACTATTTATCAGCAAAACCTGATGTTTGAGAAGCACGTCGAATTCTACTCTTTAGACTTTCATTTTGTGAATAAAGTGCAAATCTGCATCCTGACGGACATCAGCTTTTCTTTCTACTGATTTAAATACATCCCTTCCTGAGATTAATTCAGGACAATTCCAACAATACCAGTGAACCAGAAAAAAATGTTTCTCTGTTAACGCTTTTAGGAGAAAGCCAGAGACTTTGGTCCCTTTTCCATGTCTACATGTTAAATATTCCTAGGTCCAAGCTACGTTTCCACATTTCATCCCAAACCAGAAATGCCTGTGGTATTTACAAAATAATACTTCCAATCAGACCCATTGATTATTGGAAAGCTCCTGATCACACAATTTGCAGCTGGGCGGAAACTAGTAGATGAGGCCCTTTGGTGGCAGAATACATGCTTGACATGCTCATAGCTCCGTAGGTATTATTCCCTAAGTTAGTTATTCCCTCTGACATTTTTTGCACTGAAAAGGACGGTGGTTCTGGAAAATGTACTTTTCTTTTCCTCCAATGGCTGCTGGTAGAAATAGCAGCTAGCTTGAGTTAGATCTCTCAGTGCTCGAAATATAATATAGAAAATGATAGGAGTGAGGATGCAAGCAAGAAAATAAACACATTTCTTGCTTGCTTGCTTGCTTTTTTCTTTCTTTCTCCTTCCTTCCTTTCTATTTCCTTCTTTTACTTCCTAATGCTTCCCTCTTCCTTCAGTCTTCCTTTCTCTTCTCTTTTTTCTTTCCCTGCCCTCATACATTTTCCCTTCCTTCCCTTCCCTACTTTGTCCTCCCTCCCTCTTACATGTCAGCTAGCACACCTCATCCATTTCACCCCCTTTCTTTCCCAGTGACATACAGCAAAGTCTCTAAATGTGTAAGGTGAGTTACCTTGGGTAGCAGAGGGCACCTGCAAGCAGACATTAAAAGTTCCATAGAAGGATACAATTGGGGCTGGTAATGCCCATGACAAAAAAATTGATGGAGCTGCTGCTTTCATTTTGTAATTTGGGATCCAGCATTCTCTCTTATGATCAAATTAATTTCTTGATTCTCTGCACACACTTAGATGTAGACCTAAATCCTATTCCCAACATTGCAAAAAAACCTAGATCAAAGTATAATTATTTGGTAAGTAGTTACCAAAAATAATACAGAATATATTGTTGAAACCTACAACACAGAATATAGAATACTTATTTCTCATAGTTCTTTTATCTATTTTTGAACCAACAATATTCTCCCAAGAGGGAGGTGCACCATTCCTGGAGGCACTGCAATACCAGGCTGATGCATGGAGTGGACAGAGCAAGCTCCTGTTCCATCTCCGGTTTCCAAAAACCCATTTAATATATAGTCCTCAAATAGAGAACATATCAGATATTAAATTGATAAGAACAGATACTACACTTGATCTTAGCCAAAAGGCCGAGAAGCGATACTGAGCTCCTTTGAAGAGGCAGCAGGCAGATTCTCCAGTTACCTTTTAGGTAACCATGAGTAAACCACTGCTTCAAAGTGCTCAGGGCCACATCAAAATCAGCAGAGTTTGTAATTCCACAAGATGTACTTTGAAAACATTGATGTTTACATTGTGTGGGAAAACAATTACTGACAGGCAATGTAATATGGAAGAAATATGTGAACTCCCTCAAATTCTTCTATTTCCCAGTTGTCACTCTGTTGGCTCTGTTGGCTATTGGTGTGATCTTTGCATCTGCTTAGCTTTTCCCCGCCCCGTCCTGTGCTACGGAATAGCGAATCCACTGCCCACCAGCAGAGGTCTCAAAAGCTTTATTTCCTACAAATAATAGCCAAGTGAATATGGTCATAAAGAAAAGATTGCCAGAAAGCAATTGTCTTCTATATGAAATGTAACACTATAAGAAATTTGCCTGCAGAGCAACATATCCAATGTTACCTTTCTTTATGAACTATTTATCAGCAAAACCTGATGTTTGAGAAGCATGTCGAATTCTACGCTTTAGACTTTCATTTTGTGAATAAAGTGCAAATCTGCATCCTGACTGACATCAGCTTTTCTTTCTACTGATTTAAATACATCCCTTCCTGAGATTAATTGAGGACAGTTCCAACAATACCAGTGAACCAGAAAAAAATGTTTCTCTGTTAACGCTTTTAGGAGAAAGCCAGAGACTTTGGTCCCTTTTCCATGTCTACATGTTAAATATTCCTAGGTCCAAACTACTTTTCCACATTTCATCCCAAACCAGAAATACCTGTGGTATTTACAAAATAATACTTCCAATCAGACCGATTGATTATTTGAAAGCTTCCCTCTCCTACTGCTTCCCTCTTCCTCCAGGCTTCCTTTCTCTTCTCCTCTTTTTTCTTTCCCTGCCCTCATACATTTTCCCTTCCTTCCCTATTTTGTCCTCCCTCCTTCCTCTCATACATGTCAGCTAGCAGCACCTCATCCATGTCACCCTCTTTCTTTCCCAGTGACATCACAGCAAAGTCTCTAAAGGTGTAAGGTGAACTGCCTTGGGTAGCAGAGGGCACCTGCAAGGAGACATTAAAAGTTCCATAGAAGGATACAATTGGGGCTGGCAGTGCCCATGACAAAAAGATTGATGGAGCCGCTGCTTTTATTTTGTAATTTTGGATCCAACATTCTCTATTATGATCAAATTAATGTCTTGATTCTCTGTGCACACTTAGATCTAGATCTAAATCCTATTGCCAACATTGCACAAAAACCTAGATCTAAGTGTAACCATATTCTATTTGGTAAGCAGTAACCAAAACGAATATAGAATATATTGTTGAAACCTACAACAACACAGAACATAGAATAATTACTTCTCATAGTTCTTTTATCCATTTTAGAACCAACAACATTCTCCCACGAGGGAGGTGCACCATTCCTGGAGGCACTGCAATACCAGGCTGATGCATGGAGTGGACAGAGCAAGCTCCTGTTCCAGCTCCTGTTTCCAAAAACCCATTTAATATATAGTCCTCAAATAGAGAACATATCAGATATTAAACTGATAAGAACAGATACTACACTTGATCTTAGCCAAAAGGCCGAGAAGCGATACTGAGCTCCTTTGAAAAGGCAGCAGGCAGATTCTCCAGTTCAAATCAAATCAAATCAAATCAAAAACTTTATTACGGTCACAGACCAGCACAAAGCGGGCACAAGCGCCCCAAGAGGAGGAAGACAACTCCCCAGTAAACAGTTATTTAAAATCAGACAAGAAATCAATATAGAAATATATTTTAAGAGACAGGATATTGTTGCCTTACGGTGTCAATCATCACCCGTCTGATTTTAAGTGCAGCAGCACAGAACTTAGCAACACTGTAAGTCATTGCAGTGTTAGAGTCCGAAAGCAGCAGGGTGGAATAACATCTTTCACTGCGCCCCGGGTACGTTAAAAGCCATGGCCCAATGAGATTGGATCTAAGATCTCTGTAGAACATGCATTGATGAAGCACGTGCTCAGTTGTTTCCACATGACCAGACCCACAGGGGCATAGTCTCTGCTTGAAGGGGGTCTTCTGATACCTCCCCTCCAATACAGCCGATGGGAGAGCATGGCATCTTGCCAGGGTAAAAGCCCTTCGGTGTTTGGGCACCTCCAGGTCTGTTAGGTATGCCATGGGGGCAGTGAGGTAAATTCTCCAGTTACCTTTCAGGTAACCATGAGTAAACCAGTGCTTCAAAGTGCTCAGGGCCACATCAAAATCAACAGAGTTTGTAATTCGACAAAATGTACTTTGAAAACATTGATGTTTACACCATGTGGGGAAACAAACACTGATAGACAATGTAATATAGAAAAATATATGAACTCTCACAAACCCTTCAATTTCCCAGTCGCTCTGGTAGCTCTGCCGACTATTGGTGTGATCTTTGCATATGCTTATCTATTCCCCACCCTGTCCTGTGCTACGGAATTGCTAATCCACTGCCCACCAGCAGAGGTCTCAAAATCTTTATTTCCTACAAATAACAGCCACGTGTAAATCTATGTCTATATCTGTTCTATATCTATATATCTATATCTATGTATATAATAAAAGTCAGGGTTTGTATGTATGTTTGTGGGTATGTGGCAGCTTTCTGATTGGCTGACACTTTCCACAGGCCACTACAACTCCCACGAATGACCGACCTGGACCAAACTTGGCACACATAACCCCCATTTCCTACTTTACGCCCTGGTGCGGTTTGGGGGAGGAGGATCACGGATTATGGGATTTGTACTACTTTAAAACGCTTGGGCAACCACAAACCACTGTGGTTCCCAACAAAGACAGATCAAGACCAACTTTGCACACAGAGCCCCCCGTGATCTTTTTATGTTTATGAACACCTCTAACTACGGGGTTTGTTGGCCTTCCGCAAGTCTGTGAAGACTTGGCTATATAGGCAGGCATTTGGTCCCAACTGATGCCTCCTTAGTTGCCAGCTGCCAACATACCGTCCTCCCATGTATTGCCTCTGCGTATTATTGCTTGCCGGGATCATTTGTGGGGAGGGGGGCTTTTGGGTATACGTCTTTTATCTGTTTATTGATGTTTTATTGATTTTATGCTGTAAACCGCTCTGGGCTCCAGAGAGAGCGGTCTACCAAATCGAATTTATAAATAAATAAATAAATAAATAACCCCCAAGCCTCCTATCCCAGCCTCCTCAGACACTTCTGCCAAATCCTTGAAGGCTAGGCCCAAAAGAGGACGCCATCTTCCCTTTTCAACATTTGCCCAAAGAAGGCGACTTTTCTCAGGGTCTTTTGAAAAGGCATTGTCTTTTTACAAGGTAAGGCCTACCATGGCCAATTGTGAATACTGGTGGAGTTTGGCGAAGGTTGACTCAAGATTTTTGGGAAATGTAGTTTATCCTTATGCATTTTCTAATGGGAGCATTCATAAAAAAAACAAAAGCAAAGACTGAGTTTTTGTCTAAGACATAGCATAACAAATGACAAAACATATATTGCCTAACATCCAAAAACAAACAATACCCTTTTCAAATAACCTGGGCACCGCTGGGTCCCCAAGCTAGTATGGTCATAAAGAAAGGGTTGCCAGAAAGCAATAGTCTTCTATATGAAATGTAATTCCATAAGAAAAATTTCTACATGCAGTGAGTGCAGAGCAGCACATCGATGGTTATCTTATTTGCGAAACTTGTTTAATCTTGCCCAATAGACTTTATTTTGTGAATAAAGTGCAAATCTGCATCCCTTCCTCAGATTCAGTACAATTCCAACAATACACCTTGGACCAGAAAAACTCATCTTTCTCTATTCACGCTTTTAGGAAAAAGCCAGAGACTTAGGCCCGTTCCACACAATTGTATAAAATCCACATCAAACTGGATTATATGGCAGTGGGGACTTAGATAATCCAGTTCAAAGCAGATATTGTGGATTACCTGCCTTTATATTCTGGGTTATATGGCTGTGTGGAAGGGCCCTAAGACTCGATCTACACTGTCCTATATCCCATGATCCAGTCCCAGATTATCTGCTTTGAACTGGATTATATGAGGCCCCTTCTACACTGCCATATAAAATCCAGATATATATGGATTATCTGCTTTGATAATCTAGATTATATGGCAGAGAACACGGGACCTGAGTCTACACTGCCAGATAACCTGGGATAAGAAGATCATCTAGGATCTGATCCTGGAACATAGGGCAGTGTTAATTCACCCTGTGGTCCCTTTTGCATTTTTATATATTAAGTATCCTTAGGCTCAAATTCTTTATCAGATTTTATCTCAAGATAATATCTAAAGCAAATTTCAAGGTATTTGAAGAGCCCACTATAAGGATGGCATGAATTGAATGAGTGAGTTTTGAAAACCAAACAGGTTGTGCTGTTTTATAACGATGATGTCAATTGTGTGTCACAATCAGACCAAAGCAATCCCCAGGAATACAGTTCTGTAACCACTATGATGTCAGGAAGCTGAAGATCATCTTCTCCTGGCAAATCGCTATTTGAGGGAGGAAGGGAATAAACCGAAGTGCCATTGATTGGTGTTCTGCAACACATTTTGTATCATGATACATTTCAACGATAGGCCAGGTAAGCAAATGAATACCGTTAGCTTGTTGCCTATCCAGGAATAATCCCCATTTAACTCATTCATTTAAATTTGCAAGCAAACATGCATGGCTTTGGGATTTGTTCAGTCTGAAGATTCTCATTTTTCATACCTTTTAATAATTCACAGCTTTCAGACTGACCCCCCCTACCAGAGCAGTTAGAATTAAAACAGTGTGAAACAATTGGCTCAAGTAGTAGATGCTGAGGCCCCTTCTACACTGCCATATAAAATCCAGGTTATCTGCTTTGAACTGGATTATCTGAATCTACACTGCCATATAATCCAGTATAAAGCAGATAATCTGGATAATATGGCAGTGTAGAAGGGGCCAGAATCAGTATTAAAAATAGGCCTAAATAATATCATACCTCATATTATACCATGGCATTAACTCTGTAATCACAGAGGGTTAGCTAGGAAGGAATCCAACTGGAGCATTGCAGCACACCAAAATACCTGGGAATTACTCTGGACCGTGCTCTGCCTTTCAAGAAGCACTGCTTAGCTATCAAGCAAAAAGAGGGTGCTAGAAATAATATCATACGAAAGCTGACTGGCACAACCTGTGAAGACATCTGCCCTTGGGCTTTGCTACTTTGCTGCTGAATATGCATGCCCAGTGTGGAATACATCTCACCACATTAAAACAGTGGATATGGCTCTTAATGAGACATGTTTCATTATCACAGGATGTCTATGCCCAACACCACTTGAGAAATTATATTGCTTAGCCTAAAAACGAAGGCACTAAGAAAAAAATTGGGTGTTGGCCTGTGTTATTATTCATAGTAGTAACAGTGAGGCCATAGACCATATTTTAATTCTTGTGGACCACTGGTGGTCCACAGGCCACAGGTTGGGAACCACTGATGTAATGTTGATGGGGCTCAAGGAATCAAAATATTCCATAAATCTAAATTCGAAAAGCAGGAATCCCCTTTCCGGGGGAAGACAAGGAAGGACACCACGAAAGTTGAATCTTTAAAACTGCAAAATGCTATTTATTGTGTAGCCGTCAGCAATAATGACAAACATGCATATAAGAATGCAATCAAAGAGTTTTTCGCCCCTAAAGTTAGTTTACATTCATATTTATGTCTTTCATTAATAACTGAAGGCACAGTTTGATTGGTGTTCAGAAATCAACCATCTCATTGGTATTAGCTAGAAATTATGGAATCTAATTGGTTCTTATGTCTCTCCCAACAGCAGAAGTGTATAACAATGGTACCATTTGTATGTCTCTGACCCTGAGCTATGGAGCTATAGGCCGGGTTATCTACTCGTGTGTTGCTTTTCTACATGCCTGTGAGAAATTAGGGAGTAGGGAGTGTGTATATTACTGTCTTGCAGCTTGTATCCTTGAGCAACAGAGAGCAACAGAGAACAATCGCTTTTTTCTATGGCAGCTTCCTCTAAGCATCAGCAATTTCTGGCAAGCAAGGTCTTTTTGCAAATTATGGGAACTGCAGTCATTAGAAAATCACATTTTTAAAATCACGTCCCTCTCAATGAAGGGGCCAAGGCATTGACATCTTCGGCCCATCCTGTCCAGTTTAATGGCAGAAACACAAGTGAAAACAAATTAAATTGGCTTTACTTCAGCCAAAATAGGTTAATGTAACACAAGTAACACAAACCTGAGTCTTTCCTTCAGACAGCAAATTAAAGTCTTTGAAGATAACGCATGTGAATCAGAAATCTTCAAACAGGTAGAAAATAAAGTCTTGGGAAAAAACAGCCTTACAAACACCAAGAGTCTTCAGAGATCAGACAATGGAACCACAGCAGGGTGCTGGTAGCAAGAACTCCCCCAGAATAGGTCAGTTGCCCCTGACCTTGCTCCTAATTTATACCCTTGAACTTCCCAGCGCAGCTTTTCCTAGGACACGGTCTGATTGCTCAGTGTTTTCTCTGCTAGAGTCACTGATCTTCTTCTGCCCCCCTTTTCCCTTCTGCGTTCCGGAAACGTTGGGATTTCTGAAACATCTGCTGCCTCTCCTCCTCCTCCTTCCTCCTCACCACTCAACCTCCAATCCCCAAGTGCTGTTTCTTCCACCACCTGTCCTCCTTCTCCCTCAGAGTCAGAAGAGCAATCGACAACACATTCTCTGTTTGGATATCGGCCAGCATGCCAACATCCAAAATCAAGAAACAGCTTCCTTAGATCTACAGAGATGCTCGTAGAGGGGACGTAGTTTTAAAAAGGGAATTTTCAGAGATGTTCCCAATGTTCATATGTCCTGATTTACTGCCACATTGGCCTGTTTCTGCAGTACTGGCCTATGTTTACAGAAAATGCTGATCGTTTGAGAAATCAGTGCTGCAGAGAGAAAGTTACTTTTCAAGGATAACAGTACATCCGGACAAAACCGGCTAGCTGGTGGCTAGTTAGAACCCGCAAGTTTCCCAGTCGCTCTGAAGTCATGTTTGTAACAGACTAACAGAGAAGACTGATTCATTCAGACAGTCATGGTCAGAGAAAAATAGACTATAGTTGTGCTATAGTTGTGTCACTGTTAGGGTCCCACGTGTGCTGTAATGTCAATCCAAATCATAAACAACCAATGAACAACTGTATAGCTAGCTTAGACTAGTGAAATAAGAACATAAGAACATAAGAAGAGCCATGCTGAATCGGACATCAGCCCATCTAGTCCAGCATTCTGTATCACACAGTGGCCCACCAGTTGTACACGGGGATCTCGAGCAGAAGGGAGGGCAAAACCCTGACCTGCTCCCAACCCCCCACAACCAGTACCCAGGGAAATCCTGCCTACCTCAACCAACTCCGAGGTGGCACTTGAATGTCCTTTTCAGTAACTACCGATACACTTGGTATCCATGAATCTGTCTAATCCTGCCTTGAAGTTGTTCAGGCTGACAGCTGTCACAACCTCTTCTGGAAGTAAATTCCATAACCCAATGACCCTCTGGGTGAAGAAATGATTTGTCTTTAGGAACCAATGAGAATGCGTATGCAAAAAATGATAAAAGCTCTGCAGCCCCATTGTTGGTGGTGACAAACCCTTTGATTGCATTCCTGTATGTTTGTTGGCTGTTATTGCTATGGCCTTGCAATAAATAGTTCTTTTGCAGTTTAAAGATTCAACTTCCATTGTGTCCTTTCTCGCCCTACCCATTGGAAAGGGAGTTCCTGCTTTTTGGGAAATATTTTGGTTTCATTGGTGCTACACTTGCAGAAGCACCTCAGTAAGCGAGAGTCCAAAAGTGGCAGGCTAAAATCCAAAACCTCAATCAGTGGCTGAGACCAGATAAGAAACTCCCTCCTGGGCACAAAGAAGGCTGGGCGACCTGGAAGGTGCTGAACAGACTGTTCTCTGGCACCACAAGATGCAGAGCCAACCTTAAGAAATGGGGCTACAAAGTGGAGTCCATGACATGCGAGTTCGGAGGAGAGCAAACCACAAACCACCTACTATAATGTGGTTTGAGCTCTATCACAGGCCACCTACTACAATGCAGTCTGAGCCCAGCCACATGCACAATGGAGGACCTTCTTATAGTCACACGGGAGGCACTCCAAGTGGCCAGCTTCTATATAAATCTATATAAATCAAAATGTAATGTTCGTTTGTGGGATTAACATAACTCAAAAACCACTGGATGAATTGACACCAAATTTGGACACAATACAACTATCAGGCCAATGAGTGACCGTCACTCATTAAAACATTGAAAAACACAGCAGAAGAGATTATAAAAGCCACAAAACCAAAAATACGTTACAATGCATGCACAAAACCACACATATATACTACACACACACACATATACCCATATATACACACACAAAGGAAGGCCCCAGTAGGTTAAAGTGCTGAGTGGCTGAGCTTGTTGACCTAAAGGTCGCAGGTTTGAATCCGGGGAGCAGCGTGAGCTTCCACTATCAGCCCCAGCTTACCACACATACCCATACACATATATACACACACAAAGGGAGGCCCCAGTAGGTTAAAGCGTTGAGTGGCTGAGCTTGTTGACCGAAAGGTCGCAGGTTTGAATCCGGGGCGCGGCATGAGCTTCCACTATCAGCCCCAGCTTCTGCCAACCTAGCAGTTCGAAACATGCAAATGTGAGTAGATCAATAGGTACCGCTCCAGCAGGAAGGTAATGGTGCTCCATGCAGTCATGCCGGCCACATGACTTGGAGGTGTCTATGGACAACGCGGGCTCTTCGGCTTAGAAATGGAGATGAGCACCACCCCCCAAGAGTCGGACACGACTGGACTTAATGCCAGGGGGAAAGCTTTACCTTTACACTACACACCCAAAACACATATACACAGACTGGGCCACAGTCTAGTATAAATAAATAACTCTGTAATGCCTTGATACAAATAAGGAAATATAGTAAATAAAAGCAGAGAGGGACACACTTAACATAATGGGACAGCGCTCCATTAAAGGTATCTATCTTTTTCTTTCTTTGTTTCAAACTGTGAACTGATTTGATTGCATGTTTCTCCCTCCCTTCCTGTCCCCTTTGTCGCCATGCCAACGCCGGCTTCCTCAGCCCCGCGCCGCTCTCTCGTTCCAGGCCACGAGATCAGAAAGTACAGCCTCCCTCAGTTCCCATGGCAACAGATGGGCGCCGCGCACGCCAAAGGAGTCCTAGGCATGATTTCGGGGCAGCGGCAGCTCGCCTGGGAGCTCACAGGTAGCGGCGGGCGTTGATTGGTCAAAACTCCAAGGGGGGCGGGGCTTCGCCTAGGGCTCCCCTAGCTTGGTTCAAAGAGGGGCTGGAGGTCCATTCATACCCCCCACAGCTGTAGTGACATGGGTTCTTGGGATTGTGTACACAGGAGAGCACAGGAAAGAAAGCACATGTGCTTTGCACAATCACAACATGGGCTTCCAACTGGTTCCAGAATTTAGTATGTAATTGCACTACCCATCCTGTGAAAAGCTGAGATTTGCAGTCTGCAAAGGCACTAGAGCAGGTATGGGCAAACTTGGGCCCTCCAGGTGTTTTGGACTTCAACTCCCACAATTCCTAACAGCCTCAGGCCCCTTCCTTTCCCCCCCTCCAGCCGCGGCCTGGAGGCTGTTAGTGGGAGTTGAAGTCCAAAACACCTGGAGGGCCCAAGTTTGCCTGAAGCCCCCTCTCTACTGCCCTATATCCCAAGATCCAATCCCAGATTATCTGCTTTAAACTGGATTATAGGAGTCTCCACTGCCAAATAATCTGGGATAAGAAAATAATCTGGGATCAGATCCCGGGATATAGGGGCAGTATGGAAGGGCCCAGAGATAGCATTGGTGCTTTCACTTTTCCATGAAATGTCCCTCGGCTTATCCCTGGATCATACCAAAAAAATAATAATTTCGGCCCCAAAACCTGTCCTCGACTTGTACGCGAGATCAATCAATGCATGAGCACATATGGTAAGCATATTTTGGCTTCTCTGTTCTACATGGGAATGAACATCCGGTAGATTAAAAGATGTTTAAAAGTGGAAGATCAATCTCTAAAGATACATGGTTTTACTGATTTTATTGACTCTGTTATGGTTTTATTATTCGATTGTTTTATTGTATTGAAATTTTATTTTATGGTCTTGGTACCAACTGTAAACCATCTCGTGTTGCCTGAGGGCTGAGTGGGACAGTATATAATAGGGCTAGTTGATCCAAGGAAAAAAAGTTTCGAAACTCGTTTCGGATCTTATTGTAGCTGTCATTTCGGATTATATGGACTTTTGAAAAATTTCCAATAAATTTCGAAATTGATTCGGAAGCATTTCCAAAATTCGGAAGTCTTTGGAAATGGCGTCCGTTTTCAAAAATGGGCAAAAAAATCAGCAGAAGGGAGAGTCACCTGTTAGCAATGAGCAATCAGCAAGAAAATTCGGAAATGAAATCCGAAATTCTGAATTCTGAAATTCGGCATTTTGGATTTCGGAAATCCTGTTGGGTGGGTTGCTCTCGAAATTGCTTTAAAAAGTCGGAAGTATCCAAAAAAACTTTCGAAATTCGGGCATATTCGAAATTGTAGAACAGTCCTAGTATATATAAATGCAGTAAATAATAAATAAATAATAAATAAATCTCCGTGCTGTATCTCTTCCCTCCTTGTTTTGACACTCAATCGTGTCTTTTGGGTTTTGCAGAGGCTCAAAAACGGAACTCATTTGGATCATGCCAGGAGCGGGAAACTTTCCCCTTTTCTTATGCTCCAGACCGCCTGGGCAATGAATATGTTCCCATTAAAGGTCATCCCAATCGCGGACCTGGTGCTTATAACAATGCAGAGGTAAGTTGTCCTTTCTTTGATTTAGCTCTTCTTTTCCCTCTGCCGGGGTTCCATTTTAAAATAAAAGGAGAAAAAATGGTATTTGTGCTATTAACTGAAGTATTTGTAAACCCAGGTTCCGGTGGCCGGATGCGGCCCTTTGGTCTCTTTGCTCAGGTCCTTCTTTCTCATACCAGCTTATTTATTATTTATTTTGAGCATTTATATCCTGTCCTTCTCAACCTGAAGAGGGACTCAGGACAGCTTACAACAGGCAGCCATTAGATGCCAACACGAACAATAAAAATCACAATTACAGTTAACACAGTTAAAACAGTTATAAACATTGAATTAAAACAGTTTGCCAATTGAAAATCGTGATCCAGATCCATCCAATTGCGGTCCACTAAAAACATTATCTTCCCAGTTGATCCATCTATTGTTCAAATGGTTGATCCCATAGCCAGGATTTTATTTTTTTTGTGAAAGGTCAGGATGGAGGAGGCGGATCTAATGGGAGGGAGCAGATCTAATGTCATTGGGGAGAGAGTTCCACGGCCAAGGGGCCACCACAAAGAAGGCCCTGTCTTATTCCCACCAATTGCAACTGCGAAGGGGATGGGACGGAGAGCAGGGCCTCCCCCAGATGATCTTAACACCCTTGGTAGTTCGTAGAGGCAAATACGTTCGGACAGGTAAACTGGGCCGGAACCATTTAGGGCTTTATAGGCTAAAACTAGCACTGTGAATTGTACTCGGAATCCTTGTGCTTTGAATCCCTCCTTCTTTTTCTTATTCCTTTCTCCCTCTCTTCCTTTCTTACCTCCCTCTTTCTCTCTCCCTCTGTGCTTCCCTTCCACCCTTTTATCCTTCCTTCTTTCCCTCCCTCTTTCCTCCCTCCTTCCCTCTCTTTCTCCTTCCTTCCTTTTTGTCTCTCCTTCCTTCTCTCTTTCCTCCATTCCTCCCTTCCCTCCCTCTCTCCTTTCATTCTCTTCAACACTTACTTCCTCCCTCCCTCCCTTCCTTGCTTCCTTCCTTCACTTTTTCTTTCCTCCTTTCTTTCTGAGGGATGTTTACCTGGGAGAAGAGAAGGTAATGAAGGAACATGAAAACCATGTTTCAAGGTTTTAAAGGGAGGAGGGGAAAACTGACTTTCTGCTGCTCTAGAGACCAGGGCACAAGGAAGCAATGGTTTCAAATAGCAGTGAAAGAGATTTGACTGAAAAGATTAGGAAGAACTACCTGAGAGCAAGAGCTGTTGGAGAGTGGCATAGGCTGCCTCAGAGTGTGGTGGAGTCTCCTTCTCTGGAGGCTTTTCCACAGAGACTATCTATCAGGAATGCTTTAATTGTGCCCTCTTGCATGGCAGGGGGTTGGACTGGATGGCCCTTGGGGGTCTCTTTCATCTCTAGGATTCTAGTATTCTATATCAGCTGTAGGCAATACGAGGTCTCATTGAGACATTTTTTCTCTCCCGTCCACCATCTCAACCTGACGAAGGCAAACCCTTTCAGGATCCAAACGTTTCTCATATTTTATTCACTTTCTGCCCCTGAAAGAGAAGAGAAAGGGCAGAAAAGGGCAGGGAGGGGATGCGAGGAGAACCCCCTCCCCATTCCAGCCTGTTAGAAAGTTTGCCCATGCCTGTATTATCTGGAAGGATTGCACAAATGAATTCGCCCATCCTCAATTGCATTTCTGGCACTGTCATTACAAGTAACCATGTCCCTGTTTTGAAAATTTTGTTTTAAAATAGCTGGTGTGATACTGTTCTCAGGAAGTGATGCCCAAACTTTAGTCTTCCAGATGTTTGGACCTCAGCTCCCAGAATTCCCGACTTTTTAATCAGGCTTCTGGGAACCAAAGTCCAAAATGGGACCAAAGTTTGGGAACTAATTTTTGTGGGAATGCTAAACAAGAACCAAGGAGTCTACACTGTAGATCTTACTTATGTCAGTAACAAATACTGAAAAGTTACCTCACATTATCATTAAAAAACAAACAGAATGGTTACTTAAATAATATAAACATTTTCTTCAATTTGTGTAAGATATTAAATGTAAATTAAGATGCAAAAAATGTGGTCATGGTTTTTTCAAAGAAAAATATTTCTGTCACAGAAGAAAGAAATACTTGTTATTTCTTGATCTCTACACAAGAAATAGGCCTGACTTTGGAATGTTATTTTTAAAAAATAACAAGTTAGCATTAGATGTTCCTCTTTCCAAGAGGTAAATTGTTACTTCTTGTTTTGCAAATAATTGACTAGTGACATGTAATTAATACATCACTTCCTCTTATTTTATTATTGTTTTATAAAACGTATTGATCCAAACAACTTTTCAAAAACAACTAATTTAGAAGTTACAAAGAAACATTGTAAACAATGTAATGAATACATTGCAGACATCTGCAGAGATAGATCCTTTGTCCTGCTCAGAATGTGTTTTGCTTTTGGAGAACCTGCAAAGAGTACACACAATTTTTGCTCTAACAATGGAACATTAAGGACAAAGGTTGTGCCGTCCAGACTAATTTGAACCCTAAAACCTGTAGGTCAGTGGTTCTCAACCTTTCTAATGCTGTGATCCCTTAGTACAGTTTCTCATGTTGTGGTGTCCCCCAACCATAAAATTATTTTTATTGCTACATCATAACTGTAATTTTGCTACTATTATGAACCATAATGTAAATATATGATATGCAGGATGTATTTTCATTCACTGGATCAAATTTGGCACAAATACCTGATATGCCCACATTTGAATACTGGTGGGGTTGGGGGGGATTGATTTTGTCATTTGGAAGTTTTGGTTGCTGGGATTTATAGTTACCCTACAATCAAAGAGCATTCTGAACTCTACCAATGATAGAATTGGGTCAAACTTCCCAAACAGAACCCCCATGACCAACAGAAAATTCTAGAAGGATTTGATGGGCATTGACCTTGAGTTTTGGAGTTGTCGTTCACCTACATCCAGAAAGCACTGTGGACTCAAACAATGATGGATCTGGACCAAACTTGGCACAAATACTCAATATGCCCAAAAGTGAACACTGGTGGTTTGTGGAATATAGACCTTGCTATTTGGGAGTTGAAGTTGCTTGGATTTATAGTTCATCTACAATCAAAGAGCATTCTGAACCACCCCCACCCCCAACAATAGAATTGGGCCAAACTTCCCACCCAGAAATCCTGTGTCTTGAAAGGGACTCACTGGTGCAAGACTCCCTCCAGCCTCACATGCTCTCCCTCACCTACACATGCGCACCATGCTGTCATGCGCCAAGCATGCCTGCTCTCCCCTCTGCACTTAAGAGTCTCAGAAACTTCACTCCCCTTAACTGAGAGGCTGGCCAATCACTGCAGGAGGGGGGCTTTTGGTGGGAGGATTTGTAGTCTGTTTCCAAAAAAGAAGAGAAGGACAGACAGAGTTCGTCAGCCTTCTCTGCCAAAAAGGTTCCGAAGGTCACCAGAGATATGTGTTTTCTGATGGTCTTTGATGACCCCTCTGATACCCCCTCATGACCCCCCACCAGGGGTTCTGACCCCCAGGTTGAGAAACATTGCTGTAAGGGTATTTTTATTTTCAAATAATTTTCATTAAACATTTACTAGGAGAGTGGAAGAGTGGAGGGAAAGAGGAAGGAAACAGAAAAATTGGGGGGCAATAAATCTGTTATTGGTGTGTTGCAGGGGTATTATTTAATCTGTAGATTTGTAATCTGTTACTGTAGATTGAAATAATCTATGTGATGTTTTTAATACAGAGAAACACACTTATATATAATCTGGCTCACAGACCAGTGAGCACTAAGGGTTACAGCATGGGAGCAAGAACAAATCCACGTTTTAGAATCGTTGGCAAGGTAAAAATGGTTTTCTTCTCTTCTACACATCCTTAAATCATAGATTGTAAAAATGTACTGTAATATAAATTGTCTACTGCACACAATGCATTAAAGGCAAAAATATTTGTCACTGGTTGCCAAGACAATACCACTGTGACAACTGCATGTAAGGGGGTCTTTATACAGTAAAGCAGTAGAGCATTTTCATGCAGGAGAAAGCATGGGATCAAAAGATACCTATCGTATTTCTATGCAGGCAAGTTACACGCGACTCATGGTTAATAATGAGGGTGAGACAACAGGAAGTGAGAGGGAATCTACCCCTAGAAAGGGAAATTCATACCTGGAAGAATTATCTTGCCAATCTCCAGATAAGACAGTTTAATATCTTCATGATATGTTCTGCTTTTAGTTCAAATTGTTCTTTAATTAGCATTGTCCTAATATATTTCCTGATTTCTTCACTGGCTAAGGGAAATAAGGCTGCCGAACATCCTTACAGGGTTGAGGAATATATGCTCTTTCAAATATTGCTGGAATGCTGTTACCACCATCTCTGAGCAGTGGCTGCAGCTGATCTAGAACACTGCTTTTTAAACTGTGGGGTCCCCTTTGCTTCATGTTGGGGTCCCAAAAAAATCACCTAGCGGCTGTTTTCAACATGTACAGTATAGTTGTGCAGTATTTACAATAGACTCTGAAGAAGATGCCTCAGGGCCCTTCCACACAACCATATAACCCAGGATATCATGGCAAAAAATCACACAACATCTTATTTGGACTGGGTTATCTGAGTGCACACTGCCACATATTCCAGTTCAAAGCAGAAAATAGGGGATTTCATTCAGCTGTGTGAAAGGGGCCTCAGCTGTACTCCGTAAAAGGGACAATCAGCCTTGCAAATGCTGATTTAATTATCAGTAAATTTTTGACTTTTATATCTATACAGGCAGTCCCCAAGTTACATATATCCAACTTACATATGAAGTTAGGAATGGGGGTGAGGCAACAGGAAGTGGCAGAAATCCTTTCAAAAGAGAAATTCACTCCTGGAAGAGTTGTCATGGGGAAAAGGTGTCTCCACTGAAGCTTTACCACTAATCGTTGTTTCCACAACAAGCCACATTTTTCAAAACCCAATTATCACAGGAACAGAAAGTGAGGCAGAATCTTCTGAACAGGGGCACAGACAGCAAAACAAATGTCACAGGGGTGTTAACCCTTCCCTATGCTACCCAAAATGTACACACACACAAACACACACAGTAGAGTTTCGCTTATCCAACATAAACAAGCTGGCAGAATGTTGGCTACACGAATATGTTGGATAATAAGGAGGGAGTAAGGAAAAGCCTATTAAACATCAAATTACATTATGATTTAACAAATTAAGCACCAAAACATCATGTTTTACAATAATTCGACAGAAAAAACAGTTCAATACACAGTAACGTTATGTAGTAATTATTACTGTGTTTACGAATTTAGCACCAAAATAGACAAGGGTTCTTTCTTTCTCCCACTCTGGACATTATTCTGGGCAACAGATTGCATTGGATAATACAGAACATTGGGTGAGTGAAGATTGTATAAGCAAGACTCTACTGTATACATATATAATATTTGGCTAGATTTACACTTAAAATGTATCTGTTCTGTTTTACATATTATTTGTTTGTTTATGATGTTTCTATTCTGCTCAAGGCGGCTTACATTTCAGCACCTATTCAATGCCTTCAAAAAAACTATACAATTCAAAGCATTTAAATAGAATTATAAAATACATCAAAACATTTAAAACACCGGCTTCACTGTTAACCATGTTATCCAAAGTCATAGTCTGGGCTGCTCCAATAGTTATTGCACACAATTACATATTAAATTTAGATTAAGAACAAACCTACCGAACAACTTATTATTATTATTATTATTATTATTATTATATACCTCCCTGTCTCCCCAAAGGGACTTAGAGCAGTTTGCAACAAAAGTAAAAGAGTGGCAAACATTCAATACCAAAATGAACAACAACCAAATCAACTGGAACTGTGGCGGCCTGATGAAGGGTGACCATCCTGGGCCTGGCTTATCCTGTCTGTAACTTGGAGACTGCCTTTACCTATATAACTGGAGTCATGTAAACATATCTCAGACCAAAAAGGGTCCCAAGTGGAAAAGGTTTAAGAAGCCCCAATCTAGAGAACTTCTTCTCAGGTTATATTATGAGGGCTGCTATTCTAATGTGTCAGAGACTAGTAGCACATTTTCATGTATTCGAAATGAGTGTAAAACTATCTTCTAACCATGTCTGGCTGTGAAGATGAAAATAAATGTATTCTATGTAATATACCATTTTGACATAATCTTTCAATACACAGGCTGCTCATACAAGAGTTTTAAGGGAATTGTCAACATCATTGCAGATTTATACATAAATCAGGAATATCAATATCTGACAGGGTTTAGCAGGAGGCAGGGATTTGCTTGCTTATCTTTCAAATTAGAGGTTTCTTGGTTTAATTATTTCAATGAACAATTTGTCTCATCACTTTTCTAATCTCATTTGTTTAGCATGTGGTTCCTGACCCTACAGTCTACCAAGTGGATCAGAGCAAAGAGCAAAAGCGCCAGCCTGCATTAGCTCCATTTGGCAGACGCTCACCACGATTTTCAGACTTCCTTGTGCCCAAAGATTGTTTCCCTGGGTATTATTTTTCATTTCTTGAATTACAAGGCTGTCCATTAGGACTTAGAACCTGAAAAAAGAGAGAGGTCTTTACCCAATTTGGAATTATTGAGCATGAAACACAGAGGTATGGAGTAAATGGTAATCTGTGGTCAAGACATAGAGAGGATGAAGAAGTTTGTGTTCCTTCCTTCCACTGAAGTCAGTGAAGAGAAGCGCCAGTTCCAATTTAGGGCCTGTGGGAGGTTGAGGGAACAAGAAGGCTTAGGGCCTGTAGAGCTACACCCATCTTTGATATGCCTAAGTAACCTGTTCTGGCTTTCACAGTGCTAATAAAATAGACTGGGATGGAAGTCAGTGGGATGAAGGGAGAAGTTTACTGTGTAGACAGTTTGATATTTAAGTGGCCTTTGTTTCCAACCTTTATAAACAGATGTAGCTCAAGGTACTGTTTGTTCTTGTTATGTGCCTTTAAGTGATCTCCGACTTGCATCAAAACTTGGACTTTGTTGGTAAGATTTATTCAGAGGAGGTTTGCCTCCCTCTTACGATACAGGAATACTTCTTGTCCAAGGTAATCCATTGGGTTCCCATGGCCAAGTGACCATATTATTTGAATTTGGTCTCCTGTATCCTTGTCCAACACTAACCACTACAGCTCTCAAACAACTGTAATGTGACACATTACACTGGCCAACACACGTTTTGGTGCTTCAAATGTTAGACCTGTTTCTGAGTATATTTGATCTGCTGATTCCAAAAAATGGCATCCGTTTCCCCCATCAGCTCTAGTTTTTGAGATACATAACATATGCCATATACTACTCTTCATATGTTCACTCATAAAGAATCATGAAAACCATATCTAAGAAATTAGAGTTGATGCAGTCTAACTAATGCACTTTTCTTAATCTGTGCCCAAAATAATCCCAGGAGCAGGCCTAAAAACCAAAACTTCTTTTGTTGGGCTGTGTTATTTGGATGCCTCTCTTTCTTTCTCTTTCTGTAGACCTGGAACCTATGAACCAGACCGGTTGCCACACAAGCATGTCACTTGGCCAGGGAGATTTGGGGCCCCAGATTGGAAATTAGTACCAATGCCAGAAAAAAGAACTTTCAAAGCTGAGGTATGAAACTCAAATACAGTTATCTAAATGGTCATTGTTGTGACCATGCTTGTGTTAAGATAGACTTGCACTGAACTACTTGTTTCCTTAATAGGCAGTAGGTTTTCAACACTATTGACAATATTTATGTTTGTATTTATTTTAGCTGCTTACTGACAAAGAATTCAAGAAGCATCGGAACCTCGTGGCATACCTGAGCCTTTACTACAGTGACTGATTCTTTTGACTGGAGTCTTTCCTGTCCTGTCTATTTAACCACTCATTTTCCCTTTTGTGGTTTACAAAATTGTTCTTAATCTTATTCAGTGGGCTGCTTCATAAACAGTTAGTTTGTTGCTCTTCTGAATGTATCATATCTTCCTAATTTGATTATCTGGTCAAAAGTTTTCATTGATTTTATATAAAGTATTCACAACCATAAAGCTTGTAAGATGGCCTCAGAAGCCAGGATGGTGGTGATTTGCAATTGCTGTGCCAGCCCTTCAGTTTCTTTTCCACAAAATACAGAAATGAGTCCTACTCTTTGCAGTTAGGATAGGCAAACACTTATCAGCGCTCAAGTACCCATTTACTCATTTGTGTGCCAATTTTAAAACACCTTGCCAACACTTTGAAGTTAGAAGTCGAGGTCACGGTGCCCATAAAATACATGCCGGAGGTGTTACTGGAACAAAACAACCTGGTAAAGTACCAGGATCTAAAATGCCTTGCAGTGTTCACCTATTTCACCATTGAGATAATAAGCCTTGCCTTTTTGTGTCTAGATGTGACTGAGGGCAGAAGACTGAGGCTGAGTTCTATTGTGTCCAATTACTTTCGATTCTATTTTTCACAATGCAGTTGTTCCAGTTGTAATATGCGATAAAATTCCCAAAAGGGGAACTCCTTAGCCATCTCCCATTTTAACTCTTTTACTGCTGAAAAATATGCATTGCTCTCTATACACAAACACAAACTGCATTTCCTCTTGGCTGAGCAAATGGCACAGGATTGCTTCATATCTAGCTCACACGGAAAACATGATTCTAGTTGTGAAAGGGATTCTGGTGTTTTGTTCTCTCCTCCTCTTTTAGCAGCTGTGAAGCAGAGATGCTTTTGCTTGAAAAGTTCTTGGTGATGTCCAAACATGAATTAGGAACAAGCCAGGAAACCGTAGTTTGGTCCAACCTTACTTGTTTTTAACCACAGCTCAAATATATCATAATTATTCAAACCCTGACATCACAATTCACTTAAAATTGAAAGCAGATCTATCTGAAGGGAAATGGGATATAGAGTGTATGTGATTTGAACATGCAAGGCCAAGACTCTCCATGGATTGCTTTCATATAAGGAACCCATGGGGGGGTTTTTCTGTTATGCAGGACCGTAGACAGATGTATTGTAATAGGAGTATAGATTTGTAATCCCCACCTGGAAAAAGCATCCAACATAAGATGATTTTAATGGGAAAACCTTGTAGACTTATCCATACAATATGTTCCTTGTTGTAATCTTTAGTGTGGAGGAAAACACATAGGAGTCTTGCCGTCATGTTCATACTGCATTGCTTGAGGCTTAAAAGTAGACTATGTCAGTATTCTTTCACTGTAAAAATACTTGGATTGGCCTAATTTTTCTCCTGGCCAGCACAAGTTATGTTATTGATGTTTTGTCATTTTTTTTCTTTGTGTCAAATGTATTTGATATATAAAAGAAGTAAACTAGCAATGTTGTTGTGTTACAATTTGAAACTAATTCATAACATAAATAAATCCATTATTAGTGAAACTGGTCTTTTGCAAATTGATTCCTTTATAATTTTCAGAATGAAATACACATAAAGCCGTATATTTTTCAAATTCTGCAGAGATGAATCACAGGATTGATAATCAGGCTTGGAGGTGAAAGGATAAAATCAGATTATGTAGCTAACTCAAGCAGGAGAATATCATATGTTGTATTATCTCCTAACCATTTCCTTGCTAGCTACAGGTAATGCATAGTGTGACAAAGATGAATTTGTGTGATTTGTCTTGCTGAAAATGCGTACAAAATGCCAAGATGCAAAATGCTTGATATCAGGTCACAATGTACCGCATTCCTCAGATTGCTTGTCAGGATTTTTCATGAACTGTAAGTAGAGAACAAGCATAGATGGAGTACAGGTTAAATATGTGATGGTTTGGCCTTCATGACAATAGATTATACAGCAAACAATGGGGTGTGGTGTGGGACTACTAAACAATCACTTAACCCAAGACATCTTAAAAATTTTGAGTTATGTTTTTATGGACTACAAGTCGCTCCAACAACATAACTTAGCACTACTTTAGCCTTGCATTACACTTCATCAAACGATAGGGGCAATCTAAAAACAACTTATGTCATTCATCCATAAATACCCCACCCAGCATCCTTATAAACAAGATTATGATGTGGATTTGGGGACATAGTATAGGTAAAAGCATGGGATTTAATCTTTTGTCTCCCCCACAGTTCGTATCCAGTTCTTCTTATACTTGTGCTTTGTCCCATTATTCCTAAGATTAAAATACATTTTCTTCCTCTTATCATCTTTTAATCCAAACTGATTAAAAGACAAAAAAAGGGGCTTCGATTATGTTCCCATCCTTTCTTATTTTATTTTGGAGTTCCATTCACATTTTATTTATTGCAGTATATTTTATGTCAGCTCCCAGTACAACCAAAGATTTTTGAACTATCCCAAGTTGGTTTATTTCAACCCAGTATAAAATGGAAAAGAACAGGAATTAAACTGGGGACTTTTCAATCAGCTTGGATGCACCATTTCTCACATTTATATTCCATCTGCCAATAAGCGCCCCCCCCCCATGTCAGGAGCGACTAGAGAAACTGCAAGTCGCTTCTGGTGTGAGAGTATTGGCCATCTGCAAATACTTTGCCCAGGGATGCCCAGATGTTTTACCATCCTGTGGGACGCTTCTCTCATGTCCCCGCAGAAGCTGGAGCTGACAGACAGAAGCTCAGACCGCTCTCCCTGGATTCAAACCGCCAAACTTTCGGTCAGCTGTCCTGCCAGTGCAAGGGTTTAGTCCATTGCACCACCAGGGGCTCCAATAAAATTAATCCTTGGCTCTCTTCATCCCTGCTGTCTCCTGGTAATAGCCCAATTGGGTAAGTCAGCCAGGAGAGCAAGCAAAGCCAAGCCAGAATCAACTTGCACTCAGTTTACAAAATCTTGTTCAATGTTCCTAACTACTGCAGGAGATTAAACCGCAATGCAGTTGAGTCTTTTACTAGACATTGGATTGATGACTTGGCATTACACATGACTTATCTAGAAGCATAATTTGTTAATACCTCAGTTTCCAAGGGCACTCTTTAGTTTTTTAACAAGGACATAGGCTCCTTGACCACAGATTTTGCCTGAGAAATCATCCATGCCAAGAGTCCAAACCATTGCACCTCCATACCCTTCCCGCTTCAGGAATTCAGCCTGCGAGGAGAATTGAAAAAGAAATTTCAAAAGCTTCAAATTGCCAGTAGGTTAATATTTACCCAATAGTTCCTATAGAACATGTCTTTTATTTAGGGTAGGTTGTTTTGATTCTTCTACTAAGCAACACACTCACAATAACTGTAAAGTTTACACTGAGGAATAAAATGCAAAGAAATAGAGCAGCTATACAGTACTTCAGTAATACGAGTACATTTTCCTATGTATTTACAATGCACTCCTCCCCAGTAATGTCAATAAGATAGTCTGTGACTAATAACTAATCAGTGATCACTCAGAACTGTCAACTGGATAATGCTACACTTTGTGCTGCTGGATCAGTTTTCTGTCCCAGTCCAAGTGAATTAAGGATATAATAAGCATTTTTCTTCTAGTCTTTTGCACTGTATGATGAACAGTCTTTCTATTAGTGAATTCAACAAGTCTATATGGAAAAATAAGGGCAGTGAGAAGCAGGAGGGGCATAATGACATGTTTCAGGGCGCTCCCAACTTTTGCAGAAGTTTAGAAAGAGTTTGAGAATATAGACTTTACAGAAAATACAGCTGTTCCCTTACAGTGAGCATGGTAAGTTGTTGAACATTTGATGTAGGGTGAGATGGAGAATAGTAACAGAGATGGAAAATCCTGGAAGAGAACATGCTAGGGGTTCTTTCATGCTACAGAATTATACAGCTTTAAGCCCCACAGTTGGATCCTATGGGACCTTTTATGGCTTGTTGTCTGGGGAGGCACACAACTGAGAATTCTAAATGTTCTTCCCTAGACTGCAAATCCTAGGATCCCCTCAGGTGGAAACGTGGCATTAATAGTAACATAATTCTATAGTGTAAAAAGTTAACAGATTTCTGAAAAGGCAGCATCCCTCATTGTGAAAGGGCATATTGCAAAGATAAGTGCTTTGAGATAGGTGGTGCATCTAGCTTGCTTCACGCACAAAAGCTTCTGAAAAGCATGACTCAACACTGTGGTTGTCATCTTTTAATCCGCCAGATGCTTTGGACTTCACCTCTCAGAATCCTTTACTCATAGCTATTTAGGACAAGGCAATATTGAAATTGAAGTTCAAAACATCTGTAGGACCAACAGTGAAAAATCATTTATTTAGTAAATTTTGTTTGTTTGAGGTTTTTTCGTGTCAGGAGCGACGAGGAAGTCGCTTCTGGTGTGAGAGAATTGGCCGCCTACAAGGACATTGCCCAGGGGACACCCGGATGTTTGATGTTTTACCATCCTTATGGAAGGCTTCTCTTATGTCTCCACATGGGAAGCTGGAGCTGACAGAGGGAGCTCAACCTGCTCTCCCTGAATCTAAACTGCTGACCTGTCTGTCAGCAGTTCTGCTGGCACAAGGGTTTAACCCATTGCATCTCTGGGGGCTCGGTAAATTTGGTTAATAGCCAAACATGTTATTAAAGCAAAGGTAGTCAACTGTAGCTGTCAAAATATTTTTTTTTCGCCTACAGCTCCCATTGTCCCTAAACAATATACCAATTCCTTTCTTCTAAGACTTAGAATTTAAGTTATCTTCATACTCTCAGAATATTAAATTAGTCACATTTAGACACGTGTAACTCAATTCTCATTAATCTCGATAAGTTTGCTCTCAGTATGTCTTAAGTCCAACCCAAAAACCATAAGATGAAAATGGCAAGAACATACCTTTAACTGGAAGCTCTTTTCATCATCAAATCCAACCCATTCTCCATTTTTGAAAGCATAAGGGACTTTCTGTTCTTCAATCCATCCTTTGGTAGCTCCTTGTAAAAATGTGCACACCTGCCAAAATGATAGAGATTTTGTAAAAGAGAACAAAAAGGGGAGAAGAAAGCAAGAAATATTTAATTCCAAGTTTCTTCACTAGAATCAATGACTACTTGGTGGACACAGGGTATGTCCCGACAAAACTTTCTGTGAAATTGTTCTACTTCAGACATAGAATTTTCTGAGTGGAGGATCCAAATTGTCTTCAAGTTTGTAAATCTATTGTGTTTTCTCACTGCCCACTAAATATTGGTCATACATTACAATGGAAAAGTTTACCTCATAATATGCCAAGATGCCAGCTTCTTTGGTGTAGGCTCCAGGAGAACCTGCGCCAGCGGCTGGAGCACCAACTCCAGTACCTGAACCCGACAGTCTGAAAGATCGACCATACGTTGCAAATCCCATCAAGAGTTTCTCAGGAGGGGCTCCATTGTCCTTCCAGTATTTCATGGCATATTCCTGAAGCACAGAAAAAAACAGACATTATTATAAAGCATCTTCTGTGAGTGCAAGTTTTTAAACACCCTGGAACGGGAGCAAGAGAGAGCAAAGAAGGATAAGGCTTCATTTTCTGATTGGTAGGCAAATATGGGATCTTTATGCCTCTCACAATTCTTTGGCCTTGTGGATGAGGAACACCAGATTGGTAGAGGTTTCTGTTGAAATTCCTCGTGGGAAAAGAGTAAAGCAATCACTCATTTTTTTCTTCCACGGATAAGGTAGGAAACCTTTGGTCTTCCACAGGGCTATCCCTTCCCATGATAAGTGAGGTTGAAGGGAACTGTGGCTAAAACATCTTGGAGAAAAGGTAAAGCTTTCCTAACCCTAACTACCCAGGCTGCTTTCAGTATTACTATTATACATGACTGATTCATGAAAGTCTTCAAGATATGTATATTGTGTCCTTCCTATGGTTGGACATAATTTAGTTCACATTGCATCCTGTGAAAAAGTTAACACTATAATTTACATATGACTTTACAATCTGAGTTTTTGTTGTTGTTTGTTCTTACGCAGTTGTAGAAAGGAACTGGATCATAGCTTTGCAGGCCCTTATGGAGGGGGCTGTTGTGTCCCGTTGTAGATGCCCAGCTTCCATGGAAATCATAGGTCATAATGTTGATAAAATCAAGACTCCTAAATGGAAAACCAGTGAATGAGATGAGCAAGGAACAACTGTTTCTAACTTTACTACACCACTCATCTAGCAGCCACGCTGTTGTTGGTAACACACTTGTTCTATACAAGGCTGCATAAGTGAGATTCATTTTCACTGGAATTTCATCTCTGCTCTGCTGTATTCTATAACTTGGTTTAAATCGAATTGTCTAACCAAGCCTTTAAGTGCAATGCAAGCATAATGGTAAGCAAACACTATTATAAAACTACAGGCCTGGGAGGAACTACCAAAATGAAATCTCAAATCCCCACTGGATTCCCTTTCAAAATTAACAAAACAGTTTGAGATCTTCAAGCTACTTAAATACAGGGTTGCTTTGCAGACCAAACACAGCATCACCCCATAACATCTTGAAGCACTTTTTGAACTGTCAGCTCTTAGGCAGGAATGAATCAGTGTCTTGCTTAATTGAGGAGGATTTTTATAAGATCTTTCCAAAATTTGCAAATTTCTTCATAAATCAGGCATTTTTAAAAACTAGGGTTTTTTATGTTTAATAGAAAAAAGAAAAAGGAAAGGTGGAAAATATATTAACAGTCTCAATTGACTAAGTTTATATATAGAATGACTCCCCATAGCTGTGAGAGACTTCTTAGACTTCACGTGGATACATTAAACTGCATATAATAGCAAACTCTATTATTTTCAATGGAGGGACCAATAGGAGGCTATAGCTTGAACAGAAGGCCATGAGTGAAAGTGAGGATAAGTGAAATTGTATATATTGGTTCTGTGAATACAGGTATTGTATGGCACAAAAATCAATGGGAGCAAAACTGCTTGAAACTGGTGTGCAATATATAATACACATTCATATATAGATGAAGCAGTAAAATCAGCCAACTATTGAATTATGGATGTTAATTATTTGTTTTTCCAACCTTGAAGTGTAATATTTTTGGTACAGCAAAAGTGTGGAGGTATTTAACCATCATTTATCTGGACTTAAAACTCTGAGGCTGTCAGTGTGACTTGCTAAAGCTCACCCATTTTGGGAGAAAGGTGGGCTATAATATCAAGAGGAAATACAAATATAAAAATATTTAAATGGGGCTAAGGAAGAGGGCAGAAATGAACATTATGCACACAGACATCTGCGCCTTACAAAAGTCCTGCATTAGCAAGTATCAGTTAAAATCATTGAATCACAGAGAGCTTGTATTCTGCAGAGAAATCAATGGGGCACAAGCAGAAATCATGTAACTTACTGCCCCAGGGCTGCAACTTCATATCCAGCATCCATGGTGCTTTTGCTGGCAGATACTGCTGCGGAAAGGAGCAGCCGTGGATGACCTGTTCTTTGCCCCTCTTCCTTGAAAGCTGCTGCCAGGTCCTTCAAAGGTAAAGAACAGAAATAGTCAGTGTTGCATTAATCTACAGTTAAGGGAAGAAGATGCCAAAGATGATGAGATTCCTGCAGTTTTGTCGTTGAATAAAAAAGGACATCCCATCAGGAGCTGATTTTGTCATGCAATCAACACCTCCTGAAATCCCTGCATCTACAGGTATATAGGAAAGCTTGGCCCAACCAACCTATCACCAGCAGTGTAAAAAGACACGATTGAAAGGAGAGCTGATGATTTGGACTAGAAATTTGTATCCCAAAATAAAAGAATGACGAACACATACTCAGATTAGTCGCGTATACAGTATATATATGAAATTTAGCTGAATGGAGGATCATGACATCTAGTATAGATATAGCATAATTATTGCTGCTAATATTTGATTTCTCTGTCTCTTTCTTATTCTCCAATACAGTGTTTCCCAACCAGTGTGCCGTGAGCAATCATCAGGTGTGCCGTCGGAAATTGGAACCTCCAATACCCTTTCTTCCCCCTCCTGCCGAACACTTTTTCTTCTCCACTTGGGCTCCCTTCTTCCCAGCCTCACTCTGCTTGCTTTGCCTCGCTTTGCTCACGCTGCCGCTTCTGCGGGAGGGGGGAGGGAGGAAGATGTGACCCGTGCGGGCACTACTGCGCAGACTCGCCCCACGTCTTCCTCCACAGTGCTCTCTGGATATAGGTGAACTACAACTCCAAAAGTCAAGGTCAATGCCCACCAAACTCTTATAGTATTTTCTCTTGGTTATGGGAGTTCTGTGTGGGAAGTTTGATTCCATTCCATCATTGGTGGAGTTCAGAATGCTCTTTGATTGTGGGTGAACTATAACTCCCAGCTGTTGAGCAAGACCTTCGTGTGTGTCTTTCCGCCATTCCTGCCAGGATATCTATGTTGTGTTCATCAAAACAGGGCCAGGTTTCACACTGAGTGTATAAATATATTTAAAAGCATATTAACTATATGTATTACTGTGTTAGAGTGTCATTTTGTGTCATTTTGGTATATGGTGTGCCCCAGGATTTTGAAAATGTAAAAAATGTGCTGCGGCTCAAAAAGGTTGAAAAACACTGCTCTAATATAGAGTATTTCCTTGATAAAGATTATACATCTCCACTTTGGGGGGGGGGGGGACCAACCTCATATTCAGTAGAAATATTCAGTAGAGAAGTATAGGTTTTGAGAGATGGATGTAGCCCTATTGCCATTGGTTTTGTGGACCACAGAAGATTGCCATATTAGTGTACAATGTTTGCAAAATATAAAAGGCTGGGATCTTAATGCTATCCTTAAAGTAAAGGTTATCTTGCTATATGGAAGCCTCGTTCTTAAATGTCTGCTCTTCTCCATTCTTAAAGTCTATCTGTTTCTGGATACGTTGCAAGGCTATGTCCAGAATCTGGAATCGGACCTAGGCCTTGGATTGTACTAATTCTGCACAGGGCCCAGGAGGATAAAATGGCTGCCTCAGGTAGAAGAATGTGGGTGTCATGGAAGGGCAGCAAGGACTTGGCTTATTATTGTTGTATTTTTCTTGTCAAGAAGACAGATAGATGTGTTTTTTTAACATTTTGTACCTGAGAGGTCAAAATGAACATTAGTGGGGAGAACAGAGGTGTCCTTTGCTGCCAGAAGGACATTAGCTGATTCTGTTGCGATAAAAATGCATTGTTGTCTGAAAAAACAACAACAACTTTTCAACACTCGCTACTGAAGCTTTAATGTAATGTGTCATTTCTGACCTGAGTCAAGAGCGTGAAGTGATGCTTGTCTGCTGGAGGGCTACCTTTGGAACCTGGATATTCCCAATCAAGATCAAGACCATCAAAATCATGCTTGCGGAGAAAGCTTATTGTTGTTCTGGCGAATGCCTGACGATTTGCCTGAGATGACACCATGTTGGTAAACCTGGGAAAAATACATTATTGAGGAGACAAAGACCTGAGATTTTATTTTTAAAATCAGCACACAATTTACTCTTAGTTTTACAGATAATCAGGAAAAAGTTGATCTGGAAAGCTCTGGAATTGTGGAATAATGTGAATGTGCACCCCCAAATATTTGCTTATTAAGAACTGTCTTCTTTTTGGTTCATTTGATTGTTCTGATGGGGGGTGCGGAACATGAAAGGGGAGGGATGCAATGGGGATGGGAAGACTTATAATTGCTTTGAGACTTGTGAGTGTATGCGCTTCAAGTCGTCTTTCCAAACATGGCAAGTCCAATAATTTTATAAGGATCTTTTTGAGAAGGAATCCTCAGGTATAGTTTGTCATTTCCTTCCTCTGCAGTGGTTCTCAACCTGTGAGTCCCCAGGTGTTTTGGCCTACAACTCCCAGAAGTCCCAGCCAATTTACTAGCTGTTAGGATTTCTGGGAGTTGAAGAACAAAACATCTGGGAACCCACATGTTGAGAATCACTGCTCTATAATAATGAGTGCAGCACCTGGTATTTGTTGATGATCTCCCATTCAAGTACAAACCCAGACATGCCCTGTATTACTTACACAATCAGAGCCTCCCTTCCTTTTAAATTGCTTAATTCTTATCTTTTTTAAAAAAAAATCTTGTCAATACCATCACCATGTTGCTTTCCAAAAGATTTCAGCATTTGGAGCAGCAGCAATTGAATATTAGTAGGTGTCCACACCATGTTTTCTGTCCAGAGTGCTTCTGGAAGATTATAAGCTAGCACTAACAGTTTACAGTAATGTATATTGTGTGTGTGTTTTTAAAGGCATAAATTATTCTTTATCTTCGCAACACTACATTCAAAAATAAATAATCATTCACATCAGATTTAAGCTTTCCCGAATGCCTTAAGATGAAACTTTGACATTTCTGACAGAACAATTGTAATGGGCATCAGCGAGTCATGAAGCAGTAGTTCCAGCAATATTTGTGAAGTCCTGTTGGCTTTTCCTGGAGATGAAATGAAAGGAGGATTTTTCTAGTCATTTCAACTAGACAGACCTTTCTTTGTATCCTGCATATTGCCAAAGAGAATTGAATTGTGCCAGCTCTAAACCGGCATAGCTGAGCAGCATGAATGGGTTTCTCTTAGGAGCACAAAGGAGTAAGTAAACACTGCTCTACTCCCAGACCATCTCATTCTGGGTCCCTTCTGCTGCCAAAACAACTCAATGTATATCTGCAAAGTTTTTGGAGGGCTTAAACAGACCTCTAAGGCAAGTAACACAAATTGCATACAAGTGCCTTTTGACCGCTGTCATTTGGCCATTTAAGATCAGGATCAAGCTTAACTGAGACATTGTGCCATGTTGTTGTTAGGAGCAAGACAATATAAGGCAGCCACTTACTTACTCCTTTCATTTGCCAAGGCACAAAGTGACCCCAACCAGAGAAGTCAATATCTAACTACATAAAGCAGTCAGTTCTGGTTTTAAAACCGATGCCTGGTTCATGCAAGCATGAACTTTCTTCTAAATATTTGGCAATTTAGCTTGCTTAGTTGTTGATCATGGAGACATAAGACATGAACAGAGGTATGTCTTATACATATTTGCATATGTAATTTCTCAATCATAAAGCTCTGAAGAAATCGCATTGCAAAGGATAGCATCTCAAAGCTTGGCACTTAATATTGGCACGTGAAGCAAGAAATATCACAAGTGTCTCTTTTGATTTTTCACAAGCGAAGAAACAGTAACCAACCACCAAATATGAGCCCTTGACATTCTAACGTTGCAGGCTTAGGTGCTCTCCTCGTTCATCCTAATGGCAGAGCCAGGCCTCGTTAGCATCATTCTGTAACTCAAAAATATAGCCCTTACACAGACTGTTTCTATAGAACAGATAAATATCTCACTTCTGATTTTCAAATGTTCCACCTCCAACAGCCAGCAATGTGCGCAGCTCCTTGTTTCTACAAAATAAGAAAAGGAACAAAGCAGGTTAATACTTAAATATGCATGGAGCTTGCAAAACTGATTAAATGATTCTATCCCTTCGGAAAAAAGATTCCCTCCACCCACAACCCATGGCCATTTTCTCTTTGAATAATGTTAGCAGCCACCTGGAATACTGTGTCCAATTCTGGGCACCACAGTTCAAAAGAGATATTGACAAGCTGGAAGGTGTCCTGAGGAGGGTGACTAAAATGATGAAAGGTCTGGAGACCATGCCCTACGAGGAGCATCTTAAAGAATTGGCTATGTTTAGTTTGCAAAGAGAAGGTTGAGAGGAACCATGAGAGCCATATATTAGTATGTAAATGGGAGTCATAAGGAAGAGGGGGCAGATTTGTTTTCTGCTGCCTTTGAAACTAGGACTAGGAGCAATAAGTTCAAATTACAGGAAAGGAGATTCCACCTAAACATTAGGAAGAACTTCCTGACTGGAAGAGCTGTTCAACAGTGGAATTCTCTGACTCGGATTGTTGTGGAAGTTCCTTCCTTGGAAACTTTTAAACAGAGGCTGGACGATTATCTGTCAGGGATACGTTGATTGTGCTTTTCCTGCATGGCAGGGGGTTGGACTAGATGGCCCAAGTGGTCTCTTCCAACTCTATTATTCTATGATTCTACTAGCAGCCTTTGGGAAATACTCAAGTAGTGCAAAATTAGTCCAGAATCATGAACATTCAGAAACTAAAAGGTATCTCCCTCTTCTTGGGCATTATGGCAGTTTTGCACTGGAAAAAATAAAGATCCTTCCTTTTTTATAACTCACAGACTATCAATCAATCAAAACTTTATTACGGTCACAGACCAGCACAAAGTGGGCACAAGCGCCCTAAGAGGAGAAGGACAACTTCCCAGTAAACAGTTATTTAAAATCAGACTAGAAATCAGTATAAAAATATATTTTAAAAGACAGGATATTGTTGCCTTACGATGTCAATCATCACCCATTTGATATTAAGGGCAGCAGCACAGAACTTAGCAACACTGTAAGTCATTGCAGTGTTAGAGTCCGAAAGCAGCAGGGTGGAATAACATCTTTCACTGCGCCCCTGGTCCTTTGAAGCCATGGGCCAATGAGATTGGATCTAAGATCTCTGTAGAACATGCAGTTCGGGAAGCATCACCCTGGCATATAGTGCAATCTGTGTATAAACACAGACTATCTTGTGCAAGTATTTTTCTCCTAGACTGCACCTATATTGTGGAAATAATGTAATTTGACACCACTTTAACTGTCATGACCCAATGCTAAGGACTCATGGGAGCTGTAGTTTGATAAGATAGTCAGTCTTCTTTGTCAAAGAGTCCTGTTGTCCCACCAAACTACAAATCCTTTGATTCCATAGCATTGAGTCATGAAAGTTATAGTTACATGAGAAATCTCATATCTTAAAACAGTGCTGATTTCCCTTTTTTAACTATTCTGTCCTTCTTAGCTATATTATGTGTTAATTTATGTTATAGACCATCCTGGGTACCACTCTGGAAGAACTGCTGAATATAGGGCCCTTCCACACATGAAAAGAGCCTCCTTGAAGACTGGTTAAATACAGTCAGCCACCCCCGGGCAACATTTCCTGTAAATGGCTAATCTATCCAACCCAAAAGAATTGCTTTGCTTGTGCAATGCTTCTGACACAAAATAAACACAGCTATATAACTCAGAATATCAAGGCAGACAATCTACAATATCTGCTTTGAACTAGGTTATCTGAGTCCATACTGCCATATAATTCAGTTCAAAGTGGATTATATACATCTGTATGGAAGGGGCCATAGATTAAAGAAAGAAAACTTTCCTCCATCTGGTTCCATCTTGATATGTTAGACAATTTAGACTATCTGACATGTTAGACTTGATATGTCCCATGAAAAGGAAGGAAGGAAGGAGAAGGGAGCAGAAAAAAGTAATATGGAGCAATTTTAAGACTTAAGTGGTTTTTATTTCTGCATTAGCCTTTATAGATATAAAATCACTTATTCAGATGCAGTACCAAGTTGCATTAAGACCTCAGATATGTGAGCAATCTGATGTAAGAAACTGACAACTATTTTTTCCTGCACTGTGCTAGTATTCAGTAGTGTATTTGTACCCATAGGCTACAATAGTATTTTTCTTTCCTGGAAACCCATGAAGGACAGTAGTGATCCAGAAACTATCACTGTATTATAAGACAGCTCTGAGCATCTCCATGATCTATCATAGCTGTGATGGCTAGGAATTCTGGCAAGGCATGATCCAACACATCTGGAGAACTAGTTGGGGAACAGCTGTCTTAAAGCATTGACGAACTATATTTAGGAAGGTTATACAGATGTTTCACTGCTGTCACCTACACATGTTAGCTAGGTAAATATTTTTAGGAGAGAATAGACAAGCACACACAAGATCACAAAAGAACTGCATTTTCTATTCCTTTTATGTATTGTTACTTGCTTTTGCTTTAAGGCATTGAGCTGTTTGTAGAGTGTTTCGTCATTCCATTCTCTAGTGGTGATTTCGTTGTTATTCATCCCAGCAAAGGCGAAAATCACATGGGTGCACAGCATTGGGTCTATATTTTCTGGTGTGGACTTGGCTGGTCCTTGCCTGTACTGCTCCCAATTGGTGGTATAACATACAAGTTTGCGGGCAGAACCTGGAAAGAGAAAGCATAAGTTGAGCATGGGAAAGGACAAGGCTAGCTCATCATTAGATGTATTCTCTTTCAAGGCAGAAATTCTATATTCAGACAAAATTAAGGGTACAGAGCCTGCATGCAGTGCTGCCATATTCTGAGAATTGGGAAAATATGTGATATAAAGAACCTAAAACACTTCGGACAAAACCTCCAAAAGACTATATTTTATTTTGCAAATACTTATGAACATGATGAAAACTATTTTATTCTTGTTGTATTTGGTGATACCAAATTAAAGAGTCTTTGTAATGTTAAAAAATGAAACTTTTAGGGACCTACTATGTCATTAAATGCAAATATATCCCCCCCGCCCAGAAGGCATTGTAATTCTTTAGCTACAATCAAGAAAAATCAGGGAAATCAGGGGCAAAAATATCGTCAAAGCCAATGCTGGTTGGCCACTTGTGCATTCATTCCATATGTTCAGAGCGGTTTCTGTATATACTTCTATGACACAATGCCTCATAAAAGTACATATTCAACAGCCTTCAACCCTTTCTATTTTTCTATTTTGATTCTTACTGCTGTTTAAAGTCCCTGTGTATGACTCTAACTGGCAGAACATGACCATAAAATAAAACTTTTTTAAAAACTGATTATTCCCAGCACTTTCCGCCAGCAGTTACAGGAAAAAATGGCAATAGACAATTAAGAGTGGCAGGCTCTTCTTGAGGAAGGGATACATTTGGCCATTTGGTATGAGTGAGCTGTGGAAACACTTCTTATATCTGGGCTGCTGTGAGTTTTCTGGGTTGTATGGCCATGTTTCAGAAGCTTCTTATATCTCCTGCCTTCTCTAGCAGTAATTCATTTGCAATCAATGGAGTTAAATTTTTCTAGCAGCATTGTTGTGCCATGCCAGAGAGGCATACCGGTTTGAGCGTTAGATTAATGGACAAGAATTCAGAGAGAGAAAGGTTCAGATCTCTGCTTAGTTTTGGAAATTGACAGGGTGGGTTTGGGCAAGTTAGCCTCAGAAGAAGAGAATGAAACATCCTCTGAAAAAATCTTGCCAGGAAACCCCATTTTAGAGTTGTCATAAGTCAAAGCTGTGCATACAGGCCGGCGCAGATTCCACCTGGCTGTTTAGATTTGCTGCTGCTTATTTTAACTGTATTGCCTGTTTTAATTTGTTTTAATTTGTGTTTTTAACTGTTCTATATTGTTGTTTTAAACCCATGGCACTATGCCACTGGCTCTGTGAGCCGCCGAGTCAAAGCTGTGAGAAGTCCCAACAAATAAATAAATAAATAAATAAATACTATTTTACTCGGTTCAGAATGGACATGAGTTTTGCCTGGACATGACCAAAAACCAAGCTATAAACTGTGTCGACTGTTCTAGGCTTGACAAAATAAATGAAACTGTTCATACCAAACTGCAGATTCAGCAAAATAGTGAGCCCTGAAAAGCAAATGAAAAAGACATATTCAATACAGGGAATGAATTTCAAGAATTTTGCGTTCAGTGCAAAACACTGAGAGAAGAAACACACTTTAATTGACTGTGGTGTTATAAAAGTACTTGTGAGTCATGGAGGAGCAATTGAATGCTTTCTAGCTATAGCTCCCATCTAAACTAGGAAGCTAAGCAGGGTCACCTTTGGTTAGTGCATGGATCAAAAACACCAAGGTAGCTTCAATTATCTCATAACATCACATATATTAACAGTGTAAATTCATAATGTCAATGCATTCATTGTAACACAACGCCAAGTAGAGCCGATATACATCACCGGGGAAGACAGGGAATCGGGGAAAGGTTCTCCAAGGGTGGGGGGGTGTCAAGACCGGGAGGAAAGTTCAACAGGAAATATAGTCCATAGTCCAATGGTAAGTTCTTGGGTAGGCGATTCCCAGTCTTCCCCGGTGATGTATATCGGCTCTACTTGGCGTTGTGTTACAATGAATGCATTGACATTATGAATTTACACTGTTAATATATGTGATGTTATGAGATAATTGAAGCTACCTTGGTGTTTTTGGTTGTTATATTTCCATTGTTAGAAATAAGTGTGTTTATAGTGCATGGATCACCCTTGAGTGTTTTTTGCCTATGAAACTCTATGAAATCCATGGGGTTGTCATAAAGTGACAGGAGACTTTCAGGCACAAATACACAACTATGCTGATGGCATTATTTCCATAAAGCAGTGGTTCTCAACCTGTGAGTTCCCAGATGTTTTGGCCTTCAACTCCCAGGAATCCTAACAGCTGGTAAACTGGCTGGGATTTCTGGCAGTTGTAATCCAAAATACCTGGGGAGCCACAGGTTGAGAACCACTGCCTTAAAGGGTAGTCTTCCATTGTGATGGAGAAGGGGAATTTCCCTCAAGGCTACAACCAGAGAAGAAATGGATTAGATTATGTCTGCTCCAGAACTGGTGGTTTCCAAATACATTGACCCTTTCTTTTTGCTTGCTCCAGAACTGCAGCTTCTCAACTGATGTAATTTTCTTTTAAATAATAATTTTATTATTAGTTTTTATTTTCTTATTAATTAAACTGAAATGGAAACAATAATTCAAATTACTCACCTGCCCACAGTAGCATCCTCATATTGACACCTAGACACAAGGGGGAGGGTGAATGAGAAAACATATAAGTGGATGCAAATCGTATGCAAATTTCCTAATTTCACTACACTCTCTCAAACAACAGAGGAATTCAGCTAATATTATTTAGTTCCCCTTGTGCATAGAAACATTTTTTTCACCTGTATTAAACTTTGGTAAATTCAAAGGATGATTCTTCAATAGTGCCTCATATACAGTATGTGAATGTGTCTACATGAATCTGCAGAGATCTTTGTCTAAGTATTGGTTCACTACAATTCTGGTTTTATACCAATGTACAAAATAAATGCTTCCTTATGAATCCCACCGTGTGTGTGTGTAGGATGAATGCCTCACTCTAGCACTATAGAATTAATACTTTCATCCATCCTCATTCAAAGCAACAGATGCTACTTCAAGCTACATTCTTCATGATCTGAATCTTCTCCTCGGTGACACTACCTTCACCTATTCAGAATTAGATTCAAGAAAGTAAATAAAGCTATTTTCCATGGATCTTAATGTTACCATGGGCCTGCCAAAACCTTACAGTTCAAACAGCACAGCTCTCTCTGAAGTGTTGTTCCTCTGTCACATGAGCCAGAATGCCTTCATCCATCCCGACCTCGGTATAAATTGTGTTTCCAGACAGTCCACGCCCTGCATTTTCCTCTTTCAGGAAGGAGCTGTCAATATTCTGAGGCAATGCCTCTGGCAAAGAAAAAAGTCAAGATAGATGACATGGGATTAACCTCATTAGAAAAAACCTGTCAGCAGATACATTGATATACTAATTGTGTCATGTCAGGACAAGCCCAGACGCTGAGATCTCAGGGCACAAATCTGAAATCTAGGCATGACCCTTTGCCACATCAGATGACAACAAAACCCCTTCCCTTCAGTCTAGAAGAGACTATTCCCCACCTCCTCACACACAGAGAGAGATTTGTCCATTTTCTCACAATTTAAGTATAATAAACTAAGCTTCAGAGGTTTGCATCCATAGGCAGGGCATTGTTCTGTATGGTCACGCTATTCAAATATATTCAAGCATTATCTTATCTAATGATCTTCAACTGTCAGGAGTAATTCTTAATTTTAAGCTTTGATATAGTGTTCCAAGAATTTTAATAAATACAGTTTGTCCTGCAGTCATTCAGTATAGCCACAAATACGGAAACTGCCTTTTGTGTGGATTTTATACACATAAGACATCCTTCCTATTTGCTTCTGCTAACCCTTTGTTTGTCTTTTAAACCTCCAAAATACAGATGGAATTCACTGCAGCAACCAGCCTTTGCAATTTGATCTATGAATTACGTAAGCCTTTTCTAGGCCTCAACTAGCATAGCTTGTTTCATGAATCAAGGATTTTCTCTATATTTACTTACAAAAAAAGCAAAGTTAACAGTTTCAAACCTAATTTATTACAGGAAGAAGTGTGTGCCCCAAGATCTAAAATGTGCCTATTTTGATGGATGAAGCTGTGCAGAAACTTTTGCACATGTCAGCTTCCAAATGTGTCCCTCTGTAATTATGTTATCTGAGCAGTTTTCAAGCATAAAGTCCCAAATCCTACATTGTATATGTGGCAGAATGAAAATCACGCATAGTTCACATTTTTACCAGTCCACAACCTGTCTTGCCAGAGAAAGAAAATACGTCATGCAGATGATCAGTAAAAAAGTTTATTCTTTGTAATGCAGAGCAACATATATATTATCACGAGAACAGTTGCCTTGACTCACACAATGTCTTTTGAGATCTTCTTCCAGCAGCTCATGAAGCAAGAACTCAAACTGCCTCTCTGTTAGCTCCTGCACAGCTAAAACCCAAAAATGTAACTGTTGCCAAAACTCCCAGGCTCAGCTAGTCTCCTGAGCGTACTCCAACCAATCGGCTCTGTGCTTTGTGTTTTCCATTAACACACTCACCAACTGATTTATTTACATGCCCTAACAGTATAGGCAGGTGTAATGCAGAAAGCAGCTTCCAAGCATCAGAACATTCTCTTTCTGGACAAATAGGGAAAATAGCATGGAGTTAGACACCCAAGCAAGACCCAGTGTTCATCTATACTGCATAATTAATACAGTTTAATGTCACTTGAAATGCCATGGCTCCATGATAAGGAATCCTTGGAGTTGTAGTTTGATGAAGCAGAGAAGGCTAAAGATCTTGTAAAACTGCAGCCCCCATAATTCCATAGGATTGAGGCATGGTAGTTCAAGTAGTGTCGAACTACATTACTTCAACTGTATGAATGCACCCTAAGACTGTACATACTCCCATCACTTTCACATTTGTTTCAGGCTGCAATGATTTTTGTTAATGGGTTAATGTAAACAATGCCTTTTTAAGGAAGGGCTGCAACACTGCAAGCACCTGCCACTTATTATGCATTTAGCAACAACTTCGGCAGCTAGCTTAGTTGTAAAACAAATTCCATATGGATCCCTATGGCAATTAGTGCTCAAAAGGTCACCATTGGTGATGAATGAGTTATATCATATGTATCTGCAAATTCAAACCTCAGACAAGATGGCTTTTCAAGTTTCTAGCTTCCTAAAGTGAATGGTGGCAGGTAGAACAAATTCTTTCTCCATCTTCAGTCCAGGAAAGCACAACAGGCCCTATTGTATTCAAGGCTGGATTCTTGATCTTTGGGAACTGTTGTGCATATGATAGTCATTTATGACTGTGTTGTGAAACACCAAAGGACGAGGTATTTCCAAAGATTATTTCCACATAATTGAAAACTATTCCAGTAAACATGTTATACAATAACAGAAATGACCTCCTACGCACTGTGAAAGGGTATTGTTTCGCGGTCAAGTGTGAGGGTTTGCAAACTCATCGGTTGAAATTCCAGTTTAGAAAAGGATAAAATGTCACGTAATTGGGTTGTTTGTTTGGGGGGTTTTTTGGGTTTTTTGCCAGAGAGCTAAACTAAACAGTGTATTAAATACATGCGGCCCAGTGGTTTGAGTGCTGACCTCTTCACACGGCCCTCTCAGGCCATGCCATTTCGCCAGCAGTCACCAGTGAAAGGGAAGGCATGTGGGGCAGCTTATGGCACCCTGCACGCCCTCCTTCCTTCCCCCATCAAATGGTGGAGATGGGACAGGGTACATTGCCCCGCTGCCCTTTCCCCCATCATATGGGGGAAAGAGGAGGAAAGTGCATGAAGCTCCATTGGAGCTACCCAAAACACACTTTCCTCCCCTTCTGGCACTTCCACTTTGGAAGAAATGTGGGTGGGGCCTGCCGTGCATCGTCTCATGGTGCTCAGTAGGCCCCATCCAAGCCACGAATAAAAGTAGCAAAATGTGCCTATTTTGCCCCGTGTGAAGAGGTTGGCTCCAGCAGGAGACCAGGGTCCATGCCCCTGCTCAGCCATAAAAGCCACCCTCTCATCCTGAAAGTAAGACAATGACAAATCTCCTTGGAATAAACTTTACCAAGAAAACCCCGGTTGTAGTGTTGCTGTAAATCAGAGTCAATCTGAAGGATTTCAGCCTTTTCTTTTAATTTTCTTTCTTTTCTTTCCTTTCTTTTCCTTTTCTTTTTTCTTTTGGATTGGGTTATACTCCCTCTGAAAATGCAGGTCCACAACTTGGGTATATTTCTGCACTCAGCTCTGACCTTAGCTGTTCAGGTTTCTGCAGTGGTCAGGAAAGCTTCCTGTTCCTTGGAATCCCTTACATACTGTAGCTACAATGATACATGCCTTTGTTATATCCCAGTTGGAGTACCGTACTGCATGCCAAATGGAAATTCTTTTGAAGAGTGTTCAAAAACTTCAACTGATCAAAAGGGTTTGATCCAGATTACTAATAGGCACTGGCTACAGGGAGCCTTTCTTGCAACAGTCCCATGGCTGCCAGTTTATTTCTGGGCACAATTCAAAATGCTGGTTTTGACCTATACAGCCCTACACCATTCTGGTCCAGGCTTCAAAATCTGAAGAGAAAACACTTGTCCCTATTTCATCCTCTTCACAGACACTGGTGGTGGGAACATGGAAGAAGGCCTTCTCTGTGGCTGCTGCCACACTTTCAAATTCCCTCACTAAGGAAGTTAGGATGGCTCCTTCTTTGTTTTCTTTTGGGTGATAGGTTAAACAAAATTATCTTCCAGTAAGACCTGTTTCCTATGCCCATTTGATATAATATCAGAAATCCCAAATGTGTGTCTACACAAGCAGGGGAAAACTTGAATAAAGAGAGTTGTCCAGTTTTGTAGACTAACCCTAGACATGCCCGATTGTACAAAGGTTCTTTCAGACATCACACTGAATGCACATAAGGGACAGTATGTGTTAGCGTGTTTGTCTTCAAACCACCTGTCAGTTTATGGCAATCTCATGAAATAGATTGAAATAGATTGAAATCTTAGGCTCCCTAACACCTCCTTTGAGGCAGAAACAGAAACCTGAACTGTGTTTATGTGACTTATGCAGATGGATTATCCCTTACTTTTCAAAAGCTTCTTTGTGTGCGCTTCTTTGTGAAATCTTACATGACGCATATCCAGCTTAGAGAAACACTGCACATTTATAATAATATTCCATGATTTTTATTATTTTAAAAGCACCTCAAAAGTTGGGCTCTGACAATGAGTGAATGCGCACCAATAATTTGTTGGGCTTTTTCTTTTATCTTAACAGCATGTCTGCTTTTGTGAGAAGGGCAAGAGAATTCCACAGTGAATGGGCCTAGTTGTTGTCATTTAATTTTTAATGGTATGTGCATAGTCACAGCACTTGCAGCTGTCATTGAAGACTAGGCCAGGTAAACAACTCATCTGATAAGTGCGATCTCCAACACAAATATAGAATTTTCCACTGTCTTTGGGATCTGAATGGAGCCCATCAACTTTTCCAACACAAAATGATTGATCTGAATCCACTGGAGGAGTAACTGGAGGATCAGTTGGAGGGTCGGTTGGAGGGTCAGTTGGAGGATCGGTTGGGGGATCGGTTGGAGGATTGGTTGGAGCATCGGTTGGAGCATCGGTTGGAGGATCAGTTGGAGGATCAGTTGGAGGATCAACTGCATCTGGGCAGTTTGGTACAATGGGATCTGCAGCAAAATTAAACAGCATTTTAAAATATGTACTAATGGTAATTATATCATCATTTTTTTCTCTGCTCACTTTGGGGAGGGGTGAGTGAATGCTGGGGAACATATAGAGATGTGTATGCATACTCTTCCTGTTATATGTTATTGTATATCTTGTACGTCTAATAATGGCAGGGATTGTCTGCTGTATGTGTTCTGTAATCCGCACTTCGGGGTGAGAAGTGTGGAATATAAATAAAGTGTATTATTATTATCATTACTCGGAGAGAGACATGTGGCAGCCTGAAAATTATCTAAAATTTCATTTCCAGTTTTTACTTTTACATGTTCAACAGTTTTCATCCAGATTTTACCAATTAAAATAATTTTAGAGGCGCTATGAGATATTTAAATTCATATCGCTGTTCCAAGTGATGTTGTAGGTGGTTTTGCCAGCAGATTATGGTGTACATCTTCCCCAGTCTAAGGACACAGGAGATACATGGGATCAGAGAGGTCAAACAGCAATGACTTCACTCTCCTTGCATCCCCACTCTACTAGGTTTGTTTTAGAACACCTACAAAAGCAAAAAATAAGGATGGAGCAGTAAGAGTGCATATGTTGCATTCCATTAAATTGAGGCGGAGTATAGTAGGTGTACCTCTCTTGCAATAAGCCTACAATGAATAACTTCATGATTTTTACTTCTGCCCAAGTGTGAACCTACAGTATAAGAGACCAAAGTCTAAATGCGGTAATAACAATTTCCTGACTTTTCATGACACCAAAAAATCTGCTGCTTTGAAATAGTGTCACTCTGTCTAATAGTAGGATCAGTCTGGTTGGCTATTAAGGAAGCCCCTACTGAGTTCAGCTGAAAACCATCCCAGAAAAATTAGTATCCTATTGTCACTTATTTTTCCAAATTATTAAAAATATTGCTCTCTCTTTTCTCCTCTTACCATTTGTTTCAAGCAATCTCTTCAGTTCACTAACCAAAGGGTATTTTCCTTGGTTACAAAATGTACCAAGGAAGTCATCCAAATCAATGGCCCAAACCATGGCACCTCCAAAATTGTTCTCCTTCAGGTATTTTGCCTTTAAAAGACAATTTAAAAGGGGGTTTTTTAAGTTAGCATCTCCCACTGATTTGTCAAATGTAAATACAATGCATCAGATACTTACTGACATGAATCGTTGACATAAGGAACACTTTTATACAGCTTTCCAGTAGCATGGAAATGATTGTTTTCTACTTGCTACAGACCTAAGAGTATATCAGCTTGGCATTTCATGTGGTAAAAACAAGAGATCATCCTATCATAGCCAACATGGGTTGCATCTGTACTGTAGAATTAATGCACTTTGACTGTCATGCCTTAAAGCCACCACAGACAAGAGTGGCTGGAAGAGCAAAGAAGAGGGATGAGGGAATTAGACATATCTGCCTCCACAATCACAACCCATATTACAGGCAGGCCCACAGAGGACCCTAGGATGTGGCTTAAAGATTTGGACAAGGAAGCAGGAAAAGATGACAAAAAGACTCAAGAACTGTCAAGAAGCAGCATTAAATGGTTGAGTATTAACTGGCACAAATCAACAATCTAGAAAAGCCTTTTGTCAATCTTGGACAACTCTCAACAATTACCTGTTTGTTTTCCAATCTACAAACAAACGTCTACTTTGGATCTTGTCTCTATTGACCCTGAGTATTCTACAAGTATACTTCTGCCATCCACCCATCAACTTAAAGTTACCCATGCTAAGTTCCTGCACTTCCAAAACAATGCTAGTTCCTGGACCGCCTCTACCAAACATATGAATTAGAACAGAGCTGGCATTGGCTCCTATGGTATCTTTAAGAAAATTTGTTGCCTGAAGTATTTATTCCCTAAAATGGAAAAGCAGTTTGCAGGTGAAGAGACATGTGGCCCAAGCAAATCCATTTTAAATGCTATATGCAGACATAAGGCTATTAATGACAGAAATGAGGAGGCAAGCTTGGAAATCACAAAAGTCTTACCTTGTGTCTGAAGCTACAAATGTTGTCATATGTAAGCCATACATTATTCTTAAAGGCATATGGGCATTTCTGGTCATCCAGCCACCGCACTTGAGCATCCTTTATGAAATCGCAAACCTATTTGAAGAGTAAAATATTGTCGTCAGACTGAGGATTTACCTTGAAAAGCACCAATGTTGTTGTTTAGAACATAAGAACATAAGAAGAGCCATGCTGAATCGGACCTCAGCCCATCTAGTCCAGCATTCTGTATCACACAGTGGCCCACCAGTTGTACACGGGGATCTCGAGCAGAAGGGAGGGCAAAACCCTGACCTGCTCCCGACCCCCCACAACCAGTTTAGTTTATGCATTAATTGTACTAGCCAAAGACAAATGACACCATCCACTAATTTTTATATTAGCTAGCCTGGATTTTGTTGTAATTGATTATTTATTCTAATAGTTATTAAGAATATACTGCTATCAAATAGCAGTGGAGGAGTAGTCCATGACTGAAATACTGATTCATCACTGTGACATGCACAGGAGAGTGTTTTTCTACCATTAACCAGCCATTTGATCCATTCAATTGTGAGGGGGGGAGGGAGGATTTTAGTGTGAGGACAATGGCTACTTTTGAAACATGTTATACTGTTGGGTATCCCTTTTCCAAAATGCTTGGGACTAGAAATGTTTCAGATTTCAAGGGCCATCCTATCCCCCACCCCGATGTTGGAATATTTGCACATAAACAATGAGCTACCTCAGAGGGCAACCAAACCTAAATATAAAAGTCATTTTGTGTTTCATATACACTTTATACACATAGGCTGAAGATAATTTATATAATAATATATTGTTTAATAATTGTTAAATTGTTAATAATTATTTTCAGAGGATTTACCCAAATCTACCCAGTGGGTTTCCATGGGTGGGCAGGGGTTTGTTCTAATCCAATACTTAAACAAGTATGTCATACTGGTTCATATGCTTCATTCCATCATACCTCAAAGTAAGCCCAATATCCAGCCTCTTCTGTATATGGCCCTGGAGGACCAGCCCCTGAGATTGATGTACAGAGTCCCGCTTCACCACTGCTCCAGAGCCCTAAAGAGCGTCCATAGGTGGGGAACCCCATGAGCAGCTTCTCTGCTGGAGCACCTTGATCTCTCCAATACTCCATTGCATATTTCTGCCAAAACATAGGGGGAAATATTTGAACTATATTTTCATATTTTTAGATTAAAAACCTGAAGTTTATTAGTGGATCCTTTACTCACACAATTGAAAATATCAACATCACACCACTCAGAGCCTGCATACAGCGGGCTATTGCATCCGGTGGTGGAATCCCAGTCACCATGGAAGTCATATGTCATCACACTGATGATATCCAACAGCCTGATGCAAGTAAAGATAAATCAATTAGGAATCAATGGCTCATCAAATACTGCACTACATTGTCTAATATGTTATTACTGTACTTGTTCTTATGGAAAAGTAACCTAAAATGCTTCCAATGAGATATGGTATCAATTTACACGTACTCGATCGGAATCTTACACATGCTGATTTGCCTGGGTTTTAGAATGAGGAAGCTTCTCCAGATGCTGTCAGACTGCAACTTGTATCAATTCTAACCAGTCAGTGTTGCAGGATCATGAGAGACTGAATCTAAAAACACCTGAAGAACCACCATTTTCACCCTTCGAGTTAAGAAAGAGGTGTAATTCAACCCTAGCTTCAGATATGTAACATGGTGTTTAAAATTATTTTTGTCCATTATTTGTCCATTATTTTGAAATACACTCATTTCCAATGTGTGTTCTTAGAATGTATTGAATTAAAGATGTCAATTTTCCCTTAAATTAGAAAAGAACAAATATTTATTCAATTTCTTTGATGCCCTTTATCCATCAGAGTATCCATCCCAGAATGATATGTTTAAAATCTTAAGGAGCTATTTTATTCTGAGCACCACAGTTATAAATATATATATATTTGGAAATCCCAAATATATCTTTTTAAAGCCAAAGGCCAGTTTAAAATACTTTCAAAAATAATGAAATGAATATGTTTCCATGTTTAGGAAATTCTTATTTCGAGGTCTTTTTATAATCATAACGGTATTTATGTTTCAGAATTTCACTAAACTAGAGAGGGCACAAATACTGTATATGATTCATGTTGAGGGTCACAGAACATTTAATCCATAGCGATTTGACAATTGTACTTACTTCCCTAAGTTAGCGATTTCATATCCAGCATTAATCGTTTCTACACCAGCAGACACTGCAGCTGTGACCAACAGTCTTGGCTGCCCACCTTCTTTTATAAAAGCATCTCTCATTTCCTGCAAAGCAAAACAAGAATGGCGAATAACACTCTGCCAGTCGTGATATGAGCTAATCAATATGCTCCTCAATTAATTAATTATCAATTTAAAATATTTTATTTATTATTCATTTTATAAAAGTATACCAACTTTGTTCCAGAAAAATGAATTCAGGGTGGGTTACATGTTCTTAGCATATACAAATGTATACAAAGATGTAATCCCAAAATAACACAATGTTTGCGAAAGCTGTGGAAGAACAACATTAACACAAGCCAAAGAAATACTCAAAACATGACAAATTATTTTCAGGGCTATATGTTAACAACATTAACTTTGTAAAATATTCTTAAGAACATAAAGATTAAAACCAAATTAGTGGTCTCTGTTTTTTTCTGTCTGTTAGGTTTGTATTTTGTGCAAGTGTGTTTAATTATACATTTTATTTTTGTGTTTATGATTTGTATTTTAATAGGTACTTTGATATAGTGTTTGTAGTTGTAGTAGGTTAAATGTAGATGTGTAGAAAGACAGAAAGACAAGATTTATTACGGTCATTGACCAGCATAAAAATGTACAAACATCAGGATGTACAAACATCAGGGTAGTGTAAATGTGTAGTTTTTAAAACATATAATCTTTAAAAGCTTTTTGCATATTCTATTATTATTATGTAATTAATTTTTTTTGTTTAAATCGAACTTTCTGGGGCCTTACACTTGGGAACAATGGGCATACTATCGGCTGATGCTGTGTGTTTGGTATTGGTGGTCCCACTGGTTTAGTGCACAACTTGGAGTTCTGGGTTATATCCTCGGTGTCATCTCCCACTGTTGTAGGATGATGGGAGCTTACTATCATGAATAAGCAATAATTTGTGCAGTTCAGCCCAGGAGATCATACCACAGACCATCTATTACAATGCAGTCTGAGCCCTGCCACGTGCACAATGGAGGACCTCCTTGTAGCAACACCAGAGGCCCTCTAAGTGACCAGCTACTGGTCAAAGGACATTTAGTATAATGCCAAGTTTTAAACTCTGTGTTTTCTTTTTTAGTTTGCTTCTGATATGATAAATAAATAAATAAATATAATTTATTAAAAACATTTGAAATGTTCTTTAAAATACATATTTATTTGAAACTAACAAAAAAAATTAAATCTTAAAATGTATTTGAATGAAACACACATTGGTGTGAATATATTGCACAATTCACACGAGTACATGGACAGCAAAATGCATGTGTATGCAAACTATTTACATAATGTTCTAAACGGATAAAAACATATTTTTGCTCCTCTACACCCACTTTAAAAATAGAAACTGAAGCAGATACACATTTGTAATAATATTTGCAGATGATATGAATAACTGTGGTGGCTAGCTGACATAAAGTTAATCATTACCTGAACCAAAGTGGTAAATCGAGCCTTGTCTTCTGGGGGACTTCCCCTAGAGCCTGGGTATTCGAAGTCTAGGTCAATCCCATCAAATCCATACTTACGAAGGTATGCAATCACTGAATTGATGAAAGTCTCACGGTTTTGGGGTGTGGAGACCATAATGGTGAACCTATGGAGAAATCCATTCTTAAATATGTTTCTTCTGGCAGTATATACAGTAGCTCACTTTAGGTCACTCTCCAATCAAAATTAAATATATTTCAGTGAGATGATGAGTCACTTTGAAATAATTTGAACCTGAAAATGTTTGATATTTTGTTGGATTGTATCTTTTGAAATCACCCCTGCGTGGTGTTGTTATATTGCTTTAGCCAACTTTTACTACATGCAATCAAAGGTGATTGTATTTTAGGATAAGATGTAAGAAAAACAATCCATAATAATCCAAAAGCAATTAAGAATTAACAATTGGGATTTTTTAAATCACCAGTTCTTAATAGCTGCAAGAAATAATGTTAACATACAATTCTGTAAAGTTGAATATCTGCCCAGTAATTGGGCCACTGTACTAGTATTTATACAGGTGCATTAGATACTATCAATTACAAGAAACCTTCAAACTACTTTATTGCTCAGAGTGCTTTAGTTGTATATTCCTGCATGGCAAGGGGTTGAACCACATAGCCCTTCTTTCTTCTAACTCTATGATTCTGTCTTTCACTATTATAAAGTCCAATACTTTGAATTGAAACCTGATCTGATTGCCAAATTATTTCATCAGCAGTGACACTATCATAAAATAAATAGAGGAAACTCACAATTCAGTGCCAAAATTCCATCCGCCAATTGACAGCAATGTAACCAGATCGGCATTGCTGTGAGAAAACGGGGACACAAGAGAAACAGCAAAATTACAATTCTGCCTGGAACATGTCTGTAATATAGGAACATTTTTGCACCATGTATCTGAAACATAAGATGTAACTGTATGGCTCAGGCCTACATGGATGCTAAAAGTCATTCACATTAATCAGCGTGTGGAACACACAAGAACTTTGTAGCATGCGTAGTGTGACACCAAATACTGTATTTGACATTAGGAGAAATCCAAGAGTGTTATATTGTTCCAATGAATGCAGATAGAAGAAAAGTTTCCATTTCTGCCAACCCAGTTGTACATAATTGGGAAATATATCGCCCAAAGAACAGTGATTGACTGTCTGATAAAATATTACCTGTGACTAGGTAATATTGGACGCTTCGGCCCCGCCCCCTCCCGCCCCAGCGTCGGCGGCACAGCCCATGGGGAGTCGGCCCAGAGGACAGTCTGGCCGGAGGATGGCACGGTGAGCGGGCACCTCGATCGGGGACCACACCGCCGTCGGAGGAGGCGCCGCCGCAGGCTGAGGACTTCCAGCTCCTCTCCCTCCGACCCCTCCAGAGACTTCCAGCGCCGGGGTTGCCGACCCCCTGGACCCTCCAGACGCCCGGCTGGCCAACGGGAGGGGAAGAGGCTGGTTAGCAAACAGGAGGGGGGAGGCCCCCCGTCCCCGAGCCCAGGTCGAGGCGATTCTTTCGCTCAAGGACCTTTTGGGGCCCAGGCGCCAGGCGTAACCACCGGCTATCCCGAAGCCGCTGAACACTACTGATCCACCGTGCTTGTCCTCTCCGGCCAGGCTACGGGATGAAGGAGGCCGGCCCACACTCTTCCTTCTTGGCCAGCGGGGGTGCCTCTCTTCGTGCCCCCCCTCCCTCCCTTTGATGGCCTGATGGGTCTAGTATAGGCCCCAGACCACCCTGTGCCGCAGACTCCATTCTCTCCTTTGCCATTTTCCTCTGTCCTCAGCATTTTCACATAAATTAAACATTAAAACCACATTTGCTCTTTTAATGATTTTATTGTCCAGTTTCTTTGATATTTTACCCACATTGCATGGTATTATTTGAGGAAAGTTGGGAAATAAAGGCAATTAATCAATATTATTTCTAGAAATAATGTGGCTGTCTTTCTGACATATATGTGCAATTTGGGTTTGTGTGAGAATCAAGTATTGGTCTTCCCATAATACTAGAAACTAGGATTATCAAATAAAACTGAACAGTGGAAGATTCAAAATATACAATGCAGGATAGGGGATTCCGGGTCCAAGAGTCCAAGAAAACACTTTTCTCCACTATGGAAACAGAATTCTGAATTGGACAGGACTTTGGTGTCTGATCCCAATTGATTTTTCTTACGTTATAACATTGACAGTCAAACAAACAGACAGGTATAGAAAGTTCTTCCAGTGACTAGCAGAAGCAAATTGCTACCAATTATACAGAGAAATCCAGAGCACTTTCTATATATAGACTTTGGATAAGTTCTCCTTACACATCTTAGTAATTCTCACCTCTTTTTTAGTGCTTGGAACTGAACAAAGAGTTCTTCATCATTCCATTCATAAGGTGCTATCTGATTATTTTTCATAGTAACAAAGGCATAAGCCAAATGTGTGCAAAGATCTGGATCAATATTCTCTGGGAAATACTCGGTAGGATTTGGCCTGTATTGAGACCAGTTCGTGAAATAGCACAGAAGTTTATAAGCAGAGCCTGGACAGAAGAAAGAAAACCATGGTGAATTTGATTTAAGAAATCTACGATTGCTCAGTCCAGTTGTGTAGCTCTCCAAAAGGACTAATGAAAATTCTAGGCTATAGAGTGTTCCCTCGTTACTTCACGGTTCGCTTAATGCGGACTTGCTGTTTCATGGATTTCAAAAAATATTAATTTAAAATATATATAATGGTATTTTGCCATTTTGTGGAGTTTTGCTGCCACCACTCTCCAAGGCGCTTTCCCTCCTCAGTCCTCCCTCCCTCCCTCCAGCCTTGAAGGGCCTTTCCTTCCTTCACTTTATTTTAAGTTTATAAAGACTTAAAATAGTGTATAACTACTAAAATAATGTATAAATATTAAAATAAATAGAGCATCCCTACATCACGGTTTTTCACTTATTGCGGGAGGTCCTGGAACCTAACCCCAGCAATAAGTGAGGGAACACTGTATTTTCTCCTGTTCTGTCTTGAGCAACACTTGAAGTACCAGAAGTAAGTTGATCCTTACAGTATGTTGACATTTGAAATTAAAAGTACAACTCTATACCTTGGCTGAGTCATCAGCATCAGTCAAAATGGGAACTGTTTTGTATTATCAAATGTTACTTAGTCATGATTTTGAAACTATTGCCACAATTGTAGATTGTTCCCAATCTACTTTACCAGGCATCAACTCCATTGGGAGAAGAAGGGTCATTCTACCAATGATCGGGATGGTGGTGGTTGTCAAACTGTGGGTCTCCGGGTGTTTTGGCCTACAACTCCCAGAAATCCCAGCCAGTTTACCAACTGGGAGTTGAAGGCCAAAACATCTGGGGACCACACAGGTTGGGAACCACTGTGGTAGGGGGTCGGGTCAGGAGAGGTTACTTAAGTAAGTATTGAGTTAAGTAGAAGATGATGCATGACTGCAGCCACTTAATTTAGGCATGCAGGGACAAGATTTTACATAAAGAGAAACATTATTATCTACCAAGATAAAACTATATATATATTAGATTTTTCCCCCTCCAACCATTGAATGATAACATATTAGAAACTCAGCTTCTGCTGACTTTATACATCTTATCTTAACAAATAAAAACAATGTCCAATAATATAAATAATATAAAAACTGGTATGTTTCATCTTTCTTTTGTTCTCTGTCTACAAAGGTGCCTGACATTTTAACTATAACTGGAGACAAATTTGAGTAACTAAAGAATTTACATTTTCAGAAGTAGAGAACTAGCGAATACATGCAAGTTGCAGAAGTAACTTGAAACTTGCATGACACCATTTCCATGCTATCTGCAGTACTCTTCTCCAGAACTGCATCTCAAATGAGCTGATTTTTTTCCTCTTCACATTTTCACAACCATATATAGAAATAGTGAATATGATGGCATGGAAAAGCTTAACTGTATTATTCAATTGTATATTTTTACACTTTAGGATTCTGTCTAGTTCCATCATAACTGCTCTTCCAAGTCCTAGTTTTCTTCCAATTTCTTGACTGCAGTCTCCACTCAGATTAATGATTGAAAGAAAGTATGTGACTTGCAGTGTCAGGTTTCAAGTCAAAGTCCCAAATTGGAGAACTCACAAAAAGCAAATGGAGCTGTTATTTCGCATCAGGAAATTGTGGTACACGTTTAAAAACTGACAGAGGGTTTTTGGTTGTTGTCCAAATTTCAATGGTCATCTTCAAGCTGAGATTCCCAATTGGGGGGGGGGGGGGGCTTAGAAGGGGAGCTTACCAAAAATGGGAAGACAAGAAAGGATAAAGAGTCTTGTGGCTTAAAAAGATGGAAATGGGAGAGGGCTCTGCGGTACTGCTAGTTAGATTCCCAAAGTACATGGGAAGTAAAAATGAAGTGTTACCATTGACTCCTTTAGGAGATATAAGATAAGAAACCAAACAGCATCACACAACATTAGTGGCTTGGCTTCTGGCTTCCATATATTCACTATTTCATATTCACCATTCTATATAAATGGAATGGTGGATCCACTCCACATTTTAATCTAACTTTTTTTTTAAAGGTGCTTAACCTGTTTTCTGATTAGGGTTCAATACGAGTCTTGGTAATTTCTTTAAAATTCAGACTAAAAACCAGAATAGATATACCCACTCCTTAATATGGAAACCATCAGACTTCACTGCTGGGTAGCCTTCATCTAGTACCTAGGTACCATATAGACTATTGCATTTAGACCTGGTTCTTCTATACAACACAATTTTTTTAAAACTAACAAACCCATTTTCTCCATTTTCTTAGACTCAGGGGGAAATAAACAAGATGCTTACCCAGCTGCAGGTGCAGCAAAATGGTGAGACCTAGCAAACAAAACATCCGAATATGATTAATTGACAAGGCATATCTCACTCAGGATCATAGCAAACAATCCAATGACTAGTCCATTAATTTACACTATAATAACAGACAACAAGCATATAGCAGGGCATCCTGTCTAAGCTACTACCTCTATATAGGTTCTTCCACTGATTAGCTCTCTTAATTTTTAATGCATATTATCCAAAACACAGAATTGTGTCTTAAGGAGACAACACAGAAGAATGAAGGGCACAATCCAAAGATGCCTACTGAGCAGGCAACTTCAAATGACTTAAGACAGTGAATCAGGACAAATGGTAGACACCAAATCGCTAGCCAATCTGAACTGGGGAAAATACTGCTATTGTGATTACTTTGTTTCTGTTTTGCAGAATATGTTGCTCAGTGATTGTTTAGCAAAATAATATTGGTGTTTCTTAATGTCTTGTATTTTTCCTTTGCAGTCTTGGAATGCAATGCTCATCAGAATTGAGGAAAGGTGGAACTTGTGGTCCGATGGAAATTAAGCTACCATACTGAAATACAACACCGCCTGAGCTCTGCGAGTGCAGCATTTTCCCGAATGAAGCAGAGAGTGTTTGAGGATCGGGACATCCAAAGGGATACCAAGGTGCTTGTTTATAAAGCTATTGTCCTGCCAACCCTGCTATAAGCCTGCGAGATGTGTATCTGCTTCAGTTTCTACAGGTGTCACATGCAACTCTTAGAATGATTCCATCAGTGCTGCCTCTGAAAAATTCTGCAAATCTCTTGGGAAGACAAGCGGACAAATGTCAGCATGCTGGAAGAAGCAAAGACCACCAGCATTGAAGCGATGCCATCAACTCCGCTGGACTGGCCATGTTGTCCGGATGCCCAACCACTGTCTCCCAAAACAGTTGCTCTAGTCCAAACTCAAGAATGGAAAACAGAATGTTGGTGGGCAGGAAAAGAGATTTAAAAATGGGCTAAAAGCCATCCTTAAAAGCTCTGGCATAGACACTGAAAACTGGGGAGCCCTGGCCCTTGAGTGCTCCAGCTGGAGGTCAGCTGCAACAAGCAGTGCTGTAGAATTTGAAGTGGCATGAATGGAGGGCGAAAAAGATAAATGTGCCAAGAGGAAGGTGTGTCAAGCAAACCCTGACCGGGACCACCTGCCACCTGGAAACCAATGCCCTCACTGCGGGAGAAGATGCAGATCAAGAATAGGGCTCCACGGTCACCTACAGACCCACCGCCAGTAGGAGTGCAATCCTACTGGGACAACGAGGGATTGCCTAAGGTAAGCTACCATATATCTCCTATCATTCCTAACTAGTTATGATATTGGATGGGACTGATGATAGTCCAACAGCACATGCAGGGTCACAGATTCCCCGCCCTTGAGCTCAAGCAACTGACAAATGGTTTGGAGATTTGTCCTTTTGAAGCCAGTGGTAGAGAAATCTGTGAGATTGCTGGAAGCATCCCTGGGACATGGTTGGTCTTTTGGGATTTTTAATGCAGTGCTCATTGCTGTACTGTCTGGTAAACATTTCAGTGTGCTTAAAATAAACTCTGCTTGTATGTTTGCAAACAATAGAAACACTATAAAAATATCAATGTTTTCTCTTCCAGAGCAAATGAACAACCTTTTCCCTGAACTTCTCACCACTTGGGAAATAAATAACTAGTAACAATACTTTTCTAATCCCAAAGGTAGCCATCAAAAGTGGTCTGATTATAAAGATATGCCACTCATTTGAGCTATGTCTAATATAAATGTTTAGAATTGCCTTTATCATTATAATATATTAATGCAAAATTAACCATAGAAACAGCAGTTTGCCTTTAGTAAATAAATGAATGTCCATGAAGATTGAAGAGGCAAGAATTGCTTACCAATCCATAGTACCACCTTCGCCATCTTCCCTTGCCTCCAAATGAGACTAGAAGATACGCGATGCTTTATATTGAGGAAAAAATACCATTTATCACCGTGGAACCCACACACCTGCAAAATTAGTAATACAATACTGTCAGATGATATAATACTCAGCCAAAATAGATGAAAACCCCCATCCAATCAAGGACAACATTTAACTATTGCTTCAAAAAAAACTTTACCCAAATAGAAGTATATAAGGCTCTGCTGGAAATGAAAAACAAAACCTCTACCCAGTGCTGAAAGTGATGCCATATGTGTGCTAGTACAGTTAGAGCAGCAAACTATGACAGACCTGCAAGTGCCTTCAGCTCTCACTAAACAGAAGAGATTATGGACTCTAAGGAAAAATGTGTCTGCAAAGTGTAAATCGTGTAACAAACTTAACCCTGGAGACTTGAATTTATTTAATGTAGCTAGATAAATGAATTCAAGTCTCCAAGGACAAGATGAACTATATCGAAGGATGTTAAAGGAACTGGTAGAAGTAATCTCAGAACCTTTGACAATAATCTTTGATAATTTTTGGAGAGCAAGAAAAGTTCCAGCAGCGTGAATGAGAGCAAACGTTCTACCTATCTTCAAAAGGGGGGGAGAGACCCAAAATTTACTATTTAATCAGTCTGAAATCAAAACCAAGAAAGTTTCTCGAACCAATGAAACCAGTGCCTGAAAGTTAATGGAAAAGATTCCTCTCATTTTGATGATATTTATGGATCCAATGATATAACACATACCTCATAACATAAGATGTGCCTTCACTTGCTCATTGTTTAGAGTGCTATCCTATACCAGCACTGAACAAACAACTCAATCTTTATTCCAGAAGATAAATGGACACAAATACGACATCAGAAGTGGAAATAACCCAAAACCTGTTCCAGCATATTCTTGAACATTATACACCGGTCCTCCAAGTAGCAGTTCTTGAACAAAAAAGTATTAAAGAAATATTGGAAACAAACAGAAACAGCTAAATTAGAATATATCCACACAATCCATTTCATTAAGCAGTGGTTTGAACAAAGATTTCTTGGCATATATGTTGTGTGTATGGCTTTGGGGAACACATAGCCATACAAACACGATTCTCCCTGCATCAGCTTTACAATATTTTATTGGTCCTGCACCAAAATCACTTTGTTACAAAAAAATTACTCAACTACACATATATTATCTACACTTACGTGAAAAACTTTCTCCCACATTTGTTCTCATAACTACTCTTTAAGGCAATTATTACACTGATACTTATCACCACTCCAACATGTTTTGCATTTCCACTACTAATCACCCCCGCATACATATGTATGTATGCTCATATAGGTTTCACTCCATGTATGTGCTGAAGTGGGCTATATCCATGAAAGCTCATGCTAACATTTTTTTCCTTCCAGTTAGTCTCATAAGTGCTATTAGATTTCTTTACGACTTTTCAGGGACACTGAAAGGTCTTATGGTTTATAGACACATAGGTTTTATTTTGTGCTAGATTTCATAAAATCCAGTTCACTTTCTTACATGTATCAGATGCATAGGCTCCAGTCTCAGGTGGTAGATATTTCTATACATAGTGAACCAGGGTTCGATGACAAGGAAATGAAAATGGCAGAAATACCAGCAAGAAAACCAGACATTTAGCAATCGTATGACTAATGTATGTTGTAATATACGTTAGCAATTCAAATTATTACCATATGTTTGGGGGATTTTTGCATCCGAGTTTCTCAGGTTGACTAACTTGGATGTAGTATGCAATAAAAATGAAATGTCTCAGTCTTCCTCCAATAACCTTGGCCACCTTGGCACATATCTGCTGTATTCGCTTTGAACAAAGAGAAAGCATTGATAACAAGGGAATAAACATTTGACCAACCTAAGCAAACTCTTAGTACATGCTATCTGGGCAAAAATATGTAATCTGTCAAAGTAACCTTCAGAATGTGACAAATAGCCTGATCGATTGGTCTTGATTGGCCTTCATTTAGCAACTAAAATAAGTCAAGGTTATTTATTCTCACATCAGCAGCAATTTCAATGCATTTCTGTCTGTCAGACACACCCTCCATTTGATTTTTCTTTTTAAAAAATTGCTCCAAACATTAGGTTCTTTAGTAGTAGTCATTCAGAGATAAAAGTTATTGTATTCTCATTATCTAGAACAGTGTTTCCCAACCTTTGATCCTCCAGTTGTTTTGGACTTTAACTCTCAGAAATCCCAGTTATCTTACCAGCTGTTAGGACTTGTGGGAACTGAAGTTCAAGACACCTGGCGGACCAAAGGTTGGGAACCACTTCTAGAAGATACATTGCTCACCTTTACTGGTGAAATGCAGGGAGCAACTTGGAAGCTATAATAAGGATACGATAATTGTAACGTGCTTTCCAGAAATTTAGTGCAAACCTAACTGACCAGAGGTTCGCGATGAACAGACTTCTTCCATGGCTCACTGAATACTCAAAGACAGACCTTCCAAATCCCTATCCCAGCATTTTATCCACTACACCACACTGGAACTTGAAGCCATGAACTTTGGACACAAGGCAAAGGATCTTTCCTTATTTCTGAATCTACTTCTATCACATCCACCCTCATGACAATACTGTGAGGTAGGTCAGATTGAGAAAGACTAGCTGCCCAAATTTACTCATTGAATTTTGTACGAGAGAAGTAGAACTTAGATTTTTACACCCCACAATGTCGCATGGAGACTGTCTTTGAGGATGAGATTTAGAGAAATAAGGCACTTTGGTGGGAGGAAGGTTTGCCCTTCCTGCCCTTGGAGACCTTCTCCATTGCCCGTGCAGATTGCTCAGATGGATTTTGGGCATTTTTGCCAGTTTTGAGTAATTGGATACCTGAAATCAGATACAGGCTTGTACCTATATCTTACCTTCAGAATAGGGTTGCCATAGTAGAGTCCAAACAGAGTACCTGGCTTGTTTGAAACTGATTTTCAGTTCAATTTTTGTTAAAAAAATTAATTTTACACAAACAGAACTTTAGTTAGTTTCTAATTTTTATTTCAGCTGTTTGAAAATGGGAGCATTTTGGTTGAGATCCCTGCTACACCCACTTGTAGCTGGCAATGATTTCAGTAAATAAACTTTGGTGAATGTTTATAGTTGATTAGATATCATTCCGCAAATAGAATTAATTATGTTACATAATTAAATCTTATAGTTTTGCAACCTAGAAAACAAAATCATGCTCAGCTGGTGGTTCCCATGTCAGTGAGACGGGGAATCTGTTCTGGATTCTCGTGACAACTGGAAAGGTGCCATTCCAGAAACCACACCCATTTTTGTAATAAGGTATAACACCATGAAGAAGTAATTTAAATTAAAACCCAAAGCAGGATCATAGCCCCATTGACATGAAATTTAATGGTTGCCACTTGAAGCCAGCAGGATTTCTTTGACACATGGAGTTATGCTTTGCTATGCAGCATAGCATCACCATAGAACCACTAGCTTAAGCTTATAAAATGTTCTGTTTAACTGAATTCATTTATTTATTTGACATAATTACCCCCCCCCCTCCTTTCTCTACCCCAGCAGGGGGACTCAAGTCCACTTACAATGGCACATACACATTGGTTTACGAGAACAAAAAAGAGGGGGAGAGAAAAGCACTTTTGAAAGACTTTTAAGCACAGGCTGGATGGCCATCTGTTAGGGGTGCTTTGAATGCATTTTTCCTGCTTCTTGGCAGGGGGTTGGAATGGATGGTCCACAAGGTCTCTTCCAACTCTATGATTCTATGATTCTAATATTATTATATTCTAACAATATAATCAACACTAATATGATTTAACTCTGCAAATGTAATTAAAATCTAAGGGATTCAGCCATCAAACAAATGGATGATCCCTGGTTGTCTTGAGACTAAAGACACTCTTTTCTTGAAATTTTACTTTTCTTAAAGCCACCTTGGAGGGCGCAAGTATGACATAGTTCTTTGAGCACTGGACCGGGGTTTGGTTTTCTGCTTAACGATGAAAACTCACTGGGTCAGCTTGGACAAACGACACTTTCTAATCCCTAGAGCAGAGCTTTCCAAACAATTAATGTTGGTGACACACTTTTTAAGACATGCATCCTTTTGCAATAAAGTAATTCAGCAAATCAGAGGTTAAACCAACCCTTATAAGAGTTTCACATACGTCTCCAACTCTGGGGGGGGGGCGGCGCTCATCTCCATTTCTAAACCGAAGAGCCGGCGTTATCCATAAACATCTCCAAGGTCATGTGGCTAGCATGACTGCACGAAACACCGTTACTTTCCTGCCAGAGCAGTACCTATTGATCTACCCACATTTGCATGTTTTCGAACTGTTAGGTTGGCAGAAGCTGGGGCTAACAGAGGGAGCTCACCTTGCTCCCACCAATCTTTTGATCAGCAAGTTCTGCAACTCAGCGGTTTAACCTGCTGCACCACCGGAGGCTCCATATATAATTAAACAATGTATAATATTTAGAAGCCTCATATAATCTTGGCTGTACTAGCGAAGTTTGGATTCCCCCCCCCCTTTACACGTATGTACTGCAGTTGATTCTTGTGTAGTTTCCTCTATAGCCACTCCATGTGGTTCATCACAAACATCATTGTGAACAGAATTTATTTTCTTAATTAGAAACTTGTCCTTTTTAGTGGCATTTTCTGCAAAATGGCACTCAGTAGAAACAAAAATTTGGAATTAGTCAAAAGTTTTCTTATAGCTTTGGAAAAAATGTGGATTTTTTTTTTTAAGTTAAGCAGTACATTGAGGCTTGACAACCGATTATAACAGTGGAATTATGCTCTTGGGGATTTCTAAGAAATACACATCTCCTTTTTGAAGTCAGAAAAATGGCCACTTGTGGAATCTGAGGGTAGCTGCAAAAGTAGGCTTTGTAGGTTACTTGTGGTCCTAAGACCGACCTTTGCCCATCCCAATTCTAAGTGAATCTTTTAATTATTGCTGTTGAGCATCAATATAACTTTTCATTTGACTGGTTTCACAATGCTCTTCTGCTATTTATGTTAATTACTTTATTTTGGGAAGTATGTCTTGGCCACGGTAGTCCATACTCTAGTTACATCCCGTATAGACTACTGAAACACACTCTACGTGGGGTTGCCTTTGAAGACTGTTCGGAAGCTTCAAATGCTCCAACAGGCGGCAGCCAAGTTGCTAATGGGAGCAGCACTCAGGGACCACACAATTCCTCTGTTGCACCAGCTCCACTGGCTGCCAGTTTGCTACCGGGCACAATTCAAAGTGCTGGCTTTAGCCTATAAAGCCCTAAACGGTTTCGGCCCAACTTACCTATCCAAACGTATCTCTCCTTATGAACCATCTAGGACTTTAAGATCTTCTGGGGAGGCCCTGCTCTCGGTCCCACCTCCTTCGCAGATGTGTTTGAAGGGGACGAGAGACAGGGCCCCTCGGCTGCGGAATGCCCTTCCTGGGGATATAAGATCAGCCCCCTCCCTTCTGACATTCCCAAAAAAAAAGTTAAAACCTGGCTCTTTGAGCAAGCTTTTGCTAATGCAGCATAAGCAGGTAAATATGAAATCACTAAAAGACTTGACGATGCAATTGGATAATGACTTTAGTAAGGAGACACTTATGATAATGTTCTAATGGCTTTGTATGGTTTTTATATTATATGCTAAATGTTTGACTTGTATTTTATCATTGTTGAGGCATCAAATTGTTGCCGACTGTGAATCGCCTTGAGTCGCCTCCAGGCTGAGAAAGGCGATATACAAATATGGTAAATAAATAAATAAATAATATTTTGCTTCATTCCCACTGTTTCTAATGTATGCAATTATATAACTGAATTCCACTGAAGGAATGGAATTATGTTGGTTTTTAATGGACAAATGATGTCAAATTTTAAATTGACAGGAAAAAGCATTCTGTACAGCTAATTGACTAATATTGATTGGGAGAGAAAACATGTGAATTGTTTACCTGCAAACTTAGAGGCTTGAAACCAGTTGGAATATAATTGACTAGAACATGTGGTTCTCAACTTGTGGATCTCCAGATGTTTTGGCCTTCAATTCCCATAAATCCTAACAGCTGGTAAGCTAGCTGGAATTTCTGGGAGTTATAGGCCAAAACTCCTGGGGACCCACAGGTTGAGAACCACTGGACTAGAGCATGTGGTTTAATTTAAATGTATCTTCTGTTCCTAACCTTAGGTTCAACAACACTGCTACATGATGTATTTTACAGAGTATGGATTTTCCTGTTCTGTTCTTCCACAGATTGTCATGAGATGTGCAAAATATTGCTAATTATCTTTGATTCATCCTGAATGAAAGCAGTAATCCCACCCACAATATTCCACAAAAGATATCAACTCAAATTTACTTTAGTTATGCCTGGTTGATTTTAATTGTGCTTTTTCTTTTTTCATAACATTTTTACACAGATTCTCCAGAAAGGATCTTAAAGGTGCTTACAAATATTGGTAGTAAAACAATCCTTGCCCTCAGGCTTACAATCTAAGACAGGAGGATGGATGGAGAAATGTAAGCTGAAGTGTCTTAGGGCTTGTGATGAAAGGCGTTTTCTGTTGGTTACAATGCTACCTGATTTAAATCACCTCTTTTTGCTGGACACTATCTGTGAATATTTATGGGTAGTCACAGCACTTACAACTATCATTAAAAACCAACCCTGCTGCACAGCTAAAGCTGAAAGTCTGATTGTTAACACACGTATAGAATTTGGTGTTGTCTTTGGGGTCAGCATGGATGCCATCTGATTGGTTTGCACAAAAGTTATCAGGATCTGAAGGCCCTGAAGTAGTTGTAGTGCCTGGAGGAGGTGTTGGTGTGACTGGTGGAGGTTCAACTGGTGTAGTAGTATCTGTGGGCGGAGTTGGGGTTGCTCCATCGCAGGCAATGGGATCTGAAAAGAATATTCATCAATTCAGTGCAGAAAAAAAACAATTTCTGGTAAATTATGCTGACACTCAATGGCATCACTAGGGTTGGTGTCATCCAGTGTGATCACTCATGGTGTAATTCCCATGCCAGACCATACCACAGTATTGCAGCAAAAATAATAGAACATTTGTCAAAGTCAACTATAAAAAAACACCAGCAATGAGAGCAACTGCAAGTACTTCTAGCATGTACCAACAAATCTACTTGATTTGAAATGACATTGTAGTTGGGTAATAATAATAATAATAATAATATCTCCCACCCATTAGAAGGTTCAAAAAGTAAATCAGCATAGTCTTTTAGACTTGTGAGTACATTGATAATGTAAACTGATTTTATTAAAAGGTATTTGTGATTGTATTTAACAAAGAGGATTTTTTTATTTAAAAATAATACATTTCTGCTGAAACATTGTACAAAAATCTTACAATCATTTTGTACAGTTCAGTTCAGCTCCACTTTATTCTCAGAACCCAACCTTAGTTACGTTGCAGAATGACCCATATGAGAGTTAAGAGCAAACTTGCCACTCTTCATTCTGTGAAAGACTACAGGAACCTATAAATACCTGGCTGGTATTATCTCATTCTTCCTACAAGGTGTGTTCCTCAATGTGTTGTGTTGGGGTGATGCACAGACAACACAGTTTTATGTTTTACTTAAGTTCAAGCATGTCTTTATAATGTTACTGTTTCTAGTCTCTTAGTTTCCGTTTACACTTCCACCACCAAGTCTTTCAACTTCAAATCATCATCAAGTTCATGATCCTTTCTTATCTTGTGACTTTTAGACAGTTCATGGCCAGGTCTCTTTTTTCATCCCATTAATTTTTAGCTACATGTGATACTGATTACATCCTTAAAAGACATTTATCAAGGCAACATGAGACTTTCTGTCTTACATAACAGAACATCTCCCTGTCCTCCAACAGATATAAGTTTTGCACTTTGTTTAGATGGCTCTCTATCTCTGAGAAGGAGCTTGTGTTCCTGCAGGATTGAATGTAAAGTACACAATTGTGTCATTAAAACCCTTAAACCCCAAATGTCTGGATCTGTAAATGCTAATGGTATGAATTCTTCAAAACACTTTCATTTGCTTTCCAACATCAATATTCTGGGGCAAAAAGAGGAAGAAGAAAGTAACCGCAGGATGTGTTTGTTCTTATTATGAGAACACAAATACAACACAGAAGAATTGGAGGTAGTCTTGCCATGGTCTCTCCTGCCAGTTTTGAACAAACAACCCTGCTAAGACAATTTCAGACATTGTCAATGCTGTTGTTGCCATGCAAGGGCGTTAGATATGATAATCTGCCAGAGTTAAAATCCATGCATCATTTGTACAGAGCTGAGAATACAAAAAATAAGTCTCACTGTCTGTAAGACTAGTACGTCGCTTCAGCATTTTGAAATTCTACCAAATGTCATCATAACTGAGTAAGACAGCCTTGTTAAGTTTTGCTAATCCTTACCATTTGATTCAAGAAGTCTCTTCAACTCAGATATTAGAGGATATTTTCCTTCATTGCAGAAAGTGCCCAGAAAATCATCCAGATCAATGGCCCAAACCATGGCACCTCCAAAGTTGTTCTCTTTCAGGTATTTGACCTACCAAAACAAAAGGACAACTTTCAAGACAGGGATTCCAAAAGGGTTTTTTTTTCATTTTCTGTTTCATAACTGTTACTAAAACTACTCACTTTCTCAGGAAGGATGTTGTAAACCTTTGGAATATAATTATGTTTCAACCAGTATCCTCTATGCGTTCAGAGAGAAAGAGTACATTTGCTGTCTCAGGCCCCATCTACACTGACCATTTAATGCAATTTCAAACCGGTTTTGAAGAAAGTGGCTTTGCCGTGCAGATGATCACATAGGAAATCCTGGAACCAGTTTGAGGTAGTGATTACACAAACCTCAGAACCTTGGCTTTCTTTCACACACTTTTTGTGGGAATTTGTTGTCCGGACAAATGAGGCTTCAATTTCATAGAGCAAAACAAGCAAAAGTAGATAATCACCAGAAGTCAGGGTTGAGAAATAGCATTCATATACACATCATGGCCCCTGGCCCTATTGTTTATTCAGAAAAAGTGTCCTTGGCACTCACTATGTAGACAATTTTGCCTCCCCCACCTTTAATCTAGGTCCAGGAGAGGTGTTCAAGGGATTACATCCATATTCTCATATCTGGGAAATTGCAAAATTAAAGATAAAGTAGGATTACTTTGCATCGGTAGCTGGCAATGTTGTCATATCCAATCCATTCGTTGCCCTTGAAGGTGTATGGAACTTTCTGTTCATCGATCCATTCCACAGTGGCAGTCTTCAAAAATGTACAGATCTGTGTAAACATGGGGGGAAGCTTTTTTATTGGTATTCTTACCATAACCTATTGTTTTATGTCAAACACAACTGGACCAAAACATATCTAGAGAGAAAGAATGGAGCTGGAAATAGAGGACCATACAAGAAAGGAAAGAGTAGTTAAAAAGATGTTCAACAGCATTTTAATAATAATCATAATCATAATTATCATCATCTTTATTTGTACTGCACCACCATCTCACTAAAGGGACTCGGGGCTGCTCACAGAAGCACTCCAAGTACCCCATGGAGACAACAATACGTAGGTATAAACACAATGAATGACATAAGTAGGTCCTCCTGGTCAGTCGCAAGGCCGAACAGGGTATAGGGTTACAGCCTGTGTTGGATGGGGTTACACTCCCCCTTAAGACGCAGGTTCGCAGCTTGGGAGTGATCCTGGATTCATCGCTGAGCCTGGAACCCCAGGTCTCAGCGGTGGCCGGGGGAGCTTTTGCACAGTTAAGACTCGTGCGCCTGCTGCGCTCGTACCGTGGGAAGTCTGATCTGGCTACGGTCGTCCACGCTCTGGTCACATCCCGAATAGATTACTGCAACACACTCTACGTGGGGCTGCCTTTGAAGACAGTTCGGAAAATTGCAATTAGTCCAGCGGGCGGCAGCCAGATTGCTAACGGGAGCTACATACAGGAGCATTCCACCCCCCTGTTGTGTCGGCTCCACTGGCTGCCTGTCCAATTCCGGGCTGGTTTTGACCTTTAAAGCTCTATACGGTTCTGGCCCAGCTTACTTGTCCGAACGCATCAGCCGCTATGTCCCACCTCATAATCTAAGATCATCCGGGGAGGCCCTGCTCTCGCTCCGCCTCGTCTCAGATGAGGCTGGTGGGGACGAGGATAGGGCCTTCTCGGTGGTGGCTCCCCGCCTGTGGAATGCGCTTCCTATTGATGTACGATCCACCACATCCCTCCTGGCCTTCAGGAAAAAAGTAAAATCCTGGCTGTGGGACCAGGCATTTGTACACCAGCACAAGGCAGCATTTTAGATTGGTTTTTAATGAAAGTGGGTGATTATGGCCAATGTTTTTATGGACTAAACATTGTTTTAATCCAGAGTGAATGTGTATGGTGCTAATGTAGTTGTATTTTAATGTATTTTTTATGTATTTTAATTGTTGAAGGGTTTTGGGGTTTTATATTGTTAATATTTGGGCATCGAATTGTGCCGTACTGTAAGCCGCTCTGAGTCCCCCCTTGGGGGTTGAGAAGAGCGGGGTAAAAATCCCGAAATAAATAATAAATAAATAAGTATAATCAACAGCACATAAAACATTTTGAGTTTTGCTTCTTCACTATTCTGTTTTGGATGGTCCTATCCTTTGTACACTGCCCTGGTAAGGATGAAATGTGTTTAAATTCTTTTAAAATAATGAGAAATAAGAAGGAGTAAAGAGAAATACAAAAACAGGTATATTTTACCTCGTAATAAGCCCAAAAGCCTGCCTCTCGGGTATACTGTCCTGCTGAGCCAGCCCCAGAAGCAGGGGCACAAACACCAGTGTCTGAACTAGTCAGCCTGAAAGTGCGCCCATAAGTGGGAAATCCCATCATCAGCTTTTCAGCTGGGACACCGTTGTCCCTCCAGTAGGTCATGGCATAGTCCTGTTAAGTTGGTGGGTGAGACTGGGAATTAGCAGACTGCTTATTCATCTTGTTCTTTAAAAGCAAGCAAAAAGGCACACACAAACACGTGCACAGGCACTAGTATTATTCTTGAAATCAGAAGCTTTTCTTACACAGTTGAAATACTTCATATCGCCTTGGTCTTTGTTCCCCACGTACAACGGGCTGTTATGTCCTGTGCAGGTATCCCAGCCTCCGTGGAAATCGTATGTCATTACGCTGATAAAATCTAAATGTCTGGGGTGAACATACATAATTCCTTATACACCATGTACCATATATGATTCCTTATACACCAATAACAATAGAAATTGTGTGGAAACCAACAACAATCCCATATCTTTTTAGGTTTCTATCAGTGTTACTCAAAGTTTATTGAGTAAAACTGGGATATTACCACTGATTGGGTAGCAGTGTTATTTATCAATTGTATTTATGTCATGCCTTTTATCCAGTGTGGAACTCATAGCTTTTTTTTCTGTGTTAGAAGTGACTTGAGAAACTGTAAGTCGCTTCTATTGAGAGAGAATTCGCCGTCTGCAAGGACGTTGCCCAGGGGACGCCTGGATGTTTTACCATCCTGTGGGTGGCTTCTCTCATGTCCCCACACAGGAAGCTGGAGCTGACAGATGGGAGTTCACCCTGTCTTGCAGTTTTGAACCGCCAACCTTCAGGTCAGCAGTTCAGCCAGCACAAGGGTTTTGCCCATTGCGCCACTGCAACTCCTTATAGGCAGACATAGTCAGATTGCATGAAAATTTTAAGACTGGTGGTACCTGAAAAAGAAATGTAAATAAATTTTTGTCCCCAAAATTTTAAAATTACAGTTATCCTCCTGATACTCACGCTCCAATTTTAGCAATTTCGTATCCTGCATCAATGGTTCCTTTGCCTGCAGACACTGCTGCAGTAACCAGAAGTCTTTTCCCATCAACTTTGTTGTTTTCAAAAGCAGCCAGAATTTCCTATGGAGAGATAGCGAGAAACCAGTCATAAGTTCATCTTGTTCATCCAAACATTCCTATGGCAGGACTTAATTTCTTTGGGAATACACTGTAAAGGGTTTAAGTTTTTCCGAGTAAGGGGATGTAATCACTGCACTCTAGGCTTTCCCAGATTGTTTCACTATCTAATGATATATTGTTAGTCCTACCCCTGGGATCTATTGTCATTAGGCAAATGTAGAAGCTTATAACATCATTTGTTTGTTGTGCATTAGGGCCTAAATCCAACCATTAGTCTCAACCAAAGTAGAGTTAATCAATGGGATTTACCTAAGGGTTAACTAACTATCTAACAATTGATTCAATGGGTCTATTCAGCAATTGATTCAGGACCTGGCTGTATCCAGGCTACATATCTTCTCTTATGACAACTGACAGAATATTGTGGAACTTAAGCCTAAATGTAATTATTAGTCTGAATTAGAATGGATTCACTGGATCAATGGTGGCTTCATAAGTCAACACTTATGTAAGTTATATTGATGTCTTTTGTTTATTCTGGCTGGAACTAAGATTTATTCTGGCATAGGTATATATCAATGAAATAACTGTGTAAATAATCAAAATATGAAAGTTATATAGGACTTTCCCACCACTAACTACCTCTCCCTTTCAAAGCAAACAACTATCACCTGTGCCTTCTGTAAGGGGTCGTTATTAAATCACTATGGCTGTTCTGAGGAGCCCTTGGTGGCACAACAGGTTAAACCTCTGAGCTGCTGAACTTGCTGAACAAAAAGTCAGCAGTTCGAATCAGGGGAGCAAGGTGAGCCCCAGCTTCTGCCAACCTAGCAATTTGAAAGCATGCAAATGTGAGTAGATCAATAGGTACTGCTTCGGCGGGAAGGTAACAGTGCTCCATGCAGTCATGCCAGCCACATGACCTTGGAGGTGTCTACGGTCAACGCCGGCTCTTCAACTTAGAAATGGAGATGAGCACAACTACCTAGAGTCGGACATGACTAGTCTTAATGTCAAGGGGAAACCTTTCACTTTACCTGTTCTGAAATGTACATAGTTGTGAGTCCCTTAAATCTTTGAAACAAAGGGTTTCTTGTTGTACACCTCCAATATGACAAGAAACTAATCATTGCACTGTTTCTTTCAAGTTGAAAACACTCAAAAGTTTAGCTTTCCAGTTGCACCACAATGGCTTCATCCTAATTTCAGTACTTTGTAACAGGGCAGGGATGTACAACTCATTGACCCTTGGAGATATATCCATTGCCAATAGGTAGGCAGGGAACACACCCACAATGCACCTATATACGATCTGAAGAGAAACCAGAGTATATGCACCTATATACAATATTCTCTATGTGTGTGTATGCACCTTCTAGTCATTTGTCAACTTATTGCAAGCCTGTGAATTTCATAGGGTTCTCTTATGCAAGCAATACTCAAACGTAGCTTTACCAATTCCTTCCACTGAAATATAAGCTACACCACCCGGAATTCATTGATGTACGAAACAGAGCTTACCCTGCTTACCTTTCAAGGTCCGTCAAGATCTAGTTCCTTTAACATATTTGAGCTCTACAGTTGTACCATACTGGTACACACAGAGATGTACTTTAGTGCTTAGAGATGGGGAGGTTGAAACCTTTCTTCCCTTCATGCTGAGAACCAAGAGTAGGAAGGGACTGAAATATCTTGCTACTAGGACTCCTGCCTTTCTTTTCTACCAGCATGAAGACGGTAATGTTTAAAGCAGTGTTGTGAGAAGTTGTGACTGGCTTCTGCTTTTGACTCCGCATCCCCCAGTGAACAGAACAGTTTCTCCACCACTGCTACAAATGGTGACTAACAGAGATCCCTGAGCAGCAGTGAAAAAGTAGATGAAATTTCAAGGGCCAGAGGGGTACCCCAATACTTTATAGAGGTGCTTTTCCATCCAGAGTCCCTCAGATCTTATGGACTTCCACTTCCAAGAGCCTCATCTGGCATGAACTCAAGGAGTCTGGAAATTTGAACTCAAATAACTACTACTTTATAATGAGAAGCAATATACAGCTTTTTACTTGAAGGTGGTTTTCAGGCACTTAAAGCATGGCTTCAAATATATTTGATAGGTCAACTAGTAACACTGAACATCCATGGTTCTATTTTCTGGCAAAAGACCCTCATCTTAGACTAATATATTGACCACTCACCTCAACGAGGATTGTGAAGCGCTGCTTGTCTTCAGCAGGACTACCCCTGGATCCTGGGTATTCAAAGTCCAGGTCAATTCCATCAAAGCCAAACTTATAGAGATATTCTATCACTGAATCAATGAAGATCTTCCGATTGCCAGCTGAAGCAACCATTTCAGTAAACCTGAGGTGAAAAAAAATCCTTAGATACTGTTTGCCACATGTCATTACACACATATAGTTGCAGTCTAAATATCATTCTCTGTTATCCTGCCTTGTACCTTTCTCCCACTAGAATACTCACCACTCTAATCTGAGATGTCATTGCATCCAAATTCTACAACTCACACCATATGAAATATGGCAATCATTTCATTTTGATGTATGCTTCAAAGTGCTCTTTAACCACATTTTTACAACCATCTTTCATATAATTGAAGCTGCATTTAAATGGCCCAACCATGTAACAAAGGATCAATCTGTCTCATGGCAAAAAAAAAAAAAACCCTCACAACAAAGTGTTTATTTCTTACCTGGGACCTGTGTGATCTCTATTTTTTTCATGCCCAGATGTTTTGATGTTTTGCCATCCTTGTGGGAGGCTTCTCTCATGTCCCTGCATGAGGAGCTAGAGCTGACAGAGGGAGCTCAACTTGCTCTCGCTGGATTCGAACCGTTGACCTATCGGTCAGCAGTTCTGCCGGCACAAGGGTTTAACCCACTGTGCCACTGGGCACTCTATGCACATGCAATTGGCTGTATTAAATGTTGTTCCAGTCCAACAGAAGATGTGCATAAGTAACATGCCACATTTTAAGCAAAGGTAGCCAAAATACAACTGGCAGATTGTACAGGCATGTCAAAGGCTCCTATGTGCCTCCTCAAACCATACCAAACAGAAGTAGCCCCCTTTATCATGTGAGTGTGCTTTCAAGACTTACAACAACATCATGAATTTCATAGTGTTTTCTTCTCACCTTTTAGGGGACAGATTTATTTTTCTTTTTTTTCGTGTCAGGAGCAACTTGAGAAACTGCAAGTGGCTTCTGGTGTGAGAGAATTGGCTGTCTGCAAGGACGTTGCCCAGGGGACGCCCGGATGTGTTGATGTTTTATCATCATTGTTGGAGGCTTCTCTCATGTCGCCGCATGAGGAGCTGGAGCTGATAGAGGGAGCTCATCCACGCTCTCCGGGGATTTGAACCTGCGACCTGTCTGTCTTCAGTCCTGCCGGCACAGGGGTTTAACCCACTGCACCACCGGGGGCCAGATAGTTACTATGGAGAACATGGTGTTTTTGTTTGAAAGGCTGTGTAAGGGCAGTGTTGTAATTGGAAACATTCACTAGTTTGAATGGAAAGAAGCAAAAGAGGGGAGAGTAGAGGCCTTAAAGTTCTCCATCAAGATTTAGAACCCAGAGACCAGACTCAAAGGCATGCGAATTACCTAGACACATTATTTTCCACTTTATTAAGTTGTGTCACATTTCTGTTATATTACAGGAATTATTTCTAAATTTACTTCTCATCATATAGATATGCATATGTAAATATTATGAAGGTCAACCTTCTCCCCATCACTTTGGAAGGTGTGATATATAATTGAAGTCTTGAATAATCTGGTTAAGGGTAGGGATACTCACTTCTGAGTGCCAAAATTCCAGCCTCCAATTGCGAGGAGTGTGACAAGATTGGGATTGCTGAAAGACACGTGAAAGAAGATCAGTGCACACATTTGCATGGTAATTGCAGAGCTGAAGTAATATTACAAAATGCATCTCAGACATTGCGAGCAAGAAATGTAAGTTTGTTTCAATAAAGCACAGTTTGTACAGATTTATTAAATGGAATACCATTGAAATCAAATAACATTGTCAACCACAAAAGGAAGGAAGGAATAAGGGAGGGAAGTCATGCTAAAAAAGGAAAACAGCTTTTTCAAGTCTGTATGTGCGTATGCAGATATGACTATGTATGTATGTTGAGTGGCAGATTCAGTGATAAGCATCAATACAGATATAGTCAAAAGGTTTCTGAAAGGGAAGGACATACCTTTTCTTAAGTGCTTGGAATTCTGGGAAGAGCCTGTCCTCGTCATTCCATTCATAAGGTGCAATTTTATGTTGGTTCATGGTGGCAAAGGCATAGATCAGATGGGTGCAGAGATTTGGATCAACATTGTTTGGAAAGTATTTGGCTGGCTCTGGCCTGTACTGGGACCAGTTTGTGAAATAACACACCATTTTGTAAGCAGAGCCTGTTAAAAGAGGTAGAAATGGAGCCCTGGTGAACCACGTTTGTAGAATTTATGTTTGTTTCCCAATTTTATTATTCCACATTCTGATACATTTTACAAATATGAGCCCTGGCTAGGTTCTGTTCAAGTTAGACATTCCCAGTCAGGCATGTAGCCAGGCCCGGGGCTTAGGGCTTCATCCCCCCCCGAAATTCTCAGGGTGGTCCACGAGAAGGCCTTACTGGTACATTATTTAAACTGCTATGTTTATTCATATCATGATCTGATCACCATGCTCAATATATCCCATATGCATGGGGGTATTGGGATAACAATACAAAAGGTTTGCTAGGGTAGACCCTCTCCGATTCAGACTCAGCCCCCCTGAATCAAACACAGCCCTCCCGAATCAAAATCTTGGCTATGGCCCTGTTCCCAGTATGCAGTTGTAACTGCATGTTAAGAAGAGAGGGACCATGTCCTCCCCCCCGGTGTCCCATCCTCCACCAGCCCTGAACTGCCCTCCCACTGCCTAGTCAATGGGGGAAAGCATCTTTATTTCCATTACAATCATGACAGTTATTCCTGCTTATCTGTATTTCATCTGCTGTGTGATTCCTTCTGGTTTCCAACCAGATAAGGAATATCCCTGGCTAAGGTTCTTCTTACTTTGATTTGTTGTTGTTGTTGTTGTTTTTGGGTTTTTTGTGTGTAATGTATTTATATTCTGCCTTTTTCTGCTGTTTAAGTCTTAAGGTTTATATTATAAGAAGAGGTCCTCACCTAGCTGCAACTGCAGCAATACGGCCAAACCTGCAAGAAAAAGATGCATATGTTAAAACAGCTAGAGACATTATTGTCAGTATTTGCATACAGACCTAAGCCAGAATGGAATTTGACACACAGACAAATCTCACCCATGAAAAGTACCATGAGAAATTGGAGGCAAGGCTGTGAGATAGAGGAAAAAGTGTTGACAGAAAGTATTGACTTTATTCAAACTCAACTCTATAATAATTGATATTGTTAACTTTACAACATTAGGAACCTTGTTCAGAGTAAAACCAATGCATTCTGTTGTACATCATAATATCATCAGTTAGCCATGTCTTATTGGCTGCATGAGGATGCAATGGCATCATGTTATCCAAATACATTATGATTGCCAAAGAAGGTTGTGTTGAATCTGAAGACCATGAATAGATATCAAATGTTAGACTGAAAGGTTAAACAGAGTATTCTGTGTTTTGAGCTCATCTCATCCCCACGTAATTCTCCATTTTTGTATGGGCAAAAATTAGGCACAGATCTGAACGAAAGATTTCCAAAGATATCACACCATTTTGAACACTATTATCCTCCTTAAGAACAAACCTTTTAATTCCCTCCCTTACACATTCATCCTATTGCTTTAATAGTCAAACCTGCAGGAATTTTCTATCATGTCTACCATACTCTTGAAGAAAAGGGATTAGGGAATGCTCACCAAACAACAGCAGACTCTTCCCCATCTTTGTTTCTGGCTGTGACTGCAAAGTCCACAAGGCAAAAGCCGCCTTATAAAGAAGGGAAAGTTCCACGTATCAACGTGGGACCTCAGCAGGTGGCTACACAGCAGGAGGCAGAGTTTTGAGCAATTCGAATGCAATCAAAGTGTCGGAAGAAAATCTAATTTTAAAAAAGTCAAGGACAAGAACAAACATCAAAAGTCTTCACAAGGCCAAAATCTTCCAAAGAGAACCTCTTGAAGGGTTAAGATGGTGTCTGGTGGACATGTAAGTGTAGGGTGAACCCATGGATAGAGTGCTCTTCTTGAAGGAAAAGCAAAGGAGATGTTTCTCTTAGCTGCTTCTTCCCCCAAGAGTTTCCTGTTCCTCATAAAAATCTGATATAGCGGATCCTGGAACAGTACTGTGAGTCAGCTCAAGGAAGTGTAACCAACCCACTTTTCAAGAAGATAGCTCTACACACTTGCTTAAGAGTGAGGGGAAGTGTGTGTAGAGCAGTGGCCATAAGAACAAGAGTTGCCACTGGAAAATTACTACATGTAGGACAGCCTTGGCAAATTGATTTTGCAATTCATGCACTGTAATCATATTGTCATTCTTGCATATACTTCAGCTTCTTCCCTACCTCTCCTTTGCAGGACAATGCTATATTTGGAAAGGCCTAGTAGTGTGCTATAATTTAGTTAGCTCCTTGTTGTTGTTTATTCATTCAGTCACTTCTGACTCTTTGTGACCTCATGGACCAGCCTATGCCAGAGCTCCATGAGGGCCGTTGCCATACCCTTCAAGGTCAAGACAGTTCCTTCAAGGTCAAGACAAGGATAACATCCATCCATCTTGGCCTTGGTCTGCCTGTCTTCCCTTTTCTTTCCATTTTCCCCATCATCATTATCTTCTCCAAGCTTTCCTGTCTTCTCATTATGTGACCAAAATACTTCATCCAGTGAGCAGTCATGTATTACTTCCTAGACTGCTTTGATCTTCTTGCAGTCCAAGGCACTCTCAGAATTTTCCTCCAACACCACAGTTCAAAAGTGTCGATCATCCTTCGTTCAGCCTTCCTTATTGACCTCCAATCTGATTTGCTAACTTTATGTTCTCACCAGGTAAGTTTTCCTCAAATAATTCTGCCACTAAAATATATTCAAAATTGATGTTTTCTTGCTACTTCACACTTAGAACAATTCACAGATAGTACAGAATAACAATACCAAACATAAACGCGCTCTCTCTCTACCCTCACTTAAACCAAGTGTGTAGTTAAAGGGAAAAGTAAAATGAAGATTTAATAATCATTCTTCCTTCACAAATGAAAATTTCCTTCAACCCCCAAGTTTTTCACATTTCAGAGAGACCATGAAACTTCTCTAGAACTCTTATGTTAGTTGTGTTCACATTTCCTTGCTACCTTTACCTGCCCCTTCTTGAGGTACCCTCTGAAACAAGGAGTTAACATATGGAGATGTCAAACAGCAAAGATCAATTTCCTGCCCTCCATACTTTTGTGGGACCTTTTATTATATCTTGATGTTCTGGAAGGGACATTTTGGAGCCACCGATATAAACAAAGTGCTGGTAGTGATGATCATCACCAATATATTTAGTACTGCCTCTACATACACACCGTTCATACTAAGGGTACTCTGGATCCATCTAAAATTGATTTAACTGTCATTATCATCAGCAACCTGTAAAAGATATAATACCAAAGCTGAAGGGGGGATTGGGTGAAGCTATATATATACTGTGTGTGTGTGTGTGTGTGTGTGTGTGTGTGTGTATTTAAATATATATATAGTTCCAAACCCAAAACAACTAGCAATGATAGTGGCACAAGGTTCTTGTTCCCTTTCCCCAAAGCAAGTGAAAGCTGTCATTTCTGCCCTGAAAGTGAAGTAAGCCAATCCAATGGTTATGTAAATGTACATGGAGGATTTATCAGTTTTGATGTGGCAGGTATTTTCTATCTGAGTTGGCCAAGGCCTCAACGCTCTCTGTGTAATTAATCATTTCGTGGAGAACAGAATACCTCCAATGGAAATCGAGGGAGTGAGCCCCACCTCCTCATAGCCTGAGATCATTCCTCCTGTTTCCAAGGCAGAGAGACATACAGGTACGTACATAGCAATGAAAACGATGAGTTTGCTATTTCTAAAGCACCATTCCATTGTGACCTTTCGAGCAGCATTGCTTTTGCTCCATTGGTCATCTCAGTCTTAAAAAGCTTTAGTTAGCTCAGAATAAACAAGGTTCCTGCTAAACCAAAACAGTTGTGTCTATTGTTGACCTTTATGCTATCCAAATTTGTCATTCTGACTTTTCTCTCCTTTAGCAATCTAGTCATGAGTTAAAGCATGATCTTGGCTGATGTTTCATTTGACAGGAAATTCCCACTCAGGGGATCACATGAAGAACTGAAGGGTGATGGAGAAACTCATAATCATCGAGTTGGAAGAGACCACAAGGGCCATGCAGGAAAAGCACAAAGCACCCCGGACAGATGGCCAAAAAGCTTCTGTTTAAAAAGCCTCCAAAAAGGAAGCCTCCACCACTCTCCAAGGCAAAGAGTTCCACTGTTGAACAACTAGACGGCCTGACACTAGACTCCTATTGATGCAACTCAAATCCCATTAGTCTTTTTTAGCTGCAGCATTGCATTGTTCGCTTATGTTCTAGCTTGTGTTCCGCTAAGACTCCAAGATATTTTTCACATGTACTGTTGTTAAGCCAGGCGTCACCCATCCTGTGTTTGTGCATTTCATTTCTTTCTGCCTAAGTGTAGTATTCTACATTTCTCCTTGTGGAAATTCATGTTGTTTTGGCCCAGCTTTCTAAAGTCATCTTGAGTTCTGATCCTTTTCCTCTGGAGTATTAACTATCCTTCTCAGTTTGGTGTCATCTGCAAACTTGATAAGCACGCCCTCTAAACCTTCATCCAGGTCATGTGTAAAGATGTTGAACAGAACTGGCCCCAGTACTGAACCCTGCGGAGCTCCACTAGTCACTTCTTTCCAACTCTTTGTTGTTATTACTGCTATTGTAGTAAGCAAGAACTTGTGCAGAGAAGAGAAAAACACAATTTATGGAGTGTGAGGGAGGAATCGAGACTAGCTTTACATGGGATTGCTCTCACTAAAGCAGTGGTTCCTAACCTGTGGGCCATGGACCACCAGTGGGCCACGAGGATGAAAATCTGGTCCGTGAGCCTCCTTCCTCTTTATTTTATTTCTGCTCCTTTCATGCCGCCTGCCACTCTGTCCCTGTCACTGACCATGGCATATGTTCTGTATCACAAACTAGAGCTGATGTGGTCTATCCAATGCAATTTTCTGAATCAGCATCCCAACCTGAATCTAAAGTTGACCAAGAACTGATTTGTAACCCATTTGGTACGAGTGTTGGAGAGTGGTCCCTGGTCAAAATAAGGTTGGGAACCACTACACTAGAGGGTTCTTCTCAAAGGTCTGTACCATTTCTGCCTATGATGCAAGAGAGAGGAGTAACTCATCTCAAGATGGTTAGCCTTTCACTTCTGGGAAATGTTGAGGGAGACTAAGAATTATCTGGCTAGAAGCACCTCATTTCAGTATCTTTTTTTAAGGAATCATATTTCTAGAACAATTTATAATGTTACAAGTTAATCTGACTAACTTTAAATCTTGAACTGCCTCAGACTGAAAAGTATCATCCAAATCATTTTATACTCATGTTCTAGCCACCAGCCCTGTTATCATCAATACAAATTCTGAAGTGGACCCTTGGAAACTCTACTAACAACTTGTCTTCAACTACACCATTTCCTGTGTGCGTTAAAAAAAAACCAAACATTTGGAACCAATGTCTTCTCCTCACCTTCCTAGAAATGCTAAGATGTTGATATGAAATTAAATTCTCAAGTAGTTTCCATATAAAAAGTAGTATTAAAGATTTCAGAACATAAAAACTATTCCAAACAGCCAGGCTCTGGAAATAACTCCACAGTCACCAATTAAAAGGTTTAGAAATGTGGGAAGAGAATAGCTAATCCCTTCCAATACAAGATTACATTCACATAAAATAAAACGTAAAAACTCAATTTGACTTGTGCAAGCACCATTTTATTTTGAACTGAAAAAATAATCTGTTTCCACTATGTTTTGTGTATTTGGCTATTCTTTTTCAAAATTGCTAATAAGCCTAACCAGTGACCAAAATATATATAAATGTAGAAATATACAGCTGTATTTACATTGTCTATACAAGCACATCTGCATGACTGACAATGACAGGTTAACATTAGCCAAGCTAAATAGTCAAAGTGGTACTTCCAATATTTCTTCTTCTTTTGTGATAAAAAAGCACTCTTAACAGAAAAACTGACAGTAAAAGCTGCAAGTATTGAAGCCACTGGGAGAGACTTTGGCCTAAAGTTCTGATTAAATGATACTCTCAGGAGGAGCTAGAGGAAATAGAAACTCTGCCTAATCAAGTCAGGCCCTTATAATAATTTGAACAGAAATGTTTCTAAATGTGTGTGCACCCTACATTAACCAGTAAATACTTTAGCTGAATAAGACATTAGGTCAAGAGTAGATCCCTATCCTGCTCCATTTGTCAATACGATAAACCCCTAATTTCTTCGTCTTTCTCCTTCCAGAAAGGGACTCCCTACCGTGTTACTTTACAGGGTGATAGTGCATTCTGGCACCTTGTGAACTACAAAGCAGCTGCAGTTGTCATATAATTTCAACAATCCCAGAAACATCAGGATCTTTGGTAGAGGCTACTACGTAAAAGCCCAATTGCAGCTGCTTAGTTTCTGGTGTAGTGTAGTCTCCAATGTTGTAATGCCCCAAAAGTAAAACTGCCCATCCCAAAGCCAAAATTAACCAAGAAGGAAATGACGAAGTATTACTTTTGCCAAAGATATATCCCTACAGAATACTAGAAGGGCAGAGGGTGAATATTTCCTTCCATTTAGACAAATGCCCAAATTTGATTAGCACAAATCATCAGTTAATATGATGTGCCAAAATAAAACAGGCAGTACCAAGGATCCCTTGATGCAAATGAGCAAATTTCATCTTCTAACATGAGACTTTTGAGAAGCTGGAAGAACAAGGAATTATTTGGGGAATTGGTAGAGGAACTGTAGCCAACAGGATTCTGCTGCCAGGTTAATCACCTGGGATAAACCAAAAAGATGAAAGAATAATATGATCGAAGCAGTTTTCCCTACATTTTATTTATTTATTTATTTTATTTATTGTTCACTTTTGTATTCCGCTCCTCCCAGCAGGCTCGGGGCGGATCCTATGTTTAGATGTAGTATTATGCAGAAAATCAGAGCTTTGTCATGGTTAGCACTTTTACTAGAGGGGCACTGCAGGCAAACCATGACATTGTGAAGCTGGGAGTTCATGGCACAATCCAGTTTACATGGCACACTTTGCAGCTAATGGTCAGCACTGCATTTTGGAGACTAACAAACTATTTATATTAGTACTGCTGTGGTTGAACTGGTTCAATGATAACTTGAGTTTTTCATGAATAGAATCTAACATCCTAGAGCTAATCTAGTACAAACTACCTGCTTTTCCAAGTAGTTAAGATGTTCCTGCAAACAATTGGGAGATTAGGATTGCTAATATTGCTTCCAAACAACATTTTCAAACCAGTTTGCCCAGTTCAAAAGTCATCACAAACTATAGTTAGAAAAAAATATGCAAAGAAGGAGGAACTCTGACAACTTTATGCAATGGTTCTTAAATTTTGCTCCATTAGATGTTTTGGACTTCATCTCCTGACTACTGGCCTGCTGGTTGAGGCTTCCAGGAGTTGAAATCCAAAACCCGTAGAGGAAACCAAATTTGGAAATCACTGGTTTAGTGGATCAACACATGACATCTGAACTCATTCTTCTTTAGGCAATCATACTACTTTGGTTTTTCTACCAGATTCAACTGATCTATACTTTTACTTCAAAAAACAATCAGAAGAAGAAAAAAAATTTTACCCTTTACTACTCTATAAATATTTGGGGAGACTATACCAATAGGTATGTAGCTTATACCCTAGTGGTACATCTTAAAACCAATAGTTTCCTTGAACAAAACAAAAATAAGTTATGTTTCAGGAGGAGACTGGGGATATCAGCCTCTGTTGGCTTGATTTTTAAACTTCTTCACAAGTATTTGATTTCTCCTTCTTTAAAGCTTTTGGGGATACTCTTTCTAGCTTAAACATTTTACCAAAAATCTTGTTCCTCAACTACAAATACATAAATGTACTCATCCCACACAATCTACATTTTAAGGCGAAAACTGAATAATGGGTGGATATTAATTAACTTCATTTGTAAGTGGGAAAACCACAAGGATTTAATAGAAATAACGGAATTTTCTTTAGCGCTCTGTCTCTGTGTGTGTATATATCATGTTTCAACTCAAGATGGAAGAGAAGACACATGATGGATCATAAGGACTACCAGCCAACACTCCAACAGCTATTTGTTTTCATTTCAATATTCTGCAATGAGCTGACATCACAGAGCCATTTTGCCAACTGGAAGAATAAGATTACAATGGCACTTAAAGCTGTTCAATTAAATTGCAGATGTTGTTATTTTAAGTAGCAAAAACATAGTTTCTGCATAATTTGTTCTTTTGTCCCTCATTGAAGCAATTGGAGATTTTCAATACACTAATATCCTTCTCACTTTCAATTAAAATAATTTATGCCTGGAACAGATGATAGGCAACCCAGGAAAAAGCTGAAATTTAGCTTTGCAGGATGTTTTTGTTCTGCTTCAAACTACTGATGGGAGTTGCACTCTCTAAAATAAGACTTTGGGCCAAAGGCAGATAGAAATTTTACTGCTATAAAGTTATGGAGAACTGAAGTCTAAGACTTTGAGCCATAAAGTGCAGCGGACAGAGTCAAAAGGAATTCTCTTAACCAAGTAAAGAGCCACAATCAACATACTGAACTGCAAATGCACTTAGAGAACTAGGCATCTTGTGGAATTAGCTTTCAGAACCTGTATTTGGTAGATCTGTGGCAACTTTATCTTCTGAATTGGATGTTATTGCTGATTTTCCCCTCAATTGGCCTAACATCTCATATATCAGAGCTAAAATCTGACCAAAACTCAACTCCAAACACAAAAAGGCTTTGAAGATGTCTGAACTCTGTAGTTCTGAAGTTTTCCAGTTTTGAAAAGGCACCACAGAAGATCTCTGGATGGCAACATCAATCACTTCTAATCCAACAACTCATGTGTTACACAATGCTTTGGCCTGTGACTCAACACAACTACAAAAATTAAGTAAGAAGGGTTAATTCTTGTGATGTTCCAGAAAAACTGGCAAAATGTAAGTGGGAATGTTTGTCTTTTTGCCTGAAGTCCTCAATCAGAAGAGACGTTGCCAATACTGCAAATTTCCATGCAGCCTTCTCTGGAGCAGAGAGATGAAGAGTTCACTCGGCATGATCCTCACTTGCTTTAGTTCAATTTTTTAGCCTTCTTCTCCAGTCATCACAAACTGTTGGGGAGAGGACAAAATTGGAGATTCCATCAGGCCCTCAACCAGAGATACCTTTCAGCTTTTTCTATGCCATATTTCATAGGGTCTCCGAAAGGACCAAAGTCTTCCTCTGACTCCACCCAACAATTTGCTGCAATTCACTTCTTCCTGCGGATCTTGGGTTTCTTCACTGGACGGAGGTAGGGATTGTCTATCAAGTTCTCGTCTCCGTTCCGGCTGCCAGAAAGGGAGGTGTTGTGCTGCAAGACTGATGCATTCTCCTTCTCAGCTCCTGAGTCGTCCTGCCAAGTAAAACAAAAAATGAACTTCAGTGGAATAACATAACCACTATCACACACAAGAAATTTCAAGGGACAAGGCAATTGGGAGATAGAGCAGCAAACAACAGAGGCAACTCTCAGTCAGGTGCCCCCTGCTGGTAAGCAGAATACATTGTGAAATAAGAGTAGTACTGTACTGGGTATAATTTCGGTGAAATGGCAAGAGGAAAAGATGAATGAATTATTAGATTAGTTGTGGTAGAATATGGGTAAAGGTATTATAAAGGACAGACTGTACTTTGATTAATGAATCTTATTAAGAATATAGAAAAAGCAATAAGAATAAGTTGAGTACTACTATCAGATATATATTTTACAATAAGAGCATAAGGGAAACCTCATGTATAAAGAAAAAAACGAAGAATATATGTAAACAGTGTGGAACTAGAATGGAAGTCAGTATACCCTGTTACCCCTTTTCCCTTTCCCTATTGTATTCATGTATGTTTGATAAAATGGAAACTTTCAATTAAAAGTACTTAAAAAAAATTCGGTGAAATGTGACTTTCAGTGTTGTTGGGACACAAGCTGTGACAGTTGTTTGTGAGGGGCAGGAGAGAACAAGACCTACAAAAGATAATACAACTTGCATGTTTTCATATATTTGGGGTTTCTTCGCGGTCACTGTCCTATTGATCCCATCGATTCCATACCTATTTTGATCTACCGTATTAATTCCACATCTATTCAGAACCTAAAAAGGATTCCGAAATTTTTAGGTACAACCCTCCAGATGTTGCTGAACTGCACCTTCCAGCTAGGGAGCCAACACAGCTAAATCTGAATTATTGAAAAGTTCCCACCCTTTATGAGGATAATATGGTGATACCACTGTGCCACTCAAGTCAAGCAGATTCAACTAAAGGAGCGTAAACAAAGCCCACTGTTCCTATAATGAATGGCAGGAGGAGAGGAGGCCTGAATTGTCAAGGCAACCAGAGCTATGCTTCCCTTCTTACTGGGTGTTCAATTGCCCACAAATGCTACAGGCCTCGACTCAAGGAAGAACATGTATGGAATGCATACCCCACCCACATTTAACACCAAGGAGCTATCAAGGGGTCAAAATGAAAAAGCATGGCCTACTTAGTAATGAAGGATATGATCTGCCTTTCCCTGCCCCTTCATTCATACACACCTGATTATAAGGTTTTTACATCTTTTAGGGGTGAAAATTCTTTGCAAAAGTAGGGCAGGTATCTTTTGTAGGGAGAAACCATCTTGTTCCCTGACAGTCCTGTCCAAAGTTTCCATAAAAATACCAAACATCTTCTGCCAGCAGTATGTAAACAAGCATCAGCCCAACATCTCTCAATCACAAACCTTCATTTACACTTCAAGGGGGTGTATTAAGTAAAGAACTCTCAGGACACAGGACCCAACACCACACTAAATCAAACAGGGGTCCTATGGCTCTACCGTGCTCACGTGCAGAGGGAGGTTCTCAGTGTCGGTCTGATCATCTTGCTCTGATGAATCCGTCTCCTCCATCTGCTGCATCTCTAACTCAGAAGGCAGCAAAGCTGTCAGGTAGGGTATTGAAAAAGGCCTGGCAGCTATCACTGGAGAAAGGGGAAAAAGAAGTCATGATCTCAAGCGCAAAGATTCATCCCTCCAATGTCCACCCTAAAGTTCTACATTATGTAAGATTATTTTATTTTGCTGCCTTCAAGACACGAAAAAAGGTTTACCACAACTCTCCATTAGTCAACTGATACCAGTGGATTACATTTAAGGATCAAATCTTATGGAAAGATACAGTTCAAGCAGCTCAGGGACTCAAATGATGTAGAATGTGAAGAAACAGACCTAGAGGGAGTGGAATAAGCAAAGTATTGACTAGAACTAATGTAGCACTGTGTCAAATTCAAAACCCTACTAGGCTATGTTAACAGAATTTATGGAGGTTGGTCACCTCACTTAGTCTCTATCTCAAAAGAACTGCTGTGCAGCTTGAAATGATGGGAACTTTTCTGGAGTAAGGGCAAGGCAAAATATTATTTCAGAAATATAAATAAATTACATATATAAATGAATACTACAGACATAAAGTGGAGTGGTATTATTGTATTCATATTGTGAGCTATAACCAAGAGACAATGGCTTCCTTAAAGCTACTTAAAGGCAATAGAAGACATCCTTGCTTGCAGCTGAGTGGCTCATCAATGTGTGGTCCTGCTTTTATATAGATGCCCATTCAAAAATAATCTGGTAAGACTTCATTGCTAAGCTTACAACCATTCCTAAATGTCAAATGTTTTGGAATTCACTATTTTGGGGAACATCGTCCGTTGCCATTTTTATCTATTTGAGATATAGATAGATAGATAGATAGATAGATAGATAGATATGACTTAAACATGTTGGTAAGTGACCTATAAAGGTCTATGTTGTGCAACAGACTATATATCGCAGTACAAGTCTGTCTAGACCCTAAGATTATCAGCAGATACATTTCTTACATCTTCATAAGTGCAGGTAAAGGAGTCACAAGGTAAGGTCTACTCAGTGGTTGTCCCAAGGCTCTGGATCTCCCTCCCCAGGAAGACTAGAACTACTCCCCTGCCTGGCTGTCCTTCCATCAGCAAATGAGGAATGTTTAATCCAGAGGTTTCTAAAACAGACGGTATGTAACATGATGCAATAATGTGTTTAAAACTGTAGTATTCTTATCTATTTTATCCTTTCAAAATAGTTTTATTATTTCAATAGTTTGCTTCTATTTTAATGTTAGCTCTCTATACGTTTTAATTATCATTTAAATTCGTAAACCACCTTGAGTGCCATCCTTGGGGGAAAGGAGAGTATGAATTAAGTTAATACTACTAATATTAAATGCTAATGAAACTACTATTGTTACTACTCCTACCCCTACTAATAACACAGTCCAAAAAAACCAGCTTGGTATTTTGGTTTTTATGCCTGTTCCTGGGGTTATTTGGGGTGCTGATTCAAAAAATTGTGCTGGATAGACCACATCAATTCTAGTTTCTTAGATATGGTTATCATAATTTCTTATGGACGAGCAGATGGCGACTGGAAGATAGCACATGTTCTGTATCTCAAAAGCTAGAGCTGATAGAGGAAAACCAGTGCCATTTTTGGAATCGGAAGGTCAATTATACTCAGAAACCGGGCTAACATTCGAGGCACAAAAATATGTCTTGGCCAGTGATAATTTCATGGTTAATGGCAAGTATGTGGCAGACCCATTTAGGATTAAAGCACACCATGTCTATTGTGAACGAACAAATTCTGCCATCTGACTAACTGCAATGCAGGCAACTCTTACAAGGAAAGGTGCTGACATCATCCTTGAAAAGGCTCTGTGTCTCTCCTGTCTTTGCCATGAAGCGGGTCAAAGCCCTTTCAACGTCTCGTCTTTGGGAAGCAGCTTTCTCTCGAAGTATCTGGTAATCCAGTACTGGCTCCCGATACGTCTGTAAGGAAAGGGAAGCAACCATGATTGTTCATGGATGTCAAACTGAGATTCTTCAGATTTAGGAGAGCACCCCAGCAAGCTATAAGCATGAAGCTAAGGTCAAACCCATAAATCCTCTTATTCCAGGCATATTTCCCAAGTGTCTTAAAAGGAACCCTTCAGTGGGATCCAATCACTAAGATCATACTAATAGTTCACAAATAACTCACCGTAACAATGCTATTGTTCAAATCCCAGCCAATCTCTGTTCCACAGGGAGAAGACATGATCATGTTGACGCAAGGAAAGCCTACTTACTGGTGTTTTGATGTAAGTATGAGGATCTGGAAATTCTGGGAAATGGCCGGGTATATGGGATGGATGAGGTTTGTTTTGGCCAGCCGTCAGGGCTTTGGGGGTCACAGGCTGATTTGTCACCGGAGCTGCAATTAGAAACAAAAGTTCAGTCAAAGCACTCTCTGCCAGTCCAATTTATCAGAGGAACAAACCAGTGCCTCTGGTCAATTCAACATATACGCAACACTCCACCTTTGTGGGTTTAACATGTGCAGATTTAATTATTATTTGACTAATATGTTCTCTCCAAGAATTTCTAGGTCCTCCAGGGTGACTTTATGGTAAACCTCCACCAAAAGTTGACTATAGAGTTGCCCTAAAAGACCTAGAGATTCCTAGAAAAGATTTTTCTCAAGTTAAAAAAAGAGTGGGGTTTTTAATTATTTTTTTCCCCACTATTGTGGGGGCCTGAGTCCTTAACTCCAGCAAAAGTGGAGGGTCTACTTTATAGTGAATGCATTTAAGCAAAGAGAATGAAGACAGGTTGCCTGTAGCCAGCATAATATAACACAAGCAACTATGCAAATATGTTATTACTGATTAGTGCTGTATTATCAAAAGAAAACCACATTAAATATGATAAGATATACAATTGTGACACAAAAAACATTTTTTCCATGTTGAATTATTTCCCTCATTTCACCATTCCCAGTCATCATGCCCATTCTCTTCAGACTCAGCTAATATTAGAAACAGGGGTGAGAAACTGGAGAACAATGAATGTATTGTTAAATGAAACTGTACTTTCCAAAGGAAAAGGCTGGCGTAGAACTTGAGACAGAGACACTGTTTTTGGCAGCAGCCTTGCATCCCATGTTCTCTCTGCTCTCTCTGGTGGCAGCAAATGATTATACACTCTGCAATTCTTTGCTTGTTAACTGATATTATAATATACGTCAGAATATGAATCACTCAACTTCTCACTGGCTTACTGACATAAGTTAAGTCTGGCTGACTATGCAATGGACTACTGCATTGTATCCTACTTGGATTAAGGCTGGATCTACACTCAGCATAGAGTCATATAATGCAGCCAAGTGCAGTTTATTTATTTACCATATTTATACCTTGCCTTTCTCTACTTCGTAGGGGACTCAAGGAGTCTTGCATATATAGGCAGCAATTTGATGCCAAAAACATACATAATAAGAACATATACATTAAAACAATAATTAAAAACATATAAAACCTTAAAGCCACTTACAATCCAATGTCATAGTCTGTGGCCGTTCCAATTTGTCATTGCACTATTTCAAATTTTCTTACTGCATTAATAGATTACTCACGGAATGCTTGGTCACACATCTACATCTTTAGTCTTTTCCTAAAAGTTGGGAGGGAGGGGGCTGATCTAATTTCACTTGGGAGGGAATTCCATAGCCAAGGGGACACCACAGAGAAGGCCCTGTCTCTCATCCTGACCAGTTGCGCCTGTGAAGGAGGCGGGATCGAGAGCAGGGCCTTCCCAGAAGATCTTAACCTTTTAGATGGTTTACAGAGGGAGATATGTTCAGACAGGTAAGCTGGATCAGAACCATTTAGGGATTATAGGCTAAAGCCGGCACTTAGAATGTTCAAACTGCATTATATGGGTCTACACCAGGTACAGGAAAAATTTTGCCCTCCAGGGGTTCCGAAGATCGTCCATGCCTGGTTTACACTAAGCACATAATGCAGCTCAAACTGCATTATTTAGCAGTGTAGATCCAGCCTAAATCAGAAAGCATCTTACAGGGTTTAATTGGAGGCTAGAGAAAATATTCCCCCTTGGACAAATTTGTGATATTTTAGGAACAACAAAACTGGGGTGAGTAAAGCATGGCTGTTGGGCTGCGTAAAGCATGGCTGTTGGGCTGCATGTTTCCATCAATACTGTCCTTGAAAGCCTCAGCCCTTTCAGATTCACCTAACTGCCATCTTTAGGAGCCCTTGGAAATAATAAAATGCTTCAGGGGAGGCAGTTCTAGTTTTAATTAAGTTGTAGGGGGATTACACTGCATAACATTCAAATCTGATCACGTCTGGGTTTTGGGAGAGGTTTTTTGTCATTTTGTGGGCATTTGTTATTGACTTTTGGAGGGAGGTTGGCAGTCAGTGAAGCCCCTATGGCATCCTAGCAACAATCTCACCGTAGTTGCCCACCCCTTCACTAGACCAAATCTTACGTACGCGCAGTGATCACCATCCTCTGGGACCGTTTGGCATATGCAGGGAGCGTTTCTACATTGAAGCCTGAAACACACAAAAAGAGGAAGAGTTAGAAGAAATAATACCCAGCCTGATGGCATTTATATGTAATCCCATATCTGCCTGACTTCCCAGCATTACAATGATGTAAGAGTAAAGGTACTCACCCATTTCAACTAAAGTGACAACAATATCTGAAAGGGTTGGCTGAGTCCTTGCCGTATGTTCACAGACAGACTTGGCGCTCCTCCCTATTTCCGATATATCTGGTAAAACAAAGATCACTGCAGAACTGAGATTTGAAATTTATAACTTTCATTATCTCACACTCCCCCAAAAATCGTTTCCAAAGTCCTCCCTAAATGTAAGACATATTTAAATCACAAAACACAGTAAGATGCCCATTTCACAGACACGCAAGAGTAAATGTACAAGCTACACATATCACACAAAACCTTTTTATGCACATACATTATAGCAGGGCTGTCCAACAGGCGGCCTGCGGGCCGTACACGGCCCCCCAGCCTGTTGGACACGGCCCCCGCTACCCTCTTGAAAGATTTTTTAAAAAATTTAAAAATGGTGGCCGGCGGGGGAGGGGGAGGCGGGGCAGGGAGAAGGAAGGGAGCCAGCTCCTCCCTGCACCGTCCCCTCTGTCCCTCTCCCTTCCTAGGGAGGGGGAACCGCCCGAAAAGGAGCAGTAGGCGGCGCCAAGGGCGAGCGTCAGAGGCCTAGCGTGACGCGCCGCCCTTGGCGCCGCCTACTGCTAGGAAGGGCGGGGGAGCCGGCTGCCTTCTTCCTCCGTAGCCCCTCCTCCTTCTCCCCGCTCGCGCCGCCGCCCGGGATCCGAGCAGCGGCGCGCCCGGGGGGAAAGAGGAGAGGCTTCGGAGAAAGGAGGCGGCCGGCTGCCTTCTTCCTCCGTAGCCCCTCCTCCTTCTCCCCGCTCGCGCCGCCGCCCGGGATCCGAGCAGCGGCGCGCCCGGGGGGAAAGAGGAGAGGCTTCGGAGAAAGGAGGCGGCCGGCTGCCTGCTTCCTCCGTAGCCTCTCCTCCTTCTCCCTTCTCCCCGCTGGAGATCCGAGCAGCGGCGCACACGGGGAGAAGGAGGAGGGGCTACGTGAGCGAGTGGCCCTGCCCCCCGCTCACTGATCACCTACAGCCCCCCAGGTGATCAGTGACACTTCTTCCGGCCCAAGGACAGCCCTGCATTATAGCAAAAGCACAATATATCTTACTAAAGCCATCACACACATGCAATACATCCAAAAATAAATAAATTCAAAAACATACAAAGCACACCACTAGCAAAACACACACACATTTAAAAGAAACTCAAAATAAACAAATCCCAAGCCCACAAACATAATGGCAACTTAACTATTGCTAAGTCATCTGTGCGAAAAGACAAACTAGTTGACTAAAGAAGCTGTAATCTTTTTTGCCTGGGTCTACAACTGCATTGGCTTGTTCAAGAAACTATAGTTGAAACACATCCTGGTAAACACAGCTAGAGAAACGCCATCCATATTCAAATACCTTTTTTGGGGGGCTTCAAGTTGACTTTAGACAAACCCATGGAATTCATTTTTTTTTCTTAGACAAGGAGGTGGTTTGGCCAGTTCCTTCTTCTAAAATTTAACTTAAAGCACGTGGGTTTCATTTTTGGCTTCCCATCCAAGTACAGGCAGTCCCCAAATTACAAACGTCCAACTTACAAACGACTCAAAGTTAAGAATGGGGGTGAGACAATATGAAGTGAGAAAAATCTACCCCTAGGAGGAAAAGAGTTATCATGGGGGGAAATTGTCTCCACTGAAGCTTTATCACCAATCCTTGTTTCCACAACCAGCCAATTTTTTCAAAATCCAAAGGGATAGAAAGTGAGGTGAAATCTTCTGAACAGGAGCACAGACAATAAGACAAAGACCACAGAGGTGTTAACCCTTCCCTATGCTGCCCAAAGCTTTTATTTATTTGTGTGTGTGTGGCTGGAGTTCCACTTTAAAAAGTACCTATTCTAACTTATATACAAATTCAGTTTAAGAACAGACCTATAAAACCTGTCTTGTTCGTAACCTGGATGAAAGAAAAAGGCTGGCTGTACCACTAGCAAATCGAACAAAACCGGAGCAGAAAAATACCATTCAAATATTAGCAATAATATATTTTGGTTCAGGACTCTCTAGTCCCTGTGTAGCAATAGCAACAGTATATAATAACAGGGACTAGAGAGTCATGAACCAAAATATATTATTGCTAATATTTGAATGGTATTTTTCCGCTCCGGTTTTGTTCGATTTGTTCGTAACCTGGGACAGCCTGTATCTCCTAAAGAAGCAGCAGTCTCGTTGGTTCTTTGCATGTAAATTCAAAATATGTGTTATTGATGATCTTTAAAAGACTGGTGGTTTTAAACTGGGGAAATGGCACTGTCTTTCTAATGTAAGCCATCATTTGGGGGCTACTCACAGCTCTGGAGCATTTCTGTCATGGTTTCCACAGCCGCCTTCTCTGCGCTCTCAAACCCGGCCTCTGTCAAGAGGGAGCTGACCACCACCTGCAGGGTCCTCCTTCGAGCCAAATAATAGTTATCCGCAGGAGTCGTAGAGTGTTTGCCACCTGAGCGCTGTTGAGGGAAATACCAACCAAGAAAAAGCAGGCAATGAATGAAGGATGGACACAAACCTAACAACAGGTCCCACCATTCTATGGTAGCTAAAGTGGTGTCAAACTAAATTAACTCTACAGTGTAGATGCATCCTTCATGGTCTCTAGATATTTTGAATTTGAGCTGCAATCAGACCGAGGGCCCTTTCGTACTACATAATTATAGCACTATGAATATTCAGTACTCTCTCAAGTCCAATCTACATATAACCCAGTTTTCAGAATGCAAATTGAACTGGATTAAATGCTGTGCAGACTCATATAATCCAGTTCAATATGGTTCACTTTGCATTATATGAGTCTACACCAGCCATGGGCAAATTTTGGGCCTCCAAATGTTTTAGATTTCCAACTCTCACAATTCCTAACAATCTACACCAGGCCTGGGCAAACTTCGGCCCTCCAGGTGTTTTGGACTACAACTCCCACAATTCCTAACAGCCGGTAGGCTGTTAGGAATTGTGGGAGTTGTAGTCCAAAACACCTGGAGGGCCAAAGTTTGCCCAGGCCTGATCTACACTGACCATTATAATGTGGTCCAAACTGGATTATATATGGCAGTGTAGATGAGGCCTCTGTTAACTAGCAGTCATGGGGGCTAATAGAGGCCAGATGAATGTGGATTCTGATTGCGTGATTTATTTACGTCATTTGTATCCCGCCCATTTCAGCCCGAAGGCGACTCAGGGCGGCGTACAGACCAGCAACAATTAGATGCCTATATACATACATATATCGGTTAAAAGCAATTAAATCACATCATAAATACATATAAAAGCAATAAAAACTCTAAGAATCTATAAAAAGAATGTCATGAGAGTTACTCTGAGAAATACTATACCATAAACTTTGTATTGACTTGATATTAATACGGAAATACAGCAATTAAAAGCAAATAAAGACAAACTTAATGCAAAGTAACCCTTCTTCTCTTTCACTGTATTATTTATTTATTTATTTATTTACTTACTTGTTTTGATTTCTATACCGCTCCATTCCCGGTGGGCTCGGGGCGGTTTACATAATATAAAACAACACACAATGCAAGAATACAACCAATAAACTACACATAACGCAAATAAAACTAAGCCTAGTGTCCACAGTGTCGCACGCTGCCTGGTGGAAGACAGGTGGTATGTTCGAACAGAAGGAACATTGAGAAGATTTTGAACTTCAGATCGAAGTGATCTCTGGGGAACCTACTGGGAAAGGTACACAGGCCCTAGACCATACAAGGCCTTAAAGGTCAATACCAGCACTTTGAAAGCAACCCGGTACTCAATTGGCAGCCAGTGCTGTTGCCGCAGAATAGGTGTAATGTGACATCTTGCTGGAACACCAGCAAGTAGTCGAGCTGCTGCATTCTGCACCAGCTTGAGTTTCCGGATCGCTGTTAAAGGAAGGCCAATGTAAAGGGCGTTACAGTAGTCTAATCTCGAGATGACCGTCGCTTTCAAGCTATGTGTATAAGATGAAACCTAAATAGATGTTACATTTAGATGCGAGTCCAATCTCTGAGCACAGAGCTGCAAAGAGCTGCTTCCAACCCAACCAGGGTTGGGTCCACACTGCAAAAATATAGCAGTTTGACACCACATTAACTGCTATGGATGAACTGGGTTGTTGTGGGTTTTCCAGGCTGTATGGCCATGTTCCAGAAGCACTCTCTCCTGACGTTTCGCCTGCATCTATGGCAGGCACCCTCAGAGGTTGTGATGTCTCAGACCTCTGAGGATGCCTGCCACGCATGAAGGCGAAACGTCAGGAGAGTGCTTCTGGAACATGGCCATACAGCCCGAAAAACCCACAGAAGCACTCTCTCCTGACGTTTCGCCTGCTTCTATGGCAGGCACCCTCAGAGGTTGTGATGTCTCAGACCTCTGAGGATGCCTGCCATGCATGAAGGCGAAACGTCAGGAGAGAGTGCTTCTGGAACATGGCCATACAGCCCGAAAAACCCACAACAACCCCGTGATTCCAGCCTTGAAAGCCTTCCACAATACATTGCTATGGATGAATGTTATGAAATCCTGGGATTTGTAGCTTTGGGAGACATTTCCTGTGTGCGAGAGAGTCTGGGCCACGACCAACTACAACTCCCAGGATTCCAGAGGATGGAGATATGGCCGTGGCAGTGATGTCGACCCTGAAGGGTCCCAAAGTGATTGGCACCTGCCCCAGCCAACCAGGGAGACAACCGAGCTCGACCAATCAAGGCCCGCCCGCCTCCCCGGGTTCTCCAATCCGAAGCAGGGCCTGCCTTTCCGCGCTTGGGCCTTGATGCCCCGCGTTGGGGGCCAAAGGCAGAGGCTCTGGCCCACGAATACGCGCCGATCGTTCGCCTCAGAAAACCAAGAGGGAGAGGCATGGGAGAATCGCGGCCCCCGAGCCCCGCCCTTACCGCGCCCCCCGAGCTGCCACCAGATCCACCGGTCCCTGTGTCGGCCATCTTGGATCCATGGGGGGATGCGAGCATGCGCGCCGGCGAAAGGGATTGTGGGGGTTGTAGTTCTCCGAGCGGGGCTTGCCCTTCTCACCCTCTGTGCTGCTGATGCTGGGGGCACTGAGGCAGGGCAGGGCTGGGCTGCTGCGCTGTGAGAAGGAAGAACGTGAGAATCTTACGACGCCTTGGGAGGGCCTTCTCTGCCTCGCCAAGCCACATCACTCCATCTATGGCAGTTCTAGCGCTGCCAAACCGCATTAGCTCAATAGTGTAGAAGAGTGTTTCCCAACGTTTTTTGAGCCGCGGCACACTTTTTACATTTGCAGAATCCTGGGGCACACCACCAACCAAAATGACACAAAATGACACTCTAGCACAGTCATACATACAGTTAATACGTTTTTAAATGTATTTATACACTCAGTGTGAAACCTGGGCCTGTTTCGATGAACACAACATAGATATCCTGGCAGGAATGGCAGAAAGGCACAAACTTCCCACACAGAACTCCCATAACCAAGAGAAAATGCTCTTAAGAGTTTGGTGGGCATTGATTGACCTTGAGTTTTGGAGTTGTAGTTCACCTATATCCAGAGAGCACTGTGGACTCAAACAATGTTGGATCAAGACCAAACTTGGCATGAATACTCAATATACCCAAATATGAACGCAGATGGAGTTCGGGGGAAATAGACCTTGACATTTGGGAGTTGTAGTTGCTGGGATTTATAGTTCCCCTGCAATCAAAGAGCATTCTGAACCCCACCAATGATAGAACTGGGCCAAACTTCCCACACAGAACCCCAGGAGGCAAGAGGTCTCTACTTGGGGAAAGGGAGGCGGGCCTTCCCAATGCATGGAGAGGAGAGGCCAAGTAGACAACCCGGGGGGTGTTTGTAATTGTGTGCCTTTACTTCAACACACTAGACTCCCCCCCCCCCCCTGAGGTTCCAATTTCCCACGGCACACCTGATGATCGCTCACGGCACACAAGTGTGCCCCGGCACACTGGTTGGGAAACACTGGTGTAGAAAAGGCATGGGCAAACTTCGGCCCTCCTTCCAGGTGTTTTGGACTTCAACTCCCACAATTCCTAACAGCCAGTAGGGAGTTGAAGTCTAACACACCTGGAGGGCCAAAGTTTGCCCATGCCTGGTGCAGATGCACCTATATCAGGTATGCGCAAACCTTGGGCACTTTTCTCAGGCCCTCCTCTCTCCCACATCCTTCCCTCCCTTCTCTCTTTCCTTCCCTCCCTCCACTCCCTCTTTCTCCCTCCCTCCTTCATTCCCTTCCACCCTTTGGTCCTTGCTTCCTTCCTTCCTTCCCGTCTTTCCTTCTCTTTCCTCTTTCCTTTCCTCCTTCCTTCCTTCCTTCCCTCCCGTCTTTCCTTCTCTTTCCTTCTTCCTTTCCTTCCATTCCCTCCCTCTTTCTCCCTCCTTCAGTCCCTTTGACCCTTTGGTCCTTCCTTCCCTTTTGTCTTGCCTTTCTTTCCTTTCATCCTTGTTTCCCTCCCTTTTGTCTTTCCTTCTCTTTCTTTCCTTCCATTCCCCCCCTCTTCCTCCCTTCATTCCCTTCTACCCTTTCTTCCATCCTTTTCTTTCTTTCCTTTCGTCCTTCCCTCCTTCCGTCCCTTTTGTCTTTTCTCCTCTTTCTTTCTTTCCTTCTTCCTTTCCTTCCATTCCTTCCCTTTTTCTCCCTCCTTCCTTCCCTTCCACCCTTTGGTCCTTGCTTCCTTCCTTCCCTCTTTCCTTGCTTCCTTCCTTCCCTCCCTCTTGTATTTCCTTCTCTTTCCTTCTTCCTTTCCTTCCATTCCCTCCCTCTTTCTCCCTCCTTCATTCCCTTCTACCATTTGGTCCTTGCTTCCTTCCCTCCCTTTTGTCTTATCTTTTTTTTCTTTCCTTTTGTCCTTGCTTCCTCCCTTCTCTCCCTTTTGTCTTTCCTTTTCTTTCTTTCCGTCTTCTTTTCGTTCCATTCCCTCCCTCCTTCTTTCTCCCTCCTTCATTCCCTTCCACCCTTTGGTCCTTCCTTCCTTCCCTTTTGTCTTTCCTTCTCTTCCTTTCCTTCTTCCTTTCCTTCCTTACCCCCCTCTTTCTCTCTCCCTCCTTCATTATCTTCCACCCTTTTGGTCCTTCCTTCCCTTTTGTCTTTCCTTCTCTTTCTTTCCTTTCATCCTTGCTTCCTTCCCTCCCTCTTGTCTTTCCTTCTCTTTCTTTCCTTCTTCCTTTCCTTCCTTACCTCCCTCTTTCTCCCTCCCTCCTTCATTTCCTTCCTTTCCTCCCTTTTGTCTTTCCTTCTCTTTCTTTTCTTCTTCCTTTCCTTCCTTACCTCCCTCTTTCTCCCTCCTTCCTTCCCTTTCACCCATTCTTTACTCTCTCCTTCTCTCTCTCCCTTTCCCCTTCCTTCCCCCCTCTCTTTTGTCTTCCCTTCCTTCTCCTTTCTTCCCTCTCTCCCTTCCCTCCTTCCATTTTTTCCATCCTTCCTTCCTTTCATCCTTCTCTTTTCCTTCTTTCTCTTGTTCCTTGCTCCTTTCCTCCTGGAAGAAGTGAAAGTTGAGAGGGAACATGAGAACCATGTTTCAAGATTTACAAGGGTGTCCCATTGAGAAGGAGGAGGGGGGAAAGCTGACTTTCTGCTGCCCTAGAGACCAGGATACAAGGGAGCAATGATTTCAAATGGCAGGGGAAAAGATTTGACTGAAGGGATTTGGATGAACTTCCTGAGAGTAAGAGCTGTTGGAGAGTGGCATAGGCTACCTCGGAGTGTGGTGGAGTCTCTTTCTCTGGAGGCTATCTATCGAGAGTGCTTTGATTGTGCTTTCCTGCATGGCAGGGGGTTGGACTGGATGGCCCTTGGGGGTCTTTTCCAATTATAGAATTCTATATCAGGGGTAGGTAATACAGGGTCTCATGGATACACCTTTTCTCTCCTGTCCACCATCTCATTCTGACTAAAGTTAACCCTTTTGGGATCCAAACGTTTCCCTCCCATCGTTCCTTCACTTTCTGCCTCCAAAAGAGAAGGGGAGGAAAGGGCAGGGAGGGACTGGGGGAGAACCCCTTCCCTCCCAGCCCACCCACTCCTCTACAGCCCACCATGTGGCCTCCAAGTTTAAAAGTTTGCTCATATCACATACTTGGGATGTTGTTCTTTTCATCTTAAGAACAGACAAGCATCTCAAGCTCTGAGAATTACCTGGTAATGAATCCCACTGGAACATTCCAGCGCACCAAAATACCTGAGTCACCTGGACAGTGCTCTGACCAACTAAAAGTACTGCTACTATCAAGAAAAAAGGAGACACTGGAAATAACATCATACGAAAGCTGACTGGCACAACCAGGGAATCACAACCAGACAGTCCTTGCGCTTTGCTACTTTGCTGCTGAGTACACATGCCCAGTGTGGAATACATCTCACCATGTTAAACAGTGGATGTGATTCTTAATAAGACATGCCACATTATCACAGGATATCTACGCCCCACACCGCTGGAGAAATTATGCCATTTAGCCAGTATTTAACCATGTGACATCCGCCGGGAAGTAGCAGCATGTAGTGAAAACACCAAGCATTGACATCTCTAGCCCATCCTCTGTTCGGACATCAGCCAGCATGCCAATTCCTTAAATCAAGAAATAGCTTCCTAAGATCTACAGAGATACTCGCAGGAACACCTCAGTGAGCAAGAGTCCAAAAGTGGCAGGTTAAAACCCGAAACCTCAATCAGTGGCTGAGATCAGATGAGAAACTCCCTCCTGGGCACACAGAAGGCTGGGCAACTTGGAAGACACTGGACAGACTGTGCTCAGGCACTATGAGATGCAGAGCCAATCTTAAGAAATGGGGCTACAAAGTGGAGTCCATGACATGCGAGTGTGGAGGAGAGCAAGCCACAGACCACTTATTGGGATAATGGATTATGACCTGTTAGGATTACAACCTATTTTGAATTATGACCTAATGGGTAGCAGAGTTACTGAAGTGTTCCTTTAGTTTATTGGGTAATGGATGATCACTGGGCACATAGATATCTTGTTTCATTTTGATGCTCTCAGCAGACAAAGATTCAAATAGAATTCTTTTAAAATAACTTGTTTGTTTTACTCATAACTTCATGTATTTAAATATACAGGCACATTTCTTGTCAACTTTTGCTATGTACATAGTGTTATAGTTGGCCCTCTCTCTGTATCCACAGATTCTCCATCCGTGGATTCAATGGCCCTTTGGAGGTCCTCGATGAAAATGAGTTTGACACCCCTGCCTTAGGCTCCTCCACAACTTAACTTTGGACTTCTCCATCTCATGACTGTGCCATGCAAACTAACTTTGAATCATAGTGTTGGAAGAGACCTCTTGGTCCATCCAGTCCTTGCCAAGAAGCAGGAAATTTGTATTCAAAGCACCAACAAAGAGGGCAACAGAACTTGGAAAGTCCACTTTCTTATTACAGCTCCTAGACAACTTCCAGCACTACCACCCCCACAAGCAGCCTGACCATGGCTCTGAGTAGAGATTACTTATGTCATATCATCATAAGCGATCACTTGTGGTTGAGTATGATTGCCTTCCAAGTGCAGGGTCTTGGCAATTGATCCATAAGTGACTGTAGAGACTTATTCCGGATCTGCATGGTCTTTCACAGTGAGGGTTTGTTTGATGCATCTTCCTCTTGGTACATTTGTCCCTTTTGCCCTCCATTTATGACTCTTCAAAACCACCACACTGTTGGAAATAGCTAACTTCCAGTTAGAGAGAGTTGATGTCTCTTTGCCATATTTGGGTGGCTTTCCCTTTTTCTTTTACCAATTATACGTTGGATCTTGTTATTATCCTCAAACCAGCCTTGATGTTTCTTAGTTTGGTGTCCAATGGTTTGTTCACAGATTCAATGATAGAGGTCTTCAGTTTATTCCAATGTTCGTCAACATTTTCAGGGTGTTCAATGGGGAGATGATCCTTAAGGATCACCTCACCATAGTCTCATGTATAAAATATGGAGACATCAACAGTAAAGGCACCTACTATGGTGCCTTAGAATAATGCCAACAGCCATTCTTGCGTCATTTGCCCATAAGGGCAGATGCAGCTGGAGTTGTGATAATACAAATCACTGTTTACAGTACTGAATCTAAAATCAGAATGCAGCTACACTGTAGAATTAAAGCAGTTTGACATTGCTTGAACTGCCCTGGCCCAGTGCTATGGGATCATGAAAGGTGTATTTTTACAGTGGCTTGAGAATTCCCTGCCTCACCAAACTACAACTCACTATTCCATAGCACTGAGCCAGGACAGTTAAAATGGAGTCAAATTACATTAATTCTACAGTATAGATGCATGCCGTGTTTCTCATTCATCCCTTGTGAAACATTAAGATTAATTGCTGGCAATTTGATTATGTATCTACTTCAGCCCACAGTGTTCCAACGACTGTCTCATTCTTTGGAATTTTCTATATCAGATTTGTAAATCTGTTGTAAAATGTTTGTAAATAAAGAACCTGTTTGGGGTTTTTTTGAGCCTCTGGGGAAGTTGCAATGCTTATTTGTTGTTGTTTTCAGAGTTGCTTCTAAAATTGTGTCTTCTCCCATTTCACTTTCCTTTTTCTAGGGATAATGATTGTACCAAGGATCAAAACATGTGCGTTACAGACTGTAGAACAGGAAACCCACATCGTGCAGCCCCTTTGCTCCCCATTTCCTGCACAAGTACAATACATGTGACAGACAGTATTGTTCCAACCAATTGCACTGCTGAAGTATAGAAATGTAAACAACCGTCAGAAGTCTGGAAATTAAAGGTCTTTGGTTGTGTTGATTTAACTCACAGTGCCTATTTCAGCAACACGACTTCCTGGCAGTGGTGCTTGGAGAAAGGGCAAATTAACTAAAATAAATTAAACTAAGAGAACATTGCATTGTTGCTTTTTTAAAAAAAGTGTCATCAAAGAATTGAGCTTCTTGATCATCGACAATGAGGTAGGAAGCTACTTTTTTGATGTTTTTAAACATGGTCAATAGCAAGTCTTGTCTTGAGAGAATATCCCGAGCAAGGAAAGGTTGAAATGTATGTGTGGAAATGTTTCCTGTAGAAATTCCACAAGATTCATGCAGTCATATGAGTAATGTAGAGTGAATACACAACTTGGTCCTGGGTTAAATATTTAATGTATGCGGTTAGAGACAGATTTCCACAGAAATCATTAATTAAATTCCATTGCAAAAGATGTATGTTGGAGTGGACAGGCATGAATATTCTGGCACCTTGAAATTAAGGGGAAAATGGCATAAGCTTTTTTGAACTACATCCCACTTTATCAGATGCATGGATTGTTGTTGTTGTTGTGTGTGTGTGTGTGTGTGTACACACACACACAGTGTACTTGGTACAGATTGCTTCCTATATTCTATCTGGATTTAGATGTTAAGGAAGAGCACTTATTAGATTTGCCTCCAAGTTGTCCTTCCTCATTTAGGCACCTTCTACCATATAAAATCCACATTATCTGCTTTGAACTGGATTATATGGCAGTGTAAACTCATATAATCCAGTTCAAAGCAAATACTGTGGATTATAGGCTTTGATAATGTGGATTATATGGCAGTGTAGAAGGAGCCTTAGTTTTGCTCTACTATCTTTTGTGAAATATTTTGGCAGTCTTGAAGTGGCTTCTGTTGTTCAGAACATGATTGTGTGCTTACAAAAAGGGCAGAGCTCTTTGATAATTTTGGATAGTGTAGGTGTAGGTGCTACTGCATGTCCCTCCACTGGGGTGCATCTCCACTGTAGAATTAGCACACTTTGACACCCCTTTAACTGTCATGGCACAGTTCTATAGGATCATGGGGGTTGAAGCACCAGCACTCTGGCAGGGAAGACTAAAGACATTATAAAGCTACAACTCCCATGAAACTATAGCATCAAGCCGGAGCAGTTCAAGTGGTGTCAAACTGCATTAATTCTACAATGGAGATGCATCCTGTGTTGGTAGGTATATGTAGCAAGGTTCTCTTTGTAGTGACATCCTAATTATGGAATTTCCTCCCTGAAGACACCATGATGGCTCCATTCAACTTGAGCTATCAACAAAGAACCAAGACAGTGCTATTTCAGCCTTGATCCTTAAAACCATCATGGTTTTTTTTCTGATTGTTTTAGCTAGATGTGTAAATTTGCATGTGATCAAAACTGTTTTGAAAAAAAAATGTTTGAAGAGTGTTTTTCTTTGTATTTGTTCTTAAAAGCCATCAAGTTGATTTCAACTTATGGCAACTCTATTAATGTTGCTGTTGTTGCTTTCAAGTAATTTTCGACCTATGGAAACTCTAATGCGAACCTATCACAGGGGTTTCTTGGCAAGATTTGTTCAGAATTGGTTTCAATTTGCCTTTCTTTAAAGCTGAGAGGGTGTGACTTGCCCAAGATCATCAAATAGGTTACCAGGGCTAGGTAGGGACTTACAGGCTCATCACACTAGACTCGAGCATGTATCCACTTCAAATCCAGTTTCTTCCTCCTGCAGAAGGAAGATAAGGACCTCTCTGGCTGAGCAGTTTAAAGGCTCCTCCCTAAACCTCAAGTCCCAGAATTCTGCAGGAGGCAGACAGTGGTTTTAAACTGGATCCAAGCTCTAGTGTGATGAGGTCCATAAACTCCAGAGTCGCAGTTCAATGTTTAAACCATTATATAGTTCTGGCTCAATAAGAGACCTCTATATTTCTCTGTTAACAACAGTCCTGCTCAAGTCCTACAAACCTAAAGCATGAGTTCCTTGTGTCTGACCGACAGCAATGTGGTCTTCCTATTTTCCTATTGCCTTCTATTTTACCTAACAACCTTCTCTTTTCTAATGAAGCTGTTTTCACTTGATATAACTTACTTTGTCTCTTCCTATCTGCAGTACATTGTCAAAAGCCCCAGCTGGTTAAGAGATAATAAGATACAAACATACATAGATACATACATAGTTTAGGTCAGAACTATATTTTTTATGTAAGAGCACCATTTTCAGAGTGCAAATATATATGTGTTTACCATTTTGTACAGTACAATCAGTTCCTGTTAAAATCTAACAGGAAACCCTTACCTTCCTGTCTGTAGCATGCTATTTCAGGAATCAAATCTGATCACCTGATTAGCAGCATCTTCCTTGATCAAATGTACGTGTTTCTTTTGGTTTCTAGAGTTGAACTGAAAAGCAAATGGTGGCTAAAATATAGCTTGTAGCCATGATATTATTCTTAAAGTGCAGATATCACCACATTTCTTTGATTCTAAGATATCATTGATTGTAAGATGCATCCTAATTTGGATAGTAGCAATTGGCAACTTTTTTGTCAGTATAATATGGAATAAATTGGATGCGACCCCAGTCAAAGCATTGGCACCTCTTAGACTCTGTAATTATATGTGTCAATTTTAAAGGAGCTATCAAAGGTGTTCAATCCTGTCCCCAAAATAGGTTCAATGCCCTGGAAAGCTCAGACTGATATAAAGAACCGATCCATTACTCTACTGCCATGTAATTTACCAGGGATGGTGGGATTTTAGTAGAGTTGTCTTGGACTGGTGAGTAATGTCACAAAGATAGGTTACAGTACCCTCTTCTGCGATGATGCAGCAGGGACGTTGTGTAAAAACTCTTAATGGCTCACTAATTTCTCCATCCTATTAAGATTGTTGCGATTTTTATTTCAAATATGCAAAAGAACTGGAAGACTCTTATATTTCTAAATCAACCGCTTGTTTTCTCCCTTTTTCATATTTCCTCTACCAGTTGAAATTTGTTACCTTCTCAACCTACTATCATGCTGCTGCTTACACTATTCCCCTTCTCTTAGCTGTTCCAAAAGTAAACAGTAAACGTGAATTTTGATTGGGCTCTCCTGCCCACAACCTCTGATCCTAGTAGAGTTAACAATAGCTTTATTATATGTTACACATCATTTTTAAACAGCTTTCAATGTCCCCTGTTCTTTTTGTATTTTGATTTGTACACTGTTAGCTACAAGCGGTGACCTGTTTCATTCTTTCATTCACTGCAAAATAGATGCAACAAATATTGTTGCTGTCATTGTCATCGCTGTCACATTGAAACTTTCATGTCAGATAAAAGGTGCACCCATAGAAAACAGTTATAGCAGTTTGATGAAGCCAGTGTGGTTTAGTAGTTTGAGAATTGGATTACAATTCTGAATTACCAGAGCTTGAATCCCTACTCAACTATGGAAACCCACTACGTGACCCTGAGCAAATCACACTCTCTGAGCCTCAAAGGAAGGTGAAAGCAAATCCCTCTGAACAAATCTTGTCAAGAAATCTATGATAGAGTCATCATAAGTAGGATGCAACTTGAAGGAACACAACAACAAAGATTTTTGCTGCTATGACTTCATCGTATGGATCCATACCATTACTAACTGTTCCAAGACAACTCTACTAAAATCCCACAATCCTTGATATCTTCCATTGATCAATCGTATTGATCCAGTTTGTAAACATTAGTTCATTAGCCTTACCTACAACACTAGAGATCTCTGGCAAATAATTCTAAGTAACTTATTGTATGTATGCATGGTCAATATTATAACATGCATATGATAATGGAATCAATTGACTTTTACTCATGCTGTCCAACAGTGGAATACACTATCTTGGAGTGTGGCGGAGTCCTCTTTTCTGGAGAATTTTAAACTACATGGCAGTGTTCCTACATCGCAGGTTTTTGGACTGGATAGCCCTTGTCATGTCTTCAAACTCTAGGATTCCATGCACATTAATTAAATTATTATAATTTAAATAACAGCACTTGTAATAACAGCAAGTGAAAGAAGATGTAAGACCATGAATTGACCTGGACTGGACTTTGGATTCTGATTTCAACAGGCGTATTTTAATTAATTGTTTAATTACTGTTTTTAATATTTTTAATGTATTGTTGATTGTTTTTATGATGTTGGCATCCTATGGTGCTCTTGTGAGGCTGCCCTCAGTCCCCCTTTGGGGTGAGAAGGGTGGGGTAAAAATATAGGAAATAAATGTTTTAACCTTTCTTTAAAGCTTTTTTGTTTGAATTGTTCAATATGTTTGTATTTTGTTTAAATTGTTTATGTTGTTTTATCTGATTGCCACCTGATAATCTTAGGATAAAAGGGCAAGATAAGAATCTTTTGAGAGATTAATTTCACATATAATTTCAAGTACCTTGGAGAATGAATGAGTGTGTGTGTGTGTGTGTGTGTGCAGTTTTGTTAAATTTCTGGTGTAGATATCTGAAGTTACATCCCTGGCCTACATAGAGAAGACTGTTGCTTTTTACATGAAAGTCACATTACATTTTATTCTGTTGTTGTGTTGATGGGCTTGGCCTCATGTAAACCGCCCCGAGTCCCCGTTGGGGAGATGGTGGCGGGGTACAAATAAAGATTATTATTATGTCAAGGAAGCAAGTGGTTACTTCAGAATGTTCTATTATTCATAGTATTATAAATGCTTGCAGTTGATTAGGAGTTTCCCATGCATTGATTATAAGTAGCAGTGGAAGGTAATGGCTTCAATGCCATTGGGTGGTGAATGTGTTTGTTTTACGTTTTAGCCAGAACTTTACCTCTTCAACCTGCTCATCATAGTTTGGGAATAGAAATCAGCACAAAAGATAGCTCTTTTCAAAGTCTGTTGAGGAAAAAGAGGTGGAAGTCAGAAATATCTGAGACCCCATCTACACTGCCATATAAAATCCAGATTATCTGATTTGAACTGGATTTCATATAATCCAGTTCAAAGCAAATAATATGGATTCTCTACTTTGATTATCTGGATTATATGGTCGTGTAGAAGGGCCTGAGTTGCTACAAATGGAAAGTCACATAATCTGGACCTCCTGCCCCCACATATAATTTTCTGGTTAAGGCAAAGCGGCTACAATATTAAAACCTTGTGAAAAATATGCCCTGATTATTTTGCAATAGTGAGTGGACAAAGGATTATAATTTCAGATTATTTTAGCAAAAGCTGTATTGGGACGCTTCCATATTGGCCTCAATAATCATAGGCTTTCAAAATATAACTCCTTGGATTTTTGCTGAATTTTCCAGCTGTTGTCACCTTCACATCCTCTTGTTTCATTCTTTTGGTAGGCTGTACTGATTTCTTGGATCTGTCCTAGAGCTCTTCCAAAACAGTTATAATGTGAGTACAGTCTGCCAAAATGCTCTGATGGTTTGATATGCCAATTAGTTTCTCACTGATTTTTAAAAAGAAAACATTGCAAAACTGTCACTTCAGAACAGCACCTTATCCCTAAAAATTACAATATGAAAGAAATAATAATAATGACCATATTATTCCAATATGTCACAGAACAGAAAAGAAACTCTGAGCCGCTCTGAGTCCCCCTGTGGGGGTGAGAAGAGGGGGGTAGAAATGATGTAAATAATAATAATAATAATAATAATAATAATAATACTAACTTGAGGCTGGGTATAAACGGGGCTTAAAATTGCCTGAAAATGTTTCAAGACTAGAGGTGTGTCAATGTGGATTTTTTTTAAACACACAAGAAGTACAGCAAAAGATACTGCAGCTTGTCAATATATTTGCCTTATTTAAAAGAGCCTTTGCTTGCTTGCTTGCTTACTTGCTTGCCTGCCTGCCTGCCTGCCTGCTTGTTGAGTGCTTTCAAGTAATTTCTGACATGGAAACTCTAATGTGAACCAATCAGGGTTTTCTGGGGCTGAGAGTATGATGCAAAGTCATCCAGTGGGTTTCCATGTTCATGGAGGCAATCAAACTCTGAACTCCAGAGTCATAATTCAATGCTCAAACTCTGCTGGCTAGCTCTAGGATTTTTCTTTCTTTCTCATACTTTAAATATTGCTTTGCCATTAGAGGGCAGACTTTAACCAGTAAAGCACAATCTGTTCTTATTTTGACTCAAATATATCCTTGATGGCCTAAGTACCCTAAAGCCACCAGATCCTGCCTGACAAGGGAAGTTAAGCAGGGTCAACCTTGGTTAGTACTTGGGTGGGTGACTGGCAACCAATACCAGATGCTATAGGCTATATATATATATATATAAGAGAAAGAAACTAGAAAAAGCAGCTCTAAAACCACTTCTTGTCTAAGAAAACCTATGAAATCCATAAGTTGATTGCCAATTTGAAGGCACATACACACATCGTGCCAGATTTGGATTCCCCATCAAAAGGATCTATTTTTGCCATTTACAAAAGAACCAAAATATTTGTACATACATTTATTACTTAAGAGTGTGTATACCCTGCTGTAGATAAAATGATGCTAGACAGTGTAGTAGAGTGCCAACCACTTAACAAAAGTCACTGTGAAATGCTCACTGAATGTCTCAATCAGCAGAGTAAAGCCAACCCAGATGCAACCGTGATTTTTTGTGTATAGTACTGAGAGAAGATGCCAGCCTGCACATTTTCCCCATTTATGGTGTTTTAACTCCATGAAGCTTCCTGGGTCAGGTTCGTTTCTTTGCAGTCTGCAATGAGATAGCTTCTGGTTGCCTGCTATTTATTTGCCATTTTCTGTCTTTTGACTTCTGCTTTATCTGTGCTCCTGCAGTCCACCACCAACTCTTCTCCTTCATGCAGATTTTTCAGTATATATGTTCTTCTGTAGTTTCATCAGAAACCTAACGTACAGTTTCATCAGACCAGATACTTCTACTTATATTTATTTATTCACTTTATGGGTGTCATGCCTTTCTGAAGGTGGCTAACAATAAATATGACACAATGCAAATTAAAATACAAGTATGATTTTTTAAAAAATATGAAAATACATTACAATCTACAGAGCCACCCCAAAGTCTGAATCACACAAGACTACTAGGAAATGTTTTCCTGATTCCTTAACTTTTATGGTTTTAAAATGCCCAGTGCTCCAGCCAAAAAAATATTTTTGATGTCACTCAGAATCTGCATTACAAACAGGAAATAATGCATTATGACCTCATGTTAAAACCTGTAACATGTTATTATTTAGGGTAAGGAGTGCATGATGATGGACATTTTGTGTATAATGCAAGAATCATGATGCAAAAATCAACATTTATTCTTTGCTTGTTTTCATTACTTTCAAGAAGATTTGGCTGTTTTCTTGGGGGAATTTTGCAGAATCTGGGTTTTTTTTCTTTTTTAGCTATCTAGATAGTTGTTTTTTAATGAATTAAAAGTAACTATATTCACTCTCAGTCATCTGTTGGCTTCTAAGTTGCAAATGTGTTTCACTGATTGAAAGAAAATCAGCTTTCTCCAACTTGTTGTCTGTTAGACATATTGGGTTGCATCATGTCTAGCCATCATAGTGATGGTGCATGTACACTGTCTGGAAAGCACCAGATTGAGGAAAGCTGAAATCTTCAATTGAATGATAGGTAGCTGAGATATACTGTAGGTATGTCTGATATATAGTGTAGGTAACAATTTAGGTGATCTGTCAGGAGTATTTTAACTGTGCTTTACCTGCATGGCAGAGGGTTGGAGTAGATGGCCCATGCTGTCTCTTCTATGACTCTATGTAGAGTAATAAGATGGATTTATCAGAAAAAAACCAGCTCAGGTTCTGCATTGCAGCTCCATATCTCATGAAACAAGTATGTAGACCCACAACTTATAGAGAAAAGCCCCACGCCTCCATTGATGAGAACTATTAAAGATCTTTGGCAATTATATCATGTCGGATGAATGAATCAGATGTTGCTGCTCTGTCTTTTCTTTTGCCAAGACACTTTGAGATTTGGAAGTTGCAATGAGTGACATCATCTACTTGAGAAGAAAAGTTCTACTTTTATCATTTTTAATAGAGAGGCAAAAGAATTGCAAAATAGGGAAATTAGTATTTCTCAAGGAATATATTTAAAAGGGGGAAAATAGAATAATTAGTACAGATGGAGGGTATGATTTCAAAACTGGCATTGCTTTTCATTGACAGTCTTATTAAGTAGGGAGGAGTATAATAGAACTTCAAAAACCAGTACCAGTAACAAAGCCTTAAAATGTGTGATGGGAGCACCACACACTTTATGAACTATGGTCTTGAGGAATGCAAAGTACAGATCTGAAACCTGTTTTCTACAAAAGCAGAAACACTGCAAGACTTGAAACAAATAATATGCAGGTACTTACAAAAACAAGGTAGCTCAATGCTTATGCAATATGCTGCGTACAGATTCAAAATTCTGCCCTAAATTTAATGTGCTGTGAACTCCAGCATCAGCACATCCGAAGTTCCTTCTCTAGTCATGCTATAGACTTGGAGTGCCTCAGAAATCAACCCTTGAAGATTTCCCAATGCCAGTCCCCTGGAGCTCCAGCCTGTTCCTCCAATTAAGATCTCAGAGCCTGGCAAATGTGAAGGAGGGTTTATACAGCAAACCTATGTTCTTTCCCCCTTCTGCTTTTAGCTACCCCTGCATGAAAGGCTGTGCATGCAGAATAAATCAGTTATCCTTTTCAAAGGATGCTGCAAGAGAAGGAAAGTGCAGCATCTGCTGTGTCAGTTGCAAGCAAAGGTGATGCACAAGTGAGCAGCTCACTCTGCAGTGCTCTGTGGCATGGATTTTGAAAGCTCTGCAAAGTAGAGGGTGCTGTAAGGTGACAACTTCTCCGTCAGCAACCTTCTTTGACATCTCCGTCTTTTCCGCAAAAGGGGCCAGTTATCTTCGCACTTTACCACATCTGGGTTTCTCACAACAATCTTCACCAAAGCTACTACAAAGCCTCCAGGAAACCACAGAGAGGGTGGTGCACTTGCAGGAATAGGGGTGTGTGTGTGCATGCGTACACTGAGTTGGAGGCAGCAGGGAGGGGAGAGAATTCTTCCCAAATTTGACACAACCTGGAGATGAATTTCCTCTGCTGGTACAATGAGAAAGTTGAGACTGCAACTCCTTCCTCAGGAACCACTTGTCAGAAATGGGCATCCTTTATTCACTTGGTGAATAAAGCATATCCATAGTGTTGTTGACAACCAGTTGTATTCCAGTGCAGACAGGCAATGTTAGTGAGGTTTTGTGGAATCACGCTCCCCTTAAACTGTAATTTTAAAAAAGTATTTGGAGTTTGGTTTAACGTTCATTTGGTCAGCCCTCCACAATAGCTGAGGCTGGGGCAAAAGACCCCACAAAAGTGGGGGGATGTTATTTCTTTTTTCTTTAGAGAACACCTCTCTAGGAATACAGTGTTCCCTCGCCACTTCCCAGTTCGCTTATTGCAGACTCGCTGTTTCGTGGATTTCAAAAAATATTAATATAAAATATATATCATGGTATTTTCACTGTTTTGTGGGGTTTTGCTGCCGCTGTTCCCCGAGGCGCTTTCCCTCCTCTATCCTCCCTCCCTCCCTCCAGCCTTGAAAGGCCTTTCCTTCCTTTCCTTTGTTTTAAGTTTATAAAGACTTAAAATAGTGTATAACTACTAAAATAATGTATAAATATTAAAATAAATAGAGCATCCCTACATCACAGTTTTTCACTTATTGAGGGATGTCCTAGAACCTAACACTGTATCTAGGTTCTCTAGCATGACTCTGTAGTCAACTTCTACTGGAAGTTTTCTCTTTAGTAATTTTAAAAATCAAATCCCTAAACAAACAAAATCGCAAAAATCAAAGCTGCTGATGTGGAGGGCCAACTGTAGTATCTTCTACCTTGTTCTCTTTCTTTTGAAATAGTTAATTGGTTGCTTCATGTTTGTCTATCTCTGTTTGCCTTATTCCTGAAATTCCCTTAGTGTGTGTTGTTGCAGTGCAGATGGATGGGGTATTTAATGAGTCTGATTACTTCATCACACTAGAGAATGAATCCACTTTAAATCCGATTTCTGCCTCCTGCAGAATTCTGGGGTTTGTAATTTAGTGAGGCTGTTAAAGGCTCCTCCCTAAACTACAAACCCTGGAATTCTGCAGGAGGCAGCAACCAGATTCAAAGTGGATTCATTCTCTAGTGTGATGAGGTTGATAGATTCATAGAGTTGAAAGAGACCTCATGGATCATCCAGTCCAACCCACTGACAAGAAGCAGGAAAATCACATTTAAAGCACCCCCAACATATGGCCATCCAGCCTCTTATCGGCAACTCAAGGCAGTTTACAAGTCAGTACACATAACAACAAATATAAATTAAACATTAAAAACAATATAAAATCACAATAGAAGCAATAAAAATAATAAAAACCAACATCATTATCATCAGCGTCTCCTAGTTAAATAACATTGTCCAAGTTCCATTGTCGAGTGATTCCTTTTCCTATGTCAGTTACTCTGCATTTGTGAACACTTGCTCATATAACCATGTTTTAACTTGTCTCCAAAACGTTAAGAGTGAGGGAGCCGATCTAATCTCCTTAGGAATGGCGTTCCATAGCCGAGGGGCCACCACAGAGAAACAAGCTTGCTCCCTCCTCCCTATGACTTCTCCTCGCATAATTTATACATGGCCATTGTGTCTCCTCTCAGCCTTCTCTTCTGCAGGTTAAACATGCCCAGCTCTTTAAGCCGCTCCTCAGGGAGCTTGTTCTCCAGACCCATTTTAGTTGCCCTTCTCTGGACACATTCCAGCTTGTCAACATCTCCCATTTATTATGCTCCCCCAAATCATTTTCTTTCTTTCTTTGTTCCTCTCTTACAATCTGACTTCCTTAGGCCCTATTTCTTTTCGCATGCTGATTCCCACATGGATCCCAACAAAACTCCCAAGGTTAACATATTTAAAATTCAATATTCTGGGACAGATGAGGAGCCTCTATGCCATTAATTTGTTAAACTGAATTTTAGCAGCTTAGGATGTTTTACCTTGAAGACAAATGTTTTGTAAAATAGAAAACTATGTAAAATTATGGTATTTGTTTTCCCTTATGGTAATCATTTTAGATGACACTGAATATTTCTACCACTTTCTGAAACTCCCTCCAAATTTATATAAATAAATGTAAGATTCAGTAATATGGATCCTTTTCCAATAAATCCCACTGAAATTGCTTTTGAAAGTGATTTCAGTTCTGTAACCTAAACCTTATAATTATCCAACCCTAAGAAACTAAAAAACCCAAGAAGTAGGTTTGCAATTATAAAATAGAATTAAACAGTTTACTAAACTTTTCATTCTTTAATGTCAATGAGATATGAGATTTTTTGCCTTTTTAAAATGTGGCTTCTTTAATTTACTGATCATTTACAACAATTCTGGGTTTTTTATGCTGATTGAAGACAATCTTTTTAATTAAACATAAATACAATTCATTTGTCAATTTGGAGATGAAAATAAGGTGGCAGCTAGTGATTCTTTGGACATTTAGTAACTTGGTTTCAAAAGGCCGTTGCTTTCTGTTGCAGCGGAGTGAAAAGAAGGAGGGCTACCTTCGACCTTGATAAGAAACCCTACTTTTGTGATTTTGTGAGGTGATATTCTAGTGGTTAGGACCAAACAATATGATCTCAATTGAATATCTCAGAAGCTGACTCAGTAAATGTGGGGAAGGCATTTCTAATACATATCGTTATGGGGCTTTGTGTGTTACCAATAACATCTTGAATATAGTTTGAGAGCAACCATAATTGAAAGCTAACGACTTCCTTTAAACCAGTTATGGTAGATGAATGTAATAGTCTAGTGTTGGATGAGGACTTTGGAAAACCAGTGTTCAAAATCTCTGTTATGCCATGGAAACCCATTTAGTAATTTCTCAGCCTAAGCGGAAGGCAATGGCAAACATCCTATGAATAAATTTCACCAAGAGAACCTTATAGTAGTAAAAAAAAAAGTAAAGATAAAGGTTTTCCCCTCTTGTTGTGTCCGACTCTGGGGGTAGGTGCTCATCTCCATTTCTAAGCTGAAGAACCAGCATTGCCTATAGACACCTCCAAGGTCATGTGGCCAGTATGACTGCATAGAGCACTGTTACCTTTCCACCGGAGCGGAGCAGTACCTATTGATCTACTCACATTTGCATGTTCTTGAACTGCTAGGTTGACAGAAGCTGAAGCTGACAGCAGAAGCTCATGCCACTCCCTGGATTTGAACCTGCAGCCTTTCAGTCAACAAGTTTAGCAGCTCAGCAGTTTAACCCACTGCGCCACAGGGGGCTCCAAACCTTACAGTGGTGTTGCCATAAGTCAAAGTCAACCTGAAGGCACATAACAGACAATAATTTACCAGTGCATAGTCCAGGGTAGCAAGGTTGTCCCTTATCTCCGAAATAGTACTGTTGAGACACTTGCCAAGGCAGGTAGTTAGTACTTCAGTACACTGTGGTTTGCTAGACCTCCAGTAATAAAAAAAAATTAGGATTACACAACAGGTGGCCTTTAGAGGGAATGCAACCCTGTCCAGAATAGATAAACAAGACATTTTCTGGACATGAAGACTCTCTACTCAAAAATATTTCACCAGAATTTAGTTTGACTTGTTCACTCTCATCCAGCTCATTATTGCTCATTATGGCAGTTTTACAAAGTATGTTTGGCCTCTCTCACTTCAGATCTTGCAGAGAACAAAACTTTGGTGTCATCTGTGAAATGATACTTCAGCTGCTTTGTATAGTCAGAGAAGGGACCTGTCTCATCTTTGCAATATTAAATTAGGTTAGGAACTGCTTTAGTTTCTCATAATGGGTTTTAGTGGGGGAAACACACAACATTGCTAGGTAAAAAAAGATGATTTTGTAGGGACTGGGGAGGTATGAGTAAATGTAAGATGAAAAAAATGCTCACTTGCTGGGCAGCAAATACTGTCATTCACCAGCAGAAATAGAAGGATGGCGGAACACCAAAACATTAAGATAGAGCCTGTCATCTGCATCTGTTGTGAACACACCACGACAGCCAAATCTCCCGCCCTTTCTTAGGCAACACAGTTAGTTGAGAGAGTGAAAAATAGCTCCTGATAAAGGCTCACTGAGCCCAGCTGTCAAGAGACCAGCCCACCGACCAACCCTGGGGAGCAGCACCAGCTGGGAGACAATGATAGGCTTCATTGCCGACGTCTGTTCACCCTCACTCCTCTGGGGACAGAGACTGACATATATCATCTCCCTTCCTTCCTCCATGCATTCTCTTATATGCTGCTGTCTCTTCCTCTCTGGGTCTATATTTGTCTTCATAGATATTGCCAACTAGTACTTGCAAACCCACTGGTCCTCTGCTTCTCAATTGTCTGTTTTTAATTAATCCACTTTGGTGAGGGTCTCACAGGACCATAGCAACATCTTTATGAAGGTCCCATACTATTACTGGTGGTGGGATTTTTTTCCATATCAATTGGAGAGAGGCACTCAATGAAAGCAGAAAAAGAACAAAAACCAAAGTGGCTGTGTGGACCATAAATTTAAAAACTTTGAAAATTACAGAAAATTACTCTTCATTTTGACAATTAAAGAGTTCCAAGAGTAGCACGAGAGGATGGTTTCTGAGCAGCAAAGTCTTGAGTAAATTCTTAGATACCTTCAAATTAACTAGAGCAAACAACACAAAAAAATGGTTTTAACTCCTCCTTGTCCCCATTTTAACTCTTGTGTGTGAGCTTCTACTAGTCCCACACTTCCCTGAAACAACTTGAAGTGGTTGCATCAGGCAGAACATTTCCATGCGTCATTTTCCTTTCTCTAATTTTCACATATGTGTTTATATGTTTAGACATTGGTAAGTAATTGAATGAGTCTTACTGAAGTGAGTCAAGGGGATAAAAGTATATTTTTGAAAAGGTTGCTTCTGATATGGAAATGTCTACAGCTAGCTTTGGACTTGGACACCTGCTTCAATCTACAGCCCTTCAAATGTGTTTCACTACGACTTCCAACATTCCCAGCTGCCATGACCACTGGATATATGTACTGGAAAGATGAAAATGGTATCTTGAGCCATCTAGAAAGCAGCAAATTTGGGAAGCCTGGTCTAGATTATTTTTTGCTACTGACAAGGGGTTTGAGTGTTGGGCTATGACGAGATCAAATTTAATTATCTGATTAGCCATGGAAACCCATTGAGTGACCCTGGGTGAGCCACACATTCTTAGGCCCAGAAAACACGGTGGTAGGTTGGTCTTATGATCACCATAAGCCAAAATTGAATTGAAGGCAAATTACAAAAACAATAACATATGGCTATTTTGAATGCTCTCCATAGCCTCTGCTTAGACAACAGATACCTAACATAGCTTCTAACCAAAGAAGCTCAAGCACACCGCCTGAGGTTGTGAGGTGTTACAAGAAGATTCAGTTCATGCTTCACCTGTGAACAACTGTCACTGCTCACAAACCTGGTTTCTTTTCCTCTTTGAATGAGCAGGGTCTTCTCATCTGGCATTGGCAGTTGGATAGCTCTGATGATACAATCACAAGGATAATGTATAGGACCAAACACCTGTTTTGTTTGAGACCATGGGCTCACTCTTGATGAACTAAATGCCTGTGAAGACTCTAGAAAACAACAGTTGACACAGTTGTCATGAAGTAGAAATTAGCTACATCTGAAGTGGAAAGAAAAAAGATGGGTCCTTCTGAAGATCAGATTATATGGCAGGTGGAGACTTGGCCCATTATGACTGTGCTAAGGAAGCTCACCCATCAGAAGTGAGAAAAGGGGCCATATTACAAACGTGTTAGATGCAATTTCATGTTTAAAAACTCCCTTTACTAAAATGATGGGGCAGTATAAGTTGCAAATTGGAACACAGAGACAGTATATACAGGTATGGCTCTTTTTATGTCACCATCAATCTAAGGAAGTGCCGTATCTTAAAGTTCTCCCCACTGAATCTAGCTCATGTAGAGTTGAAACAATCAAAGTGACTCCAGATATATTGTCAAGTAACTAAAAAATCATCAGAAGAAATGTGGAAGAAGCTTGTTTTCTGCTGCTCCAGAGAGTATGACACATATAAACGGGTCCAAAGAACAAGAAAGGAGATTCCAATTACATATTTTGGGGGGGGGGGGCGGACTTCCTGATGTAAGTGCTGTTCAGGAGTGGACTGGACTACCTCAAGATGTAGAAAATGTCAGAACATGGGGTTTAAAATGTAGTGAAATATTGTTTGTGGTTTAAACTATGTTGATGTAGTAATGCAAGAGTTAAATGCATAGAGATGTGATGTACTGCAGAGAGATTTTAAACAGATACTGGATAGCCATTAGACATGTTTTGGTTGTGATGGCAGGGAGTTGGACCAGGTAACCATTGGGATCCCTTCCACTTCTACAGTTCTAGAAATCAAATGTAAAATATGGCAAGATGAGAAAATAGTACTACATAAAACTAAAGCATCAGGTAAAACAGTATGAGTAATTTAAAAAATGAAATATCATAAACTTCCCAACATTAAAGTAACAGTTATTGTCTATCTTTAGAAATTTGGAAATACGGGACTGATTTGCCTTGGGAGCACATTGGAAACATTTATTTCACCAGAGCTCTAAAATCACCAGGAGAGACCCTTCCATTGATCCCACCATCTTTTGAGGCTCATTTGGTGGAAACGAGAGAGCCTTCTCAGTGACTGTTCCCAGTCGTTGGAACTTCCTCCCAGGATGGCTCCAACATTGCTCTCCTTCCATCAGCAACTGAACATATTTTGGTACCACAAGGTTTTTAGGAATTGAATGGGGTGGCCTTTCAATGAAGTGCTATGCAGTTTTTTAAAAAAATAATTACAGAATCTTTTAATTAATTGCAATATTTTGAATATTAAATGGTTTAACTTCATAACATTTTAATTACTTTTAAATTAATGGTTATATGTTCTGTCAATGATCATTTATACATTTCTAATTGTATTGTTTCTAAAATGTGTTATCTGCTTTGAGTCCCACTATTGGAAGATAGGGAAATAAATAAAATCATCATCACAACACAAAAAGAGGTAGTGCAGCAGTCAAAATCAGAATGTTGAGTCTAAAATACAGGGAATCAATTGAATTGTTTTAATACAAACAAAATATAGAAGAACTGGACAACATTTGTTGCCCTCCAGCTACTGCATTCATTGCAGCTGTAGATACTGTAATCACTGAAGCAGCTTGGGCTGGACATCTATTCACTGGTTTGGGACAGATTCATACTGGTGCCTTCTGCATGCATAAGTTCCTCTATTGAAGCTGTAAGTCATTTTTGATCCATGTGCTACTTGCACATTCAACTCATTTGCAGATGCAGAATAATAATAGTAGTAGTAGTAGTAGATTTATGACGATCAACAGATCAGATAAAACAAACAAACAAATAGAACCGAACAGGTTGTTAATAACAATATTATATAAAAATAGATATTATTAAATGCAGGTAAACATTCCCTTAAGTTTATGATGTTATTTTTTGGTGACAGGCAAGCGCTGTGACACAAAATCTGTCCACTTTAAGTGTTACTGTTGGATTCTGATCTGCCAGCAAGTGGTGTAAAACTCATCCGTTCTTCCAGGAAAGTTTGGGTGGATAAAAGTATATTGGAAGCCACTGTGGAAGGAACAGTATAACAATACATGTCTTATAGTCTCCACTGAACCATCACCACAAGGACATACGCGTGCATCATCAGGGACTTTGTTATGCCTCCGCCCTAATAAGGCTGCAGGTAATATATTACATTTTGCTAGGGTGGATGCTTTTCTGTATTTTGAAAGGGTTCAAATATTAAAATGACTTGCTAACATAAAAGACTATCCACTTTCTCCTTCCATGGCTGCAAAATTACTATATGCACACCAGTGTGCACCATATAGCAGCTGATGCAGAATTGCACAAAGAATGCAGCTATGTATGCAGATATACATTCTCTCTTGATGTGTCTTTGTTCTTGCTGAGACTTTGCTTGTGCATTCAGTTGTACACTCAATTGCATATTTAGTTGTTTAATGTTGCCATTCAACTGAAGGATCATTTAACTCAAAACGATGCATAACTTCATATGTAGTGATATATACTACATAAGCCTAATATAACATCTCAGTCATGACATCCAAAGATGTCCCAGGTCAAATTATGTGAACACAGGCAAATACGCATATACACGTGTCCATTATACTTTTTAAACCCTTTTTATTTTTTGAAGATTTTTTTAAAAAATGATTTTCAGATATGCTTATGACGATTATTTCCAAATGCATTTTTCTAGTAGTTCTTGTAAACTACCTTGGGAAGTCTGATCTGGCCACGGTAGTCCACACTTTGATTACATCCCGAATAGATTACTGCAACACACTCTACGTGGGGCTGCCTTTGAAGACGGTTCGGAAACTTCAGATAGTCCAACGGGCAGCAGCCAGATTACTAACTGGGGCGATATACAGGGAACATACCACCCCGTTATGCCAGCTCCACTGGTTGTCGGTCCATTTCCAAGCCCAATTCAAAGTGCTGGTTTTGGCCTTTAAAGCTCTAAACAGTTCTGGCCCAGTTTACTTGTCCGAACGCATCCACCCCTATGTCCCATTCCAAAATTTAAGATAATCCGGGGAGGCCCTGCTCTCACTCCCGTCTACAGCTCAAATACGCCTGGCGGGGATGAGGAATAGTGCCTTCTCGGTAGTGGCTCCCCGCCTATGGAACATGCTCCTGACGGAGGCAAGATCGGCTACCTCTCTCCTGAAGAAACTGAAGGCATGGTTCTGGGACCAGGCGTTTGGACAGATGTAAGGCAGCACATTAAAGGGACAATCTGGAATGACAATAGGATCAACAAGACTAGTCTACTGTTTTAATGATGGCCTTTGTATGGTTTTAATTATGTATTGTTTTTAACTATGATATGCTTATCTGTTTTTATTACCGTACCATGTGTGATAGCCTCTAAATGGGGTTATTGTAAGCCATCCTGAGTCCCCCTTCAGGGGTTGAGAAGCGACGGGGTATAAATACGGTAAATAAATAAATAAATTAAAGCAAACAAACCTTGTAAAAACAAGAATTTCCTTCTACCCAACTACATTGTTTTATTGTTTGATACGACTTTCCAGTGTTTTTGCTTCTAAAAATATTTTATTTCCTTTCATCATTAGTCTGCACCCAGATTATTTAAATGGGAAAGACAACTAGAGGATGGTTCCCTTCATCCTCATCCCTGTAGTCAGTGAATATGTCCAATGTCCTGATAGCTTGTATGGATCTAGATTGCTATCTTTAGAACTAACAGGTTGGGGATTTTTTTGTATTTTTCTTCATTGATTTGAAAGGGCCATATGTTGTTTTGAGATGGAACACAGAGGAGAAAAAAACATCCAGTCTAAAGAGTTAACAGAGCATTGAGGCTTAGAGAATATTTAGCAAGATTTTGAAATCTGTTTTTCTTTCTGCAAGAGAGATTAATCAACTTCCTATCTGAGAACAGAAGATGGCACAGAACACTAATGGCTTAGATTCTTTGCAGCCTATAATTATATTAAATAACCCAAATCCATTCTCATGTAAATCACTATTGATACTAAGCTAAAAAGGAACATGATTGGAACACCATGCTTTTTTCTGTTCCATGGTGCAGAAATGCAGCTTTTTCTCTAGAATTGCTTCCCCTGCTGCTTGTCTATCAAATCATCTCCTGTTCTCCCTTAGTCATTGCTGTGTTGCCATTCAAGATGAGAACATTACTTCAACCTTCCTGCTCTAAAATAGATTTGCTTAAATATCCACAGCTACTTTCATAACCATGTGGTGTTCTGGTATTGGGATATGTTTTAAATACTTTCTGTTCTGCTGGAAATTTCTGTCTTCTCTCTTTTTAAATGAATAGATGACATTTTCACGTCAGGCTCCATGATTACAGGAACACTGGATAAATTGTTTGCAATGCATAAATTGTTTTTGGGGTTGTGTGGGTTCTAGGCTGTATGGACGTGTTCTAGCATCTACTAGGACATGGCCATACAGCCCGGAAACCACACAACTTTCCAGTGATGTCAGTCCTGGTGGCATTCAACAATACATAAATTGTTTTCTTCGCATAAAGCTTTACAATCAAGCATATACCACTGCTGAACCAATGTTACTGTCAAGAAGTTCTTCCAAAAGTTTAGGTGGAATTTCTTTTCCTGCAATTTGAATCCATTGCTCTGATCCCAGCCTCTAGAGCAGTGGTTCTCAAACTGTGGGTTCCCAGGTGTTTTGGCCTACAACTCCAAAAAAAATCCCAGCCAGTTTATCAGCTGTTAGGATTTCTGGGAGTTGAATGCCAAAACATCTGGGGACCAACATGTTGAGAACTATAGGTCTACTGCAACAGAAAACAAACTTTCCCTCTACTCAATGTGACATCCCTTTTAGCAATCCATGTGGCTCACCAACACAATCTCAAGGCTGAAAAACAGCTTACTGAAGTTGCCTGCCTTAGTGGGTACTGGTTGTGGGGGGTCAGGAGCAGGTGAGGGTTTTGCCCTCCTTTCTGCTAGAGATCCCTGTGTACAACTGGTGGGCCACTGTGTGACACAGAATGCTGGACTAGATGGGCTGAGGCCCGATTCAGCATGGCTCTTCTTATGTTCTTATGTTCTTATGTTCTTAGTGTATAGTATAAAAGGTAAAGGTATTCCCCTGACATTAAGTCTAGTCGTGTCTGACTCTGGGGGTTGGTGCTCATCTCAATTTTGTAAGCCAGCATTGTCTGTAGAAACCTCCAAGGTCATGTGGCCAGCATGACTTCATGGAGCGCTGTTACCTTCCTGCCGGAGTGGTACCTATTGATGTACTCACATTTGCATGTTTTCAAACTGCTAGGTTGGCAGAAGCTGGGGCAAACAGCAGGAGCTCACGCTGCTCCCTGGATTTGAACCTGCGACCTTTCATTCAGCAAGTTCAGCAGCTCAGCACTTTAACCCACTACACCACCGGGGGCTCCTTAGTGTATAGTATCTTTAATGCATTTCTGGCTATATCCTGGATTCTTTAGGGGGAAAGCATTAGTATGGTTATAATAAAATGTTGTAATTCCCATGCAAATCACCCTCACTATCAAAAATGTATGAAAAGGTTGTGAAAAACTGTTACTGCTGATTGTGAGCCTTTCAGTCATGCTTTCAGTGGGTTTTTTTCCCTTCAACAACATTTCATTTCTCCATTTCTCCATTTCACATTACTTTGAATACCATGCTGGGGGAAAAACAGGGTATGAAACAAAGAAATAATGATCCAGAATGATGTCTTCTCCCATGTGATATTTCCCTGTCTTTTATTCAAAGGTTTAAATAAATTAAAACTAGCTTTGGCAACCTAATCCTAACTATATTTAAGTATATTTATTGGAAAGCAGTTCCTGCTGAGTTCTACAGAAGTTGTTGCTCAGTTCAAGGTTGCTTAGATGTGCAACCTACATCAACAGAAATATTCTGAGATTCCACAATATCTTCTAATAATTCAGTTGGCACATGTTGCACACCAAGGCATACTTTGATGGTTCTTAAGAATTCAACAGGAACTGCTATATTTATGTGGTAGCAGAGCCAGCGTGGTGTAGTAATTTGAGTGTTGGACTAGGATTCTGGGGACAGCAGGATTTGAAGCCTACTGGGTGATCTTTAGCAAGTTATTCTCTCTTAGCCTTAGAAAACAGAATAGGAAAATGCCATTTGAATAAATTTGCAAAGAAAAACAATTATGAGTAAGAACATAAGAACATAAGAAGAGCCATGCTGAATCGGGCCTCAGCCCATCTAGTCCAGCATTCTGTGTCGCACAGTGGCCCACTAGTTGTACACGGGGATCTCTAGCAGAAAGAAGGGCAAAACCCTCACCTGCTCCCGACCCCCACAACCAGTACCCGGGAAAATCCCTGCCTGCCTCCATCAACACAGAGGTGGCACTTGGATGTCCATTTCAGTAGCTACTGATTCCCTTGGTATCCATGAATCTGTCTAATCCTGCCTTGAAGCTGTCCAGGCTGACAGCTGTCACAACCTCCTCTGGAAGTGAGTTCCATAACCCAATGACCCTCTGGGTGAAGAAATATTTCCCTTTATTAGTCCTAACTTTCCTACCTTGGAGCTTCAGGAGTGCCCCTAGTCCTAGTGTTGTGTGACAGAGAAAATATTTTTCTTTATTCACCTTTTCTATCCCATGCATGATTTTATACACTTCGATCAAGTCACCTCTTAAACGCCGTCTTTCAAGGCTGAAAAGACCAAGGCGTTGCAACCTGATTTCATAAGGGAGCTGCTCCATCCCTTGGATCATTCTTGTTGCCCTTCTTTGTACCTTTTCCAGTTCCGTTATATCCTTCTTGAGGTGCGGTGACCAGAATTGTACACAGTACTCCAGATGTGGCCTCACCATAGATTTGTAGAGAGGCAATACAACATTTGCCAACCTATTTTCGATTCCCTTCCTGATCATGCCAAGCATAGAATTTGCTTTTTTCACTGCTGCAGCGCACTGGGTTGACATCTTCATTGAGCTGTCCACCAAAACCCCAAGATCCCTTTCCTGGTTTGTCTCAGAAAGCTTTGATCCCATCAGTTGATAAGTGTATTTGGGGTTCTTTGCCCCGATGTGCATGACTTTACACTTGTTTAGGTTAAAATGCATTTGCCACTTTGTTGCCCATTCATTCAATTTCGAGAGATCTTTCTGGAGCTCTTTACAATCATTTTCATTTTTAACTACCCTGAACAATTTAGTGTCGTCTGCAAACTTTGCTACCTCAGAATTCACTCCTACATCCAGGTCATTTATGAATAAATTAAAAAGTAACGGACCCAAAACTGAACCTTGGGGTACGCCACTTCTCACCTCTTTCCACCCAGAGAAATGTCCATTTATTACCACCCTTTGTTTCCTACAGTTTAGCCAGGTTCCAATCCAGGACAAGACCTGTCCTCTGATTCCATGGCTGAAGAGCTTGTTTAGGAGCCTTTGGTGAGGGACTTTGTCAAAAGCCTTTTGAAAGTCAAGGTAAACAATATCGACTGGGTCCCCTTTATCTATGTGTTTATTTACACCCTCAAAGAATTCTAACAAGTTAGTAAGAGTAGCAGCTCAGAAGAGCTTATGACAAATAAAACTTCTAATCCTTGAGATGCCACTAGATCAGGGGTGCTTACACTTTTTCAGCATGCGAGCTACTTATAAAACAACCAAGACAAAATGATCTATCTACCCACTACAAAAATGTTCAGAGAGCCATAAAAGCAAAATATTTGGAAATTTATTTCGGTAAGAGCCATATAATATATTTTAAGACTGAACTCAACTAAATGTGAGTATAATAAGCCCCTGAATTTATTCATAATAATAATGATGATAATATTCATTCAGCCTCTGCTACTACTACTAATAATAATAGTAACAACAACAATAGGTCCCTAGAGTAGAAGGAGACCTCCAAGGGCCATTCAGTCCAACCTCCTTCTGCCATAAGGGAAAAACACAATCAAAGCATTCCTCACAGATGGCCATTCAGCCTCTGATAACAACAACAACAACAACAACAACAACGGGTTCCTAGAATAGGAGGAGACCTCCAAGGGCCATCCAATCCAACCTCCTTCTGCACCTGGGTGGCGTCAGGAGCCTGGGGGCCTGAGCCTTCCTCCCACCCTGCCTGCGATCTACCAGGATGCCCTATGCAATCTACCAGTAGATCGCGATCTATCCAATGAGCACCCCTGCACTAGACCCTTTGTGGTTTTACTCAGTTTCTGTCTTTTAGAATATAGAACAGGATTTATTTTTTATTGATGGCACAGCATTGATGCTTTGGAATGCCCTCCTTCTTTATATACCACTTTTTCTCTCTTTAAAAGATTCATAGTGATGAAGTTGCCTAGCAAAATTGTTTCTTGGTTGTCATCTACAGCTAAAAAATTTACAAGAACAGTGAGAGAAAATACATGAAACTTCAGATTGAATTAGACTGCAACTCACACCCTCTCCAGCCAGTCTGGAAGGGTAAAGGAGGTCCATGTTTGTGAAGCTTCCCCACACATAAAACTTAGGCCCCTTCCACATAGCCCTATATCCCAAAATATCAAGGCAGAAAATCCCATGTTATCTGAGTGTGGGCTCAGATAACCCAGTTCAAAGCAGATATTGTGGGATTTTCTGCCTTGATATTCTGGGATATAGGGCTGTGTGGAAGGGCCCTCAGAAGGTGATTCCCAGATTTCCCTTTTTTTTTTTTTTGTAGGGAATTTGTCCCAGGAGGAGTGTGAATTTGCTGCTAAGTATTATATATGGGAACCTAAATACCTAAAGGTGCCAGATCCCATCTGATCTGGGATCTGGTGCTGTTCTTTCCCATCTTTCCTATAGTTTGTAACTATTGTTCCATATTCTGCTGCTGCCTTGGAGGCTAGGACGCGGAACAATGGCTTCAAACTACAGGGAAGGCAATTCCACCTGAACATTAGGAAGAACTTCCTAACTGTGAGAGCTGTTCAGCAGTGAAACTGCCCTGGAATGTGGTGGAGGCTCCTTCTTTGGAGGCATCTAAACAGAGGCTGGATGGCCATCTATCGGGGGTGCTTTGAAAGTGATTTTCCTGCTTCTTGTCAGGCGGTTGGATTGGAGGTCTCTTCCAGCTCTATGATTCTACTATTTTGGAAGCTAAGCAGAGCCATTCAAGTAGCAGCCATATCTGTCTACTACTTGAATGGGAGAATACTGATTAATACCAGGTGCGGTGGGCCATTATTTCATAGAAAGGAACTGGCAAAGCCTCTCTCAGTCTTCCTTGCCTAAGAAAACCCTATATAATTCATGGGTTCGCAACTTGAGGATACACACACAGTTGCACATATGATGTCACTAAAATCCCACATAATGCTTTCCCCATCAAAATAGCTGCAGTATAAACAAAAGGGAGAAAGCTATCAAGAGGTCCTCATTTGTCCCTTAGAAGACAAGTGGTGGCATAAAATAATTCTAATTCTGAATCTAACTTAATACCACATTCAGATTAAATCAAAGTTCCTTTAGAGAAAATGACTTCATGGTCTGGAAATTCCCAAGAACTTTTTCCAGTGAGAGATTACTCATTTTACATTTGACAATTTACTCAGTTTATGAGAATTGCAACATTTGATATGAGCAGCAGTATGAAGATGGTTCAAGGGATGACTTAGTGCAGTGCTCTGAATCTGTTTAAATCACCCTTGCTATCACACAGTTGTGTTGATCACAGATGGGGCCCTACCAGTGTGTTAGATTACAGATCCCAGAATATCCCAGCCAGCTGTGATTAATGCAATAAAGCATCACTGGCTATGATGAATGGAGAATTCTGGGAGTTGTGGTCCAACACATGTGGAGCTCACCAAGTTGATATATCATATGTATTCCATTGTCCATACATGAAGAGGTTTCAAAGTACATAGACTACATGGGATTGTTTTTAAACATCTGGGCTTTACTGCGGTTCATAATAAATTTAATTTTACATAAATGAACTGTCTTGCAGTAACATCTCAATTATGGAGCTTCTGTTAGAAATCTAGTCATCCCCCCCCCCAAATTCTTTCAGCCATTCTTAATAAATGTATTTATTTATAGAAGCTTTTGGAGAGGCAGCGAGCATTTGATTTGGCTCTTATTACTCTTTCTTTGTATTTGAGGGCCCCGTCTACACTGCCATATCATTCAGTTTCTGAATCCAGTTTATCGGCACTGAACTGGATTATATGGCAGTGTAGACTCATATAATCCAGTTTAAAGCAGATAATGAATTCAGAAATTAAATTACATGGCAGTGTAGAGTCAGCCTATCCGAAATATATAGGTTTGTGATTGCATTTGGATTAGCTTCACTGACTAAGTTCATTTAAGGGCGGAATTCAAAGTGCTGGTTATGACCCATAAAATCCTATATGGTTTGGGTCTAGATTAATTTTTGGAAGCAATCAAAGTCAATAGTAGTTAGCACTGAAGAGTTAGGAATGTTTTAGGAAAGGCAGCAGTAATAGAGTTAGCTTGACCCAAAGTGTCCTCCTTTATAGCTACATAAACCACCCCCACCCACCCCCCACCCATGTAAACTGATACTTTTAGGGGTGTTTCTTCACCTCCTTCTCTTCCTGTTGTCCTCTCTCTGCTTTTCCATAGAATATAGCAAAATTAGATTAACATTCTGAGTAATTTTCATATCTGAGAATGGAATATCCACAATAAAGCCTTTAGCTTCTTTCTCAAAACCATTCGTGCCTTTGCTCCTTAATCCAGATATCTAACTGCTGCACACACTTTATCAATAGACCACATTGGATCCACACAGAGAGAAAAGCAGGAAATTGGATGGATGGATGGAAAGACAGATTGAACATCTCCACTCTCTATATTTTTAAGAGGATATGATTTTTTGCTTTCTTCACATAGACTCAAAGGCTGCTCTTTAGGTTCATGCAACACACCTACACACTGCAGCCGACACACTAATGTGTCACAACACAGAGTTTGGAAAGCTCTGCTTTAAAGTTTGGATCAAAATTCAGAGTCAATTCACCCTGTCACTGACATGAGAGCAACCAACAATATTGCCTTAGGTTTTAATTAATGAATTAGGTCAAAGTAAAGGTTTCCCGTGATATTAAGTCTAGTTGTGTCTGACTCTGGGGGGTGGTAGTCATCTCCATTTCTGGGCCAAAGAGCAGCCATTGTCCATAGACACCCTCCAAGGTCATGTGACCAGCATGACTGCATGAAGCACCATTACTTTCTGACCAAAGCAGTACCCATTGACCTACTCACATTTGCAAATTTTCAAACTGCTAGGTTGGTAGAAGCTAGGCCTAATATCAGGAGCTCACTCCACTCCCCGGATTTGAACTGCCAACCTTTTGGTCAGCAAGTTCCGCAGCTTAGCGGTTTAACCCATTGCACCACCACCAGGGGGTTTACATTTATTGAAGTATGGATTAGAAAACTAATTGATTGGAGTATTAATTTTAATTAATTAGATTTTAATGAATTAAAGCACAGTATTAATGTGCTGTTTCAGAAGGGACTGTGAACATTTTGCCCTGAGAACTGATGCAGTCGATATTATAGCAAACAGGGCATACCACACGGAGAGGCAATTTGTTGTCATTTGCTCCCATGCAATGCATGGGATGCGGTGAAAAGCAGAACTATGTTCAGTTCACTGGGCACCCCATTATTGTCAGTTTACTTCCTCCAGGGGTGCAAATGAAGGTGCAGAAAATAGATGCTCAATATGGCTGGATGCAATGGGGTGTTTCATACACAAATAATTTTGTCGGTTTTTTACCTGCTTATTTTCTGCCTGTATATGTGTTACCCTTTGAGTGAACAGGTGTTTGAGGAAGATGTGTTTAGCACCAAAACAGCTCTGAAACCACTTATTTAGAAATACTGGGGGAAGGACCCAGTTTTAAAAATCAACTGGTCATTAAAGAAAATCTAGCTAAGGTTATTCTTTTCTGGGATAATCAGTAATTTTAAAGGACCATAAGAGCAAGTACAAAGAGGTGACCATACTTCGAGATCTGATATATTGGAAGCTTTATCTTGCCACTTAGCCCAATCTACTGAGAAGACATTGGACTGTACTTCCCATCATTCTTCACTGGCAATACTGTCTGGGGATGATAGCATTTGTAATCCAAAAACATCTGGTGAGCCATACATTCCACATAAGACTGAGGGATGTGTTATAGCATTAGCAATGTAATGGTGCTTTATATTTATCAAATTCTTTTTTCCTTATTTATTTATTTGCAGTATTTATATTCCGCCCTTCTCACCATGAAGGGGACTCAGAGTGGATCGCAGAACTCATATTCGGCAAACATTCAATGCCGTTATACAATGACAAGACAGACAACTGTTCATAGATGGAGGTATATATAGGCGTTCCCATCTTTGGCATCTTGGAGGTTTGTGCTCAGTTCCAGCCATGGGCAGGTGGTTGCTGTTGCCCCACTTTCCCTGCCAAAGAGCTTTGTTCGTAAACTTTTTCCATGATCAAATCATCACATTTTTCTGGCATTTCCTTATGGATGCCTTAAATATCTCCCTGCTTAAGCAGTACCTATTTATCTACTCACATTGCTGTTTTCAAAACTGCTAGGTAGGCAGAAGGCCCAGGAACTCACCCTGACCTGGGCTTCGAACTGTCAATCTTTTGGTTGGCAAGATTTACTGCAGCTGGTGGTTAACTTGCCGTGCTAAAGCCTGGTCCTAGCCAAACCCAATTCAGAATAAAACATGGGATTTGGAAATAGAGTTTAAGGAAGTAGGTTTTATTTATTTTAATATTTAACATATTTTTCTATGATTTATTTCCTTACTCTAATTTTTCAGGAAAAAAAACCAAGAAAGCACAAAATAAAACAGAAGGAGAGGAACAAGCATTCTATCTCTGTGGCATAAAAAGAATTTAAAATGATATAAACATCCACAGTGTGAATAGTACTTCCCATCATTTCCCTCACTACTTCCATCCATTCATTTGAGCACAAAAAACATTCTTGCCTATTGTACAGATCAACACAGGAGGAATTTTAAATTGCCAGGTTTATCCTACAATATGAATTATCTGAGATTGGCAGTCAAACCTCTCAACTTAAATCAGGGGTAGGCAATTATTTTTTCCAAGGGGCCACACGAGAGCCAAAAAATATTATGGAAGGCCGAACCTAAAGGCTGAACTACATGCTAATCTACATTATTTATTTATTTATTCACTTATTATATTTACTATATATTACACATCATTAATATTAACATATTAATATATCAAGAAATATTCATATATTATTAGTATTAATATCATAATTATTATATTATAGTATATATATAGACATTATAATATATTGAAATTATAATATAATATAACATTTTATTATATTATTTATTATATTATTATAATAAAATTATTATACAATAATAATAAAAACCACTAAAATAAAATAATGCTTCCTTGTAGTCCCCTTCTCTGGAGAGTTTTATGCAGAGGCTTGACGGCCATCAGTCGGGGTGCTTTGATTGTGTATCCCTGTGGGTTAGGCTGGAAAGCCCTGGGGTCCCTTCCCTCTTGATGGCTTCCTGTTCCCACCTTTCTAAAAACCTCCTGACAGCAAGCCTTTGAGATTCGTGACGGAAAAGGAAGAGATCAAACCCCATTGAAAGGATGGGAAACTCAGGACCAAACTTGGCACGAATCCTCAATATACCCAAATATGAACACTGGGGAAAATAGACATTTGGGAGTTGGAGTTGCTGGGATGTACAGTATAGTTCACTTATTAAGGATGCTCGGCGGCGCCGGCGCTTGCTCCCTCCCTCCCTGGCCTCCTCCTCCTCTTCTGCCCCCCTCCCTTCCTCTCCGTCGGTTGCTCTGCTTGCCTGCCTGCCTCGCTCTCTCGCCCCACCCGCTTGCTGCTCGCCTCGCCCTGGCAGGCAGGCAGGCTCACTCGCCTCGCCCCGCTGCTCGCCCGCTTCGCCCCGGCAGGCAAGCAGGCAGGCAGGCTTGCTTGCCGCTCGCCTCGTCCCACCCGCCGCTCGCCTCGTCCCGCCCGTTCGCCCGCCGCTCACCTCGCCCCTCCTACGCCGCCGCCGCCTCACCCGCATGCCCTCTCGCCCACTCCAGCTCTCCCAGCACCACTAACAGCAAGGCCAGGCAGGGGAGCTTGCCTCCCCTGCCTGGTCTTGCTGTCGCCGGCGCTGGGAGAGCCAGAGCAAGCGAGAGAGCGAGGGGCGGGGCGAGCGGGGCGAACGAGTCTGCCTGCCTGCCGGGTCAAGCGAGCTGCGAGCGAGTGGCAAGGCGAGCAGTGAGCGAGCCTGCCTGCGTGCTGGGGTCCTTAGGAGGGCCGGATAGAATCGGACAAAGGGCCGCATCCGGGCCCCGGGCCGTAGTTTGCCCACCCCTGGCTTTAATGGTACTACTCATGCTGGACTTTTCTCTCTATATAGAGTGTCAGATGTGGATCCCTGCGGCCTTGGGGAGCCCGCGGGACTCGCAATCTGACGTAGCCAAAACAAACGCTAGCTGAGCAGCGGTGGATGATGCAAGCCTGGGAGGGATTGCTGGCTCATGGGATGATGTAATCTCCTGGGGTTCTGCTGAGTCAGTAGGAAGTGATGCAACTCTCCTGGACATTGTCGGTGAAGGGAGGGGAGGGGGTTTAGTATATAAGTGAAGTGTGGGTGAAGGAAAGGTGCTTTGACTTTAAAAGTATTGATCCTTTAATAAAACTTGTTGGACCGACCAGAGGACTCTGCGTGATTCTTCAAGATATTGGAGCGACCTTACAGAAGTCAAAGCCCTTTCAACTTTCCCGAACTTGGAGAAGTTAAAGAGATGGCGGAGGAGGATTTTGGTGGTTGGAACCTCTATCCGGAGGAAACCCGAAGACGGACGGAATGGGAGTGGGAGACGTTGGACCAGGTCGGGTTTCCAGATGAGTCCAGAGAAGCGGCGTTGGAGTATACATCGGCTCAGGTGAACACCGAGCCCTCTGCGAAGAGTCGAGAGAAGTGGCGCCATGGTGCGCGTCAGCTCAGGTGGGCTTTCGAGGGGCCGGCGAAGAATCCAGAGAAGCGACAGCTTGGAGCGGGGCCGTTCAGGTAGATCTTCAGAGAGTCAGAGGAGGGGTCAGAGAAGCGGTGGCAAGATATGCGTCAGCTCAGGTGGCTCCTCAAGTGGCTCAAGGAGGAGTGCTTCGCAGGACGACGAGGCCTTCTTCCAGGTGTTCCGGTGGCAGTGAGACCATGGAGCCGGCTCCACCGACGGAGTTGGAGGTATTGCAGTGCCGGATGGAGGCTATGGAGACCACTTTCCATCGCATGTCCCGTGAGATGAGTAAATGGGAGCAGATGCTGGAGTCCATGTGGAGTGGGCCTGAAGGAGGTGACTTCACCTATTATTCCTGGATGGGTGGAGAAGAGCCAGAGGCAGGAGGTGACGAGAGTAAATGTCCCAATGTGCCTCCAGATTGGGAGTCCAGAACCCAGCCCACCAGAGCGAGGAAACCTTTCAGCGTGGGGTTTGGAAGGGGAGTTCCCGCAGAAGGTGATGAGTGGAGTAACAACCCTCGGAGTGAGAGGCAACTGCCCAATCGGCCAGCATCGTCGGCTGGATTGGGTAGGGGATTTCGTCAGCCTAATATGCAGGTCCCCCGAGAAGTTGGTGGTTTGGAGAGGTAGCCGGGATTTGCTCGTTGGTCCCAGGAGTATGGTGACAAGCCAAGGAGAGAGCCTCTGAGAGCCGAGTTTGAAGGGGAGAGCAGTGGGGGCTGTTAGAGCAGTGGGGGCTGCTTTTAAGGGCCAGGCTGCGGAGTGGTATGTTCAATGCCATGATCGTCGAGACCCGTGTTTGAAGACTGTGCGAGGATTCCTGCGAGCGGTAAGAAACCGTTTCAGGGATCCATTGGAATGGGTGAAAGCTAAAGAAGCCCTTCGTAGCTTGGCTCAGGAGTCCCGTTCAGTAACAGAATATTCTGAAGAATTTATGAGTTTGGCAGGAAAAGTTGCTGAATGGTCTCAAGTTACATTATTGGAGCTGTATAAGGACAGTCTCCGGAGGGAGATTTTGGAGTGGTGTCTGCATCGGGATGACCCTGGCGACATCGATGGTTGGATCCAGCTGGCGGGAAATGTCGAAGGAATTCCCGTCCAGGTGCAGCGGAGGAAGAGCCAGTCGGGGGGGGGGGGGGTTCCGGGGAGAGTCCAGACGTGGCGGTGTGGAGGGGAGATCCCGAGGAGAGCCCAGGCGTGGTGTTGCTGATGATGCGAGATCCAGTGTGGGGCCAAGGAGGCCGACGGTTGGAAGACGGTTGTTTCCTCTGTGGCAGATCGGGTCATTTGGCGGTGCAGTGTTGGCAGAAGAAGGTGCCAGACTCCAAGCGTCCCATTGTTGCCAGCGGGGCGTTAGGAGAAAAGGTGGAACAATCCAGTGCTGGGGTGAGTTCGGGCCCCAAAACTGTTCAATGCTCTTTGGAACTCTGTTCTAAGGGGAACTATGAAGAGCACCAAGCCTTGGTGGACTGTGGCTGTTCAGAGAACATTATGTCCCCTCATCTTGTAAAGACTTTGGAGTGTGATGTTAAGTCTTTACCAGCTCCGGTGCATTTTGCACAACTAGATGGGACTTATGTAGAGGGGGGTCCATTCCCATTGAGTACAGATGGGTTGAAAAGTCGTGAGGGTTCCTGGAATGGTGTCATTGATTTTGTAATGGCCCCTGTAAGTGAGAATAAGATTATATTGGGTATGCCTTGGTTAGAACAAGCCAACCCTGAAATCGACTGGAAATCTGGAACTGTGTTGTGTAATCCAGAGAGTAAGGAGGGGGATTTGGAGGGGGAAGGTGTATCCCAAGTGGGAATCCCAATTGAATATCAGGATTATGCAGATGTATTCAACCCGGTATTGGCAAGATGTCTTCCGCCAATAAGGAATGTGGAATGTCGAGTGGAAATTAAGAAAGGGGCAGCACTTCCTAAACCTAAAATTTATCCGATGTCCATGCGGGAAAAGACAGCATTGAGGGAACAGATTGATGATTATTTAAAGAAGGGTTTCATTGAAAGATCTGAGTCCCCGATTGCGGCCCCGGTCATTTTCCGTGAAAAGAAGGATGGGAAATTGAGATTGTGTATTGACTACCGGGGTTTAAATGCTGTGAGCACTACGAACTGTTACCCGTTACCCCTGATTAAGGATTTGCTGGGCCAGTTGGGAGGGGGAAGGTATTTTACTAAATTGGATTTAATCGATGCCTTCCATATGGTGAGAGTGAAAAGGAGTGATAAATGGAAAACCGCTTTTTCCTGTCCTCTCGGATTATATCAATGGGCCGTGATGCCATTCGGTTTAGCCGGCGCCCCCGGCATATTTATGCAATTGATAAATGAAGTGTTGCATCCACTATTATACAAAGGGGTATATGTATATTTAGATGATATTGTGGTTGTGACGCAAACCAAAGCGGAGCATGTAAAGTTGGTACGGGAAGTGCTGGAGCGGCTAAGACAGGCTAAATTGTATGTGAAGCTTAGTAAATGCGAGTTCGGGAAGTCACAAATTGATTTCCTGGGATATCGTATTAGCAGGGAGGGGGTGGCAATGGATCCCAACAAGGTGAAAGACGTGTTAGAATGGGAACCTCCCCAGACTAGGCGACAGCTGCAAGCCTTCCTTGGGTTAGCCAATTTCTATCGGACCTTTATTCCGGGTTTTGCAACTCTAACTCTTCCGCTTACGGACTTGTTGAAGACAAGGGGGAAGGGAGAGACGAAAAAAGTGAAATCCCCAGGGGCACGATTGATTTGGGGTCAGAAGTGTCAGGAGGCCTTTGAGGAGTTAAAACGAGCGTTCACTAGTGAGCCGTTGTTATTGCATCCGGATCCGGAAAAGCCCCTCGTGGTGCAGTGTGACGCTTCCGCTTGGGCTTATGGAGGGGCGTTGCTGCAAAAGGACAGGAAGGGAGAATTAAGGCCATGTGCTTTCTTTTCAAAGAAGTTTTCAGAGCAAGAGAGAAAGTGGCCGGTGTGGGAGAAAGAGGCGTTTGCGGTGCGGTGCGCATTACAGACTTGGCGTCATTTTTTGGAAGGTGCGATACATCCATTTGAAGTGTTGAGCGACCATCAAAACTTACAGTATTTGAAAACCCCACAGAAGTTGTCTCCCAAGTTAGTTAGATGGGCGCAGTATTTTGCTAGATTTGATTTTACCTTGCAGCATATAAAAGGAAAGGAGAATGTGGTGGCTGATGCCCTTTCTCATTACCCGTCAATGGGGCCCCAGGTTGTCCCCAGTTTGGGGGAGGTGTTTTCAAAGACGCAGTGGGGTTTGGGAATGCAGACCCGAGCTCAGACAAGACTTCTGGAGAAGGAGGAGAAGGTTAAACTTGAGGGTTGGCAGGAGGAACTGCAGAGACATTATCAAGAGGATGATTGGCTAAGCGCCCACAAAGAGGAGTGTAAGTTACAGGAGGGATTGTGGTTTGTTCGGTCTAGATCAGGGCTGTCCAACTGGCGGCCCGCGGGCCGTATACGGCCCCCAGCCCCTTCCCCACGGCCCCTCCTGCAAGATATCTGCTTTTTAAAATAAAAAAAATTTGAAATATTTTTTGGAATATTTTTTATTTATTTTTTTTTCGCGACGGGGGGGGGGGTGAGGGGCAGGGGGGAGGAGGAGCAGGCTCCCTTCCTCCTCCTCCTCCTACTTCCCTCCCTCCCTCCTTCTCTCTCTTTTTCCCCCTTTCATTCCATCCCCCTTCCACCACCTGATCGAAACAGGGAAGGAGAGAGAGTGCACAGAGCGAGAGGGGCGTGGCCAGAGCGAAAAAGGGTGGGGCCGAGTTCGGAGCGTGCTGGGGGGTGCTCATCCATTCCCTTTCTGGCTTCCTCCTCTTCTGAGGATTCCTGCCAAGTTTGGTCCTGATCCATCATTATTTGAGTCCACAGTGCTCTCTGGATGGAGAAGAACTACAACTCCCAAACTCAAGGTTCAGTACTTTCTGTTGCTCTTATGAGAATTTAGGTTTGATTCAACATGGCTGAGGAATGCTTTGATTGTATTTTCCCCTTATGGGAGAAGGAGATTGGACTGGATGGCCCTTGGAGGTCTCCTATTCTAGGAACCCATTGTAATTATTATTATTATTATTATCATCATCATCATCATCAGAGGCTGAATGGCCATCTGTGAGGAATGCTTTGATTGTATTTTCCCCTTATGGCAGAAGGAGGTAGGATTGGATGGCCCTTGGATGTCTCCTATTCTAGGAACCCATTGTAATTATTATTAGTATTATTATCATCATCATCATAAGAGGCTGAATGGCCATCTGTGATGACTGATTTGATTGTGTTTTCCCTTATGGCAGAAGGAGATTGGACTGGATGGCCCTGGATGGCCCTTGGAGGTCTCCTACTCCAGGAACCTGTTGTTGTTGTTGTTATTATTATTAGCAGAGGCAGAATGAATATTATGCCTTATCATTCAGGGTTATAGGCCTGTGTGGAAGGGCCCTGGCTTCTTATTTGACTTCCTTTCCACACATCTGAATAAAATCCCATGTTATTTGCTTTAAACCAGATTATATGAGTGTGGACTCCGATAATCCAGTTCAAAGCAGGTATTCTGGATTATATGGCTGTGTGGAAGGGCCCTGAGTCCACACTGCAATATAATCCAGTTCAAAGCAGGTTTTGTGGGGTTTCCTGCCTGGATATTCTGAGTTATATGGGTGTGTGAAGGGCCCTGAGTCCACACTGCAATATAATCCAGTTCCAAGCAGGGACTGGGACTTGAGACTGGGATTTTGGTGTTCATCTCTATCTCCAAGTCAAAGCCCCCGGTGTCCTCCACAGACACCTCCAAGGTGGGTAGAGGGTGGAGCTGGGGGAGGGGCGGAGCCGGGAGGGGGGGCCGGCGGTGGGGCAGGGGTGGAGCCGGGAGGGGCGAGCCAGGGAGGGGCGGAGCTGGGGCGGGGCAGGGGTGGAGCCGGGAGGGAGCGGAGCCGGGGCGGAGGCAGACCCTTCGGCCCCAGGTCATCAGTAACCGGAATTCCGGCCACAGGTCCGGTAGAAGTTGGACAGCCCTAGTCTAGATTGTATGTTCCCAGAGGGATGCGAAGTAAGGTGTTGCAGCAGTGTCATGATCATAAGACCGCAGGGCACTGGGGAGTGACCAAGACGATCTTGGGGTTACAAGGATGTTATTGGTGGCCAGGATGGAGAGGGGATGTGCAGAGATATGTGCAAGGGTGTGAGGCGTGTGCTAGAGGGAAAGCTCCCAAGGCGAAGCCTCAGGGATTAATACAGGTGGTTGCGTCTCCAACCCGGCCTTGGACGCACGTTAGTACAGATTTTGTAGGCGAACTGCCAGTGAGTCGAGGTTATCGATATATTTGGACAGTGTTAGATTTGTTTTCTAAGCAGGCACATTTTATCCCATTGGCGAGACTGCCTTCCGCTGAGAGATTGGCTAAGTTGTATGTGCAGCACATTTACAGATTGCATGGGTGTCCGGAGCAGGTGATTAGTGACCGAGGGGTGTAGTTCACTGCCCGGTTTTGGAAGGCGGTTTTGGAGACTTTAGGGGCTGATCGGAGTCTGACGTCTGCATATCATCCCATGTGTAATGGCGCTGTGGAACGCACGCAGAAATCGCTGGGGAGCTATCTGCGTATTTACACAAATAGGCAGCAGAATGATTGGGCGGATTTGTTGCCATATGCAGAGATGACTTATAATGGCGCCGTGCACTCTTCGACTGGGCGGACGCCGTTTTCCGTGGCTTATGGGCAGGAGATGGTGCCGTTGCCACATTCCCTGCATTGCAGGAAGATGAGAGAGGAGAGTAGTGGAGTACTCAGGCTCGTGAGGAGTGTAGAGTGGTGACTGACGCTTTGAGGAAGGCTCAGCGTGCATGTAAATTGTTTGGAGATAGGCGGAGACAGGAAGGGGAGGTATACCAGGAAGGTGATCTGGTCTGGTTGTCTACCCAGAATGTGAAGTTAGGACTTCCTTCGCGGAAACTAGGACTGAAATATTTAGGCCCATTTAGGATTGCTAGGGCTGTGAACCGTGTTACCTATGAACTTGTCTTGCCGAAAGGGATGGGTAAAATCCACCCTACGTTTCACTGCAGCCTCCTGAAAAGATACTTCAGCCCAGTAGAACCTAAGGATTGAATGCCATTTTGTCTTCGGAGGGGGAGGGGGAGGAGGAGATTCTGTCAGATGTGGATCCCCGCGGCCTTGGGGAGCCCGCAGGACTCGCAATCTGACGTAGTCAAAACAAACGCTAGCTGAGCAGCGGTGGATGATGCAAGCCTGGGAGGGATTGCTGGCTCATGGGATGATGTAATCTCCTGGGGTTCTGCTGAGTCAGAGGGAAGTGATGCAACTCTCCTGGACATTGCTGGTGAAGGGAGGGGAGGGGGTTTAGTATATAAGTGAAGTGTGGGTGAAGGAAAGGTGCTTTGACTTTAAAAGTATTGATCCTTTAATAAAACCTGTTGGACCGACCAGAGGACTCTGCGTGATTCTTCAAGATATTGGAGCGACCTTACAATAGAGTGCCCAACAGCAACTTGGGAGTAATTTCTGTAAAGGAAGTAATTGGCAGAAAGGGTCAAACAGCACTTTCCTAGACATCCTTTATGGACCCTTTCACTCAGCTGAATAAAATCCCACATTTTCTGCTTTGAACTGGAAAAAATGGCAGTGTGGACTCAGCGCAGTTCAAAGCAGATATAGTGGGATTTTCTGCCTTGATATTCTGGGCTATATGGCCTGGTGGGCGGGCCCTAAATCTGGTCAAAATCAATTAAATGCCTAACAGCTGATTTAAGTTCAGAGCAATTCCTGATGTTCTGTCTTCAACCCCCCACACACACACACAAACACACATCATTGTGAGTGAGGGACCCCCATGGTAAAAAGTCTATTTACAGATAGATATTTCCTTATTAAAAATGACTAGGATTAGAAGTGTTTTGGATCTTTGATTTCTTTGGATTTTGGAATACTTACATCAGGATACACATACATAATGAGATATAGGACCCAAGCCTAAACATGACATTCATGTTTAGGTAACCGCATATACACTGTTTTAAACAATTTTGTGTTCTCAAATAATATGTTATGTCCAGGTTGGTTCATCAGGTGCTCTGCTGCGGCTGACTTTTCTGGTTGAAATAGCCTGCAGTGCCTTTCATGTTCCTTGATTTGTGTGTAGACAATGCTACGTTTGGTGGTCCCTATGTAGACTTGTCCACAGCTGCATGGTATATGGTAAACTCCTGCAGAGGAATACTTTGCTGAACGTAGCATTTGTTGGATTTTCCATGGCAGTCATTTAAGATTGCTGTTCCACAGTCATTGGGTAAAATTAGGGTGTGACCTAGATACATTAACATGCATTTGGTTTGAAATGAGTTTTTATTTCTGCTTTTGGTGTTGTATGAGCAGCATTTCAATTGCAAATTGATCTCTTTAAGGGCAGTAACAGTTAACGAACGGTGTGCAGGTGGGTACAGTTCACACATTAACATTGAGCTCAGATGCAGATGATGTTCAGCGCAAACCACAAGTGTGATCATAAGCTCTGAAGTGTCTCTTCTATTCGGGTTTCCTCCAACAACAACAAAAAGGAAACAGTCCAAATCAGCACAAAGAAATTGTCTCCATCCCCCCTTCCTCAACAAAATGTACAAATGTGTGACACCTTTATTGGCCAACCAAAAGACACAAAACTTGCAAGCTTTTGAAATTCTGCAGGTTTTTGGAGCTTACACAAAACTTTTTGTGCATTTTAGTTGGCCAATAAAGGTATTACTCTTTTTGTGGACTTTGTTTAATTTTGCAAAATGGCTGACTATGCATGGCTATACATGAATGTGCCTCCAAAGAAGTCACTTGCACAAGGCACTCCATACGTTTTGTGTTGAGGAGAAGGGAAATGAAATAAAAACTTTTATTTTTAGTTCTGCTGGCAATAAGATATTTGAAGCCAGGGCTTGTTGTTGTATGTAGAGATACACAAATCCATAGTCATTTACACTCTATATATAGGCAACCATACACACACATATCATCCTGTGTCAGACATTGTGGGTCTTGGACTCTAGGGATCAGTTCCTTACTTCCTCCACATCTATGACAGCTGCTCAGGAAAAGGAACTTGCAAGTAACTAGCTGAATGTGTTTCTGCTGGCAGATGACTCAGCACATCAAGGATGCTAAATGACCACAGCAGTGTGAATATGCTTTATACCTGAGCATTTATTATTCTCAAAAAGTGGGTTTCTATCCACAAAACCTAATGCAAAAATACATAAAAGCTAGTTAAAGGTGTGGCCACATTTCTATTTTTTCTTGCACTCTGACCTTTTTATGTGTCCTGTAGTTTCGTGATCTCCTCCTCACCTCTCCATGCAAAGGGCAATACCGTGACGTGGTTGAGCTGATTGGAGGAATGCTTGGATATTTGAAATCACAGGTGGGACAGCAACGGGGTACTACAGTTCAAAAGTAGCCTGGTCCTTAAAATACACAAGAACTTCTTGGAATTTGAAAAAAGGTAGTAAAGGTGAATTTATTATTGCTGCTTGATACGTTGGTTAGTTGTACTTGACCAAAATCTCTGTGAAGTTTGACAATAGCAGGCAAAGTCTGTACTGAATTCATTCTAGCCATTCAATTTAATTGCATTGCACTGCACTGCATATTTTGACTATAATTGCAATATAACCAATTTTTCAGGAGCACCTGTGCAATTCCAGGCTGCATCAAAAAGTGTATAGTATCAACACCGAGGGAAGTGATAGCCCCACTCTATTCTGCTTTGGTCAGATCTTACCTGAAATAACACTGGGTCCAATTCTGGGTACCACAATTCAACGAAGATATTGTCAAGCTGGAATCTATCCAGAGGGTGGGGAAAAAACAAAATTATAAAATGTTGGAAACCAAGCCTTAGGAGGAATGGCTTAGTGATCTGGGAATATTTAGCTTAAGGCCCTTCCACACAGCCATCTAACTCCGAATATCAAGGCAGATAATCCACAATATCTGCTTTGAACTGGATTATCTGAGTCCACACTTCCATATAATCCAGTTTAATGTGGATTTTATACAGCTATATGGAAGGGGCCTTAGAGGAAAAGATGACTGACAGGGAATGTGACAGCCATATTTAAATATTTGAAATGATTTCACATTGAGGAGAGGACAATGCTCTTGAGACTACTGCCCACATCAGGCATGTAGCCAGGGGGCTTAGCCCCCGGAAATTCTCAGGGTGGTCCGCGAAAAGGCCTTACTGGTACATTATTTAAACTGCTATGTTTATTCATATCATGATCTGATCACCATGCTCATTATATCCCACATTGATGGGGTTATTGGGATAACAATACAAAAGGTTTGCTAGGGTCAACCCTCTTCCACCCAGTCTCAGCCCCCCGAACAAACTCAGCCCCCTCCGAAACAAAATCCTGGCTATTTATCTGATTTGAACTGGAATATATGGCAGTGTGGACTCAGATAACTCAGTTCAAAGCAGATATTGTGGGATTTTCTGCAAGCCCTTACACAAAGCTCTATATCCCAGAATATCAAGGCAGAAAACCCCACAATATCTGCTTTGAACAGTGTTATCTGAGTCCACACTGTCATGTATCCCAGTACAAAGCAAAACATGTGGGATTTTCTGCTTTGATATTCTGGGATATAGGGCTGTGTGGAAGAGTCTTGCCTTGATATTCTGAGCAATATGGCTGTGTGAAAAGATACAAAGCAATAGATTCAAATTGCAGGGAAAAAATATTCGACCTAAACCTCAGAAGAACTTCCTCATTATAGGAGCGGTAGTGGAATATGCTGCCTCGGAGTGTGGTGGAGTCTCCTTCTATGGGGGTTTTGGAAGCAGAGGTTGGATGGCCATCTGTCAGGGGTGTTTTGATCATATTTTCCTGCATAGCAGAATGGGGTTGGACTGGATAGCCCTGGTAGTGTCTTTCCCAACATTATGATTCTATGAATTCGTCAACGGAAAGACATTCCAAATATGTAATTGGCCATAACAACAGACTTTGTGTAATCTAAAAGACTAGCAGTGTTTTTGAGAGCTAACATGGTATATTGGTTCAAGCATTGGACTAGGACACTGGAGAGAAAGATTCAAATCCCTGCTTGGTCATGGAAGCCCACTAGATGAGTTTGGGCATGTCATACTCTGTCAACCTCAGAGAAAGGCAAACCCTTTTGATCAAATATTGCCAAGAAAATCCTGTTATAGTGTTGCCATTCGAATGTTTGCAAACACACTTTCATTCATTCCATTCCAAGACATTATGGGGATAACTTGACTTCAATATCAAGTGTTCTCCCCCCCCCCCTTTCCTCCTCCTTCTCCATCTTTAAAAAATATGTATTTCAAACATCTTAGCTAATGAAGAGAGCCTAATAAATCTATTAATACATGTTGAGCATCCCTTTACCAAAATGCTTGGAAACAAAACTGTTTTGGATTGTGGATTCCCCCCCCCCCCAGATCTTAGAATACCTGTATCTGCATATACATACATAATGACATGTGACATATGTCTTAATACAACATTCTTTTCATTTTCACCTTACACACATAGCCTGAAGGGCAATTGTATACACAATATTTCAAATGTTTTTGTGCACGGAACAAAGTTTGTGACCATTGAACCATTAGAAAGACAATGTATCATCATCTCCACTACCCATATACAGGTCCTTCTCAAAAAATTAGCATATTGTGCTCTTAATATGTTTTAATCTGTTGTGATGTGTAATATGTTTTTAACTCCTTAATTGTTTTATTTCTCGGTGTTTTTGCTTCTTTGTAAACCGCTCTGAGCTCCGGAGTGAGCGGTATACTAAATCGAAGTTAATAAATAATAAATAAAATAATAAAGCTCATTATTTTCCATAATGTAATGCTAAAAATTAAACTTTCATATATTTTAGATTCATTGCACACCAACTGAAATATTTCAGGTCTTTTTTTGTTTTAATACTGATGATTTTGGCATACAGCTCTTGAAAACCCAAAAATCCTATCTCAAAAAATTAGCATATCAGGAAAAGGTCCTCTAAATGAGCTATTAACTTAATCATCTTACTCAACTAATTAACTCAAACACCTGCAAAAGATTCCCGAGGCTTTAAAAAACTCCCAGCCTGGTTCATTATTCCAAACCGCCATCATGGGTAAGACTGCGGACCTGACTGCTGTCCAGAAGGCCATCATTGACACCCTCAAGCAAGAGGGTCAGACCCAGAAAGAAATTTCTGAACAAATAGGCTGTTCCCAGAGTGCTGTATCAAGGCACCTCAATGGGAAATCTGTGGGAAGGAAAAAATGTGGCAGAAAATGCTGCACAACGAGAAGATGTGACCGGACCCTGAGGAAGATTGTGGAGAAGGACCGATTCCAGACCTTGGGGGACCTGCAGGAGCAGTGGACTGAGTCTGGAGTAGAAACATCAAGAGCCACCGTGCACAGGCGTGTGCAGGAAATGGGCTACAGGTGCCGCATTCCCCAGGTCAAGCCACTTTTGAACCAGAAACAGCGGCAGAAGCCCCTGACCTGGGCAACAGAGAAGCAGCACTGGACTGTTGCTAAGTGGGCCCAAGTACTTTTTTCTGATGAAAGCAAATTTTGCATGTCATTCGGAAATCAAGGTGCCAGAGTCTGGAGGAAGACTGGGGAGAAGGAAATGCCAAAATGCCTGAAGTCCAGTGTCAAGTACCCACAGTCAGTGATGGTGTGGGGTGCCATGTCAGCTGCTGGTGTTGGCCCACTGTGTTTTATCAAGGGCAGGATCCATGTAGCTAGCTATCAGGAGATTTTGGAGCACTTCATGCTTCCATCGGCTGAAAAGCTTTATGGAGATGAAGATTTAATTTTTCAGCACGACCTGGCACCTGCTCACAGTGCCAAAACCACTGGTCAATGGTTTACTGACCATGGCATTACTGTGCTCAATTGGCCTGCCAACTCTCCTGACCTGAACCCCATAGGGAATCTGTGGGATATTGTGAAGAGAAAGTTGAGAGACGCAAGACCCAACACTCTGGATGAGCTTAAGGCCGCTATCGAAGCATCCTGGGCCTCCATAACACCTCAGCACTGCCACAGGCTGATTGCCTCCATGCCACGCCGCATTGAAGCAGTCATTTCTGCAGAAGGATTCCTGACCAAGTATTGATTGCATAACTGAACATAATTATTTGAAAGTTGACTTTTTTTAAAAAAAACACACACTTTTATTTTATTGGTCGGATGAAATATGCTAATTTTTTGAGATAGGATTTTTGGGGTTTCAGGAGCTGTATGCCAAAATCATCAGTATTAAAACAAAAAAAAAGACCTGAAATATTTCAGTTGGTGTGCAATGAATCTAAAATATATAAAAGTTTAATTTTTAGCATTACATTATGGAAAATAATGAACTTTAGCACTATATGCTAATTTTTTGGCAGGGTAGATGAACCCCCCTGCCAAGAAGCAAGAAAACTGCATTCAAAGCAGCCCTGACAGATGGCCATCCAGCCTCTGTTTAAAAGCCTCCAAAGAAGGAGCCTCCACCACACTCCGGGGCAGAGAGTTCCACTGCTGGACAGCTCTCACAGGCAGAAAGTTCTTCCTCATTTTCAGGTGGAATCTCCTTTCCTGTAGTTTGAAGCCATTGTTCTGTGACCTAGTCTCCAGGGCAGTGGGAAACAAGCTTGCTCCCTTCTCATCTGCAGGTTAAACATGCCCAGCTCTTTAAGCCTCCCCTCATAGGGCTTATTCATAGGTGCCACACCTATTTTACGGAAAGAGTTCTGCGCTTTAGCTTGTTTATTCAAACTAAAACCTGGAGTAGAACAGATGCCCTATGGCAGTGTTTCCCAACCTTTTTTGAGCCGCGGCACATTTTTTACATTTACAAAATCCTGGGGCACACCACCAACCAAAATGACACAAAATGACACTCTAACACAGTAATACATATAGTTAATAAGTTTTTAAATGTATTTATACACTCAGTGTGAAACCTGGACCTGTTTCGGTGGGAGTTGTAGTTGCTGGGAGTTATAGTTCGCCTGCAATCAAAGAGCACTCTGAACTCCACCAATGATGGAATGGAATCAAACTTCCCACACAGAACTCCCATAACCAAGAGAAAATACTATAAGAGTTTGGTGGGTATTGACCTTGGGTTTTGGAGTTGTAGTTTACCTATATCAGGACCAAACTTGGCATGAATACTCAATATTGGAGGTGCCCAGCATTAGGGTCTGCAAACTGGTCACCACACGGCGGAGGGCGTTCTCTGCAGCCGCTCCAATTCTGTGGAACGGTCTCCCAGAGGAGATCCGGGCCATTCGGGCCCTTCTGCCATTCCGCAGAGCATTAAAAACATGGCTCTTTAGAAGGGCATTTGGCCCCTAGCCAATGAGCCACCATATTGTATCTATGGTCCTGTTTTTAGCATGCCACTGTGTCTCAGCTCGGCCTGCTATATGTTTTATCGAGGGTTTTAAAATTTTAAATTTTTTAAATGTATTTTACTTGTATTTTTAATGTATTTTGTGTGTCTGCTTACTCTGCTCCTGTACACCGCTCTGGGCACCAGAAAGAGCGGTATAGTAAGTCGAATTTAATAAATAAAAATAATAAAATAAATAATATGTCCAAATGTGAACACAGATGGAGTTTGGGGAAAATAGACCTTGACATTTGGGAGTTGTAGTTGCTGGGATTTATAGTTCACCTACAATCAAAGAACATCCTGAACTCTTGCAACATTGGAATTGAATGGAACTTGGCACATTGAACTCTCATTACCAACAGAAAGTACTGAAAGGGTTTGCTTGGGAATTGAACTTGAGTTTGGAAGTTGTAGTTCACCTACACTCAGAATGCACTGTGGACTCAAACAATGTTATGTTGTGTTATGTTGTTTGTTTTCTATCCAGAATCACAATGTTGGAAGGAGGCTCACCACTTTAAGGTCCCTAAAACAGGCATGGGAAAACTTCGGTCCTCTGGGTGCTTTGGACTTCAACTCCCACCATTCCTAACAGCCTCAGGCCCTTTCCTGCTTAAGTGGCTATGGGGGGGAGGAAAAGGGCCTGAGTCTGCTAGGTCTGCTGGAAGATCCAAGTTTGCCCATGCCAGCTTTCGACAGAGACCTCTTCCTCCCCTTCCCCTTTGCGCTCTTTCTTCCCTCTTCTGCCAAACACTTTTTCTTGCTGCTTTTGCCACCATTTTGATCCGAGGGGGCAGTGTGAGCATGTTCAGGAGGCGAGGGGGCAGGGAGGAAGAGTCTGCGCAGTAGTGTGGGCAAAGCAAGCAGAGCGAGGCTGGGAAGAAGGGAGCCCGAGTGGAGAAGAAAAAGTGTTCGGCAGGAGGGGGAAGAAAGGGTATTGGAGGTTCCAATTTCCCACAGCACACCTGATGATCACTCACGGCACACTAGTGTGCCATGGCACACTGGTTGGGAAACACTGCCCTATGGAGATGGAAGCTCCAGCCACTAGTGCTATTGACTATCTATTGCTATGGTCAAACACCCTAATTCTTTGAAATCTTTGTTTGTAGATGGGTGCTTCTTTGGATTTTGTTCTTGAGAACTGATCTGTTGCTAGTGATTGCTCTCAAAGAAATTATTTTATTTTATTGCTGCAGTTTTGTCATTAATACTACTACTATTGTTGTTGTTGTTGCAATTTTGGAACTTAGACTGCTTGTTAGGGGCTTTTAATATTGTTTGAAAAAATGCCAGATAATTTTGCTGTCTAAGTTCCAAAATTGCAACAACAACAACAACCATGTTTCTTAGTGCTTCTGCTACTTACTTAATTGGTTTCAAATCTACTTTTGAGTGAAACATCATACAGCAGCGGTTTCCAAACTGAATCGTGACATGTTAGTGTATCGACTGCAGTGTGCAGGTGTGTCGTGCGAATATAGAGTCTGAGTCTGTGTGAAATAAGCAATAAATCATATATTTTTTAAGAATATGAATAAAATGCTTTCATGAGATACATTGTATTTCATTATTACATTTTATGTATGTGTCTTATAAGGGGTTGGTTTAACCTCTGGTTTGCTAGTAAACCTAAATAATTGTGTCAAAAAAATGATGTTTGTCTAAAAAGGTGTGTCAAATGTTTGGAAATCTCTGTCATACAGGATTCCAGCCAATGTTTTTTGGTATCTGAGACATTGTAGAGGGTTTGCTATTTGTTGACGAAGGCTTACATCAGTGTTTCTCAACCTGGGGGTCGGGACCCCTGGAGGGGTCACGAGGGGGTGTCAGAGGGGTCGCCAAAGATCATCACAAAACACAGCATTTTCTGTCAATCATGGGGTGTGTGTGGGAAGTTTGGCCCAATTCTATCTTTGGTGAAGTTCAAAAGGCTCTTTGACTGTAGGTGAACTATAAATCCCAGCAACTACAACTCCCAAATGTCAAGTCTATTTACCCCAAACTCCACCAGTGTTCACGTTTGGGCATATTGATATTCATGCCAAGTTTAGTCCAGATACATCATTGTTTTGAGTTGACAGTGCACTCTGGATTTAGGTGAACTACAACTCCAAAACTTAAGGTCAATGCCCGCCAAACCCTTCCAGCATTTTCTGTTGATCATGGGAATTCTGTGTCCCAAGTTTGGTTCAATTCCTCCATTGGTGGGGTTCAGAATGCTCTTTGATTGTAGGTGAACTATAAATCCCAGCAACTACAACTCCCAAATGACAATCTCTCCCTCCAATCCCACTAGTATTCAAATTTGGGCATATTGGATATATGTGCCAAATTTGGTCCAGTGAATGAAAATACATCCTGCATATCAGATATTTACATTACGCAAAATCACAGTTGTGAAGTAGCAATGAAATAATTATACGATTGGGGGTCACTACAACATGAGGAACTGTATTAAGGGGTCACGACATTAGGAAGGTTGAGAACCACTGACTTACATGGATGGAATCACTGGGTTGCTGTGAGTTTTCTGGCCTGTATAGCCATGTTCCAGAAGCATTCTCTCCTGTCATTTCACCCACATCTATGGCAGGCATTCTCAGAGTTTGTGAGGTCTGTACAAACCTCACAACCTCTGAGGATTCCTCCCGTAGATAAGGGCGAAACGTCAGGAGAGAATGCTTCTGGAACATGGCCATACAGCCCGGAAAACTCACAGCAACCCAATTTGCTATCTGTTTTAGTACTGAATTGTTGCTCCTGAAAGGTTCCAGAAGAGGCAATTCAAAGCTTTCCCCCTTCCCCACCTCTTGGCCAGAAAAAGTGTGTAATAGGGAGACTTGGCTGGACCGAACACACAAAAACAAGAACCAGGGGGCATATATGTCTTAGGTAATGCCATACTGTTGACACATAGTTTGAGTCTGGGGTTTGCAGAATTTTCATAGAATTAGGTTGTGCAAGAATATCAAGCAAAGGCGAAAAATATATTCAGGACGTTTGCTTTTATTAAGAAAAAACAGTATTTTAGAGCAGAATTATACTGCAAGGAATGGATTTGCATATCTGCAGTATTTATAATGCCACTTATCTTTCTTTGAGCTGTCAGTTCCCATGCTAGCCAATAAACCTTAAATATGTAAAATATGGTTGCATTATTATCAGCCATTCTGCAGGCACGGTGGTAAGAAACCTAAGGCTGATCACCTAAGGACACAGTTGAGAAATTTGAAACTCTCAGAGACTTTGCAATTCATAACATACATTCTTAACCCCTTTATTATAGAGCTCTAGAATGGTTGCAAACACAGGAGCTTTAGGGACATTCCTGCCTGGCTTTTTACCAAAAGAATACATTTCACTTTCAATATTATTTTACTTTTACGCATATTTCGATGTTGTATTTTAAATCATCATTCTCATAAGGTGGGGTACATTAAAAATAAATGAAACAATAAAAAATCCTGCAAATTAAGAAAATATGTGAATCTCCTCATACATGGTGATATTATTCAATCATTTTACTCCTAGCACTAAATTCTCTCTGATCTTGGAAGTTATGCTTAAAATCCTTTAAAAAACACACAACTTCTAAAGGAGATCCAAGTATGTTTTTACAGTAGTGTGTCCTTAAGTGTTTGTCTTAGTTTGTGCCTGAATGCTGCCTTTTTGTGTTATTTTGCTCTTGGAAGCCAAGCAGGGTCAGTTTTGGTTATTAGCAGGCATGTAACCGGGGGGGGGGCTAAGGGGGCTTCAGCCCCCCCCCCCAAATTCTCAGGGTGGTCTGCGAAAAGGCCTTACTGGTACATTATTTAAACTGTTATGTTTATTCATAACATGATCTGATCACCATGCTCATTATATCCCACATTAATGGGGTTATTGGGATAACAATACAAAAGGTTTGCTAGGGTAGACCCTCTTCCACCCAGTCTCAGCCCCCCCGAACCAAACTCAGCCCCCCCTGAATCAAAATCCTGGCTACGGCCCTGGTTATTAGTTGAAATGGGGACCAACTGGGAATGTCAAGAGCTGTAGGTCAGTGCTAGTCAAAGTCTTGAGTAGCAGTTGCTGCAAACTGGATTCAAAGTGCATACCCCCCCCCAACATTTCACTGATTAAAAACCATGTTGCATGTGGCCAAGCAACCTCAGAATGAGATGAAAAATGACAAAAGTTATTAATGCAGAAGAGCACACATGCTACGAGAGGTTGCAGCAGTTTGCTTTTGCCTGAGCATACTGGGAAGGGCAAGGTTTTGCCTTTTCCACTCCTCTTCTCCCTGCTAAGTTAACTGAGTGTCACTATTTTGGGATTTTGAACTCAGTTTTCAGCAATGGCGCTGGAGGACTTAAGAGAGTGGGAGAAGGAGAAAAAACACTGGAACATATTAAAATTAGTTGACATAGTAGGATTAATTGAAGTGTCCCTGCCAAACAGAGAAAGCTATAGGGCATGATTAGTGCCAATCCATACCATGAGCTATCAACCTCCATTCCTTGGAAAGTTTTCAAGAAAGAAAAACATTTGTGAGCACTGTCACATTTTTCAGATATCCTGAGAAGTGCTGCTGTAGGAAGGCAATGGCCAACCTCCGCTAAATAATTCTTGCTGAGGCAACCAGACATTGGGGTCATCATAACTGGGAGTTGACCTGAAGGCACGTAACAAGAGCAGCAACTACTAGTTCATAAACAAAGCTTGATATGGGAGTGCATTTTGAAGTACAGTAAGAATAAAACCACCTCTGTTGGTTTCTTCCCTCTCGGATGCCTTGGAGGCATTATAAAGTCGAAAACTAGCTGCTGATTGAAGCATTATCAGTTGCTGTCAAGACAGTGCTGTTTGCTTTACTTTCTTCTTTTGAATGCAGATAGATTCTAAGAAACAGAGACAACAAATGGCAGGGGAAGCAGGACGATTCAAAGCCTCCTTGCTTATCTCAAACAGTTCTGTGGCAAAAGGGTGTCATCATGCCACAGGGTGGGCATTCTCAGGGAACTCAGATAATACTAAAGCTGTGGCCTCTTGATTACCATAAATTGAACTTAACTTCTTCAAAGACTTAAAAACCCACAAGGAAGACCAAAGAAAGATACATCCATATTGACAGATCTGGTTAAGATGTTAGCACCAAAGCAGCCCCGGTGCTTTGGTGCTAACCAAAGGACTGAAGACTGACAGGTTGCAGGTTTGAATCCGGGGAGAATGTGGATGAGCTCCCTCTGTCAGCTCTGCCTCTCCATTCGGGGACATGAGAGAAGCCTCCCACAAGGATGGTAAAACATCAAAACATCCTTGCAGACAGCCAATTCTCTCACACCAGAAGCGACTTGCAGTTTCTCAAGTCGCTCTTGACACAAACACACACAAAACCCCCAAAGAATTTAGTATGTGTGTTAATCCTGTGGACTAGTATTTGAAGTATTTATCCTTTCCAGAAAACTGTTCTGAACACCTTGGAGTCAACATGTCTTATTTTGTTCTAGTGCTGACTTCTATGGCTTAGCATTATATTTAGGGAAAATGCTCTGAGCTTTCATATTACACTATTATAGCATTATGGTTCTACTTCAACTAAACTCCTTCTCTCCACCAAAGCTATTATCCTATAGATGTGCAAGTAGTTTTAGTAAGGTCCTAGAGCTCTCTGGCCCAGGATTGTAATTACAGTACTCCTCCATCAAGTGGAAATACCAGGATTCCATAGGATGGAACTACAGTAATTAAAACAGAACTATTGCACTATAAAATATGTAGTGAAAAAAATTACCCATCCAAATTGTACATACGTTTATATTACTATATAACATTCTACTATTACACATAAGCTTTCAATTTTTATAAGTGGTCCTTTAGTATATATGAATTAATTTAAAAATCACATTTTCTTGGTGGTTGAATAATGTAATCCTTAGTGAGAATGGCTTTCTGGAACTCATTGCCTGGAGAGATTAGGAAAGCCCCCACCTTAGAAACCTTTAAAAAGAACCTTAAAACCTGGCTTTTCTGCTGCGCCTTTGGAGAGTAGCCACACAACCTTATTCTATTGCTCCCCCCAATGTTCTTGTCCCTGGAGTATGCTCTCCCCCTTATATGAAGTCCTTTTACAACCTTATACGAGCTCTCCCTCGAAAATAATCTGCTCCTTTTTATCTCGTCCTGAGTTTTTAATATTTTATCTTGCACATGCGGCCCGCTCATTGTCACTGTAACTGTGGATATTGTATTTGTATTCTTTTTATTCATCTGTGTTGGCATTTTACTGTGTTGTTGCTTGTGTCTGATTTCTATTTTATTGTAATTTGTTGTTAGGGCCTGGCCTCATGTAAGCCACCCCGAGTCCCCGTTGGAGAGATGGTGGTGGGGTATAAATAAAGATTATTATTATTATTATTATTATAGATGAAAAGCTGGATCAGCTTCCTGCTGATTTGTTAATAAATTCTATTTAGGATGCACCTACACTGCAGAATTAATGTTGTTTGACACCACTTTAACTGCCATGGCTTTTTTGTGTGTGTGTCAGAAGCAACTTCTGGTGTGAGAGAATTGGCTGTCTGCAAAGATGTTGCCCAGGGGATGCCCGGATGTTTGATGTTTTACCATCCTTGTGGGAGGCTTCTCTCATGTCCCTGCATGGGGAGCTGGAGCTGACAGTTAGAGCTCATCCACACTCTCCCCGGATTCAAACCTCTGACCTGTCAGTCTTCAGTCCTGCTGGCACAAGGGTTTAACCCATTGCGCCACCGAGGGCATCACTGCTATGGCTCAAAGCTATGGAATCATGGGATTTGTAGTTTAGTGAAGCACCAGAACTCTTTGGCAGCAAAGGCTAAATATTTTATTAAACTACAGCTCCAATAACTGCATAACCTTGAGCCATGGTAGTTGAAGTGGTGTCAAACTGCATTAATTCTACAGTACAGTTGACCCCTTAGGCAATTTATTAAATCTATTTGTGTACAATGTGAAAACAGAGTTTGAAAAATATAGTTCTTAAAGTCAGAATTCCCCAGCCCACATAGTTTGTAGCCATGCTAGCTGGAGGATTTAGAGAGTTGTCACTCCAAAAAAAACCTTTTCCAAACTCTGCACTGGGGTAGTTGTCAATACAATTATATATCATTCTCTATCTGCTAAAGTACAGCCATGTCTAATAAAGTGTCAGAAGTGCAATAATATTAGCACAAGTTGGTGGTTTGAGTATTGCTCTGGTGAACAGGGTTGAAATCTACACTCAGCCATAAGAACCCATGACTACGTGACCTTGAACAAGTCATATTCTCTCAGCCACAGGTGAGACAATAGCAAACCTCTGAATAAATCTTGCCAAGAAATCCTGTGAAACTGTTGCCGTAAGTCAGAGTCAACTTGAAGATATTATCTACAACAACAGAATACGCATTTGCCTGGCAGCAGGTTCCAGTGGCATTTACTTCTGAGTAAATCGTGCAGATTATAGTCCTACCCATTGTCTTTTGGACCAGAAAGAGTAAATGTCCTTTGCCCAAAAGCAAGAAAATCTGCTCTGAGGTTTTGCTTTTGTAATTGTTATTTCCATTTCTTATTTCTAGGGCAGGCACCAAACTTCACATATATGAGGGGCAGCCACACCCTGTCAGTTTCTCAAGTTTTGGTTTCAGTCGCCATGTGGGAGAGGTCAATGAAGGTGACTGACAAGCACTGATGGCTATCTTGAAGGCATGTTTGGTTGCTAAATGCTATGAAAAGGAGAACTGAGCTCTTCCTTTTCAATTAAGTGATTTCATGCTCAGACCCTCCCAAAATTCACAGCTGAAAATGGGATACATGTAAATGGGGTACATATAGCCAAGTAACACCAGAGTTTTTTTTAAAATGAGAAATAACACAGAAACAAGGTAATGCTGCAAAAGTTTGCTTTTGTCTGAGTCTACTGAAAAGGGCAAAATTCAGCTCCCTCTTCTGTCCCACTACTTTTGTACTTTGAACTCAGTTGGAATAAGCCAAAGGGGAAAGGAGCAAATTGGGAGAAGGAGAGGATTAATTGGGAATGTCCCTGTCAAACTGAAACTGTACTTTTTATGAAGTGCAGCTCAGGCATTTTCTGCAGACTCCTCTATAAACGCTACAAGTTGTTCCTAACATTCAACACCAATATTGAGTATTGACAGGATCCAAAATTTAAGAAGTAGTGCTCTAGGGCAGGGCTGTCCAACTGCCGGCCCTGCAGGTGTTTTGGACTTCAAATCCCAGAAATCCTAACAGCTGGTAAACTGGCTAGGATTTCTGGGAGTTGAAGTCCAAAACACCTGCAGGGCCGGCAGTTGGACTGCCCTGCTCTAGGGCAGTGGTTCTCAACCTGTGGATCCCCAGGTGTTTTGACTTACAACTCCCAGAAATCCCAGCCAGTTTACCAGCTGTTAAGATTTCTGGGATTAGCAATAATTTTCAATAATATAATAAAAGGGGGAGAAGCACCGGAGTCCTGGAGAGAAGCAGAAATAATAACAATCCTCAAACCAGGGAAGAACCCAAGAGAAGTGAATTCATATAGACCAATTAGTTTATTAAATCAAGATTACAAAATATTTGCGAAAAATTTTAGCAAATAGATTAAAGGATATATTACCAAAAGTGATAGGGGAAGATCAATATGGTTTTACAAAGGGAAGAAATATAAGCCATCCACTGAGAAATTTGATTAATATTATTGCCCAGAAAAGTAAAAAAGGTTTGCATTTATCAAATTAGATGTATATAAAGCATTCGATACAGTTAACCACCTTTTTTATTCAACAGAATGAAGAATTTTGGAATAGGCAAAGAATTTATTGAGGTCATAAAGGAAATATACAAAAAGGGAAGGCAAAAGTGAAAGTAAATGGGGATACACTAGAGAAATAGTTATAGAAAGAGGGGTTAAGCAGGGTTGCCCATTATCCCCAATGCTATTTACACTAGCTATAGAGTATTTAGCGGATAGAATAAGAAATAATGGTAGAATAACGGGATACAGAATAGGAAAGGAAGTTGTAAAAGTAAATTTGTTTGCTGATGATTTACTGATAATAACAGAAAACCCAATAGAATCACTAAAAGAATTGGAAATAATATTAGAAGACTTTCATAAGTTCTCAGGACTAAAGATCAATATCACAAAATCAGAATTGTTGGGATTTAATTTGGAGAAAGGATTATTAGAAGAGATTCAGAGAAGGGAAGACATTAAAATAGCAAAAAAGAAAATAAAATACTTGGGTATTTTTCTAACTAATAGGTCAGAGAGGCTGTGGGACTTCAATTATAAGAAAATATGGGGAAAAATACAAGAGCAAATGAAAAACTGGAAGGAAAAAAAAAATTTAAATATATCAAAGAGAATTAGGCAATTAAAATGTGCATACTTCCTAAAATACTGTATTTGTTTCAAACACTGCCATTAGATATTTCACAACAAACATTTCAAAAATGGGATCGAGATATTAGAAAGTGGATATTTGGGGGAAGAGACCAAGAATAAGTAATAAGGAATTATATATGCCAAACAAAGAAATAGGATGGGGGATACCAAAATTACAAGAATATTATGAAGCTTTTCAACTGAAGACAATTTTAGAACTAGAAGAAGAAAATCAAGCAAAATGGATAAGAATAGAAAATGAAGTAAACAAAGGTCAAGGTGAATATGGAATTTTCACACAAAAATTGAAAGAGGTGATAGGGAAAACAATAGGCCCGAGGAAAATAGCTTTAAAAATATGGGAGAAATGGAAAAAGAAATGGATGCCATTTTTCTCAAAGGAAGCCCGGCGGGGGAGTCTGAGAAACAAAGAGGATAAGAGCGTCATCAAGAAACTGGAACAGTGGGGATATTGTAAAATAAAAGACTTATATAACGAAAAGAATGTACTAATGGAATGGAGTCAGTTGAAAAACTTAGGAGGAGAAAGATTTTGGCTAACATTGAGAGGCATTTGGGAACAAATAAAAAGGAAGATAGCACGGGTGAAAATATAATAGATAGGATATTAAAAGAAAGATCCAGTGGAAGGCAAAAAGGGTTAGGCAAAATATATGGAAGAATGCTGGAAGATAAAGAATTTATGTATAAAAGGATGGAAAATAGGTGGGAAAAGGAAGGAGGCCTAGGGAAAGAAAGAATAGATAGGATAAGGATTGGACTAAATAAAATAAAAATAGAAAAATATAGGGAACTAGAGCAGAAAGTAATAACAAAATGGTACAGGACACCAATCCAACTGGCACATATGATCCAGGGTCTAAATCCGAAATGTTGGCACTGTGGGAGTAGAGAAGCCTGAATGCACATCTCTGGTGGGAGTGTAAGGAGATACAAAGGTTCTGGAATCAAATTTTAGGAAGATCGAACTATATACAAAAATAAAAAAATGATTTAAATATGGATATTCTCTTAAAAGGGATATGGGATAGTAAAATCAAAGCGCAAGAACAAAAATTAGTTATGATGATGTTTAGAGCGGCACATGCCGTGATTGCCTGGGGTGGAAAGAAAAAAAAAATGGACCCTTGAAAAATGGTATGAATATGTGTGGGAACAAGTTCAGCTGGAAATTATGGATATTATAAGAAATGAAAAACTATGGACAGAAAAGCAGAAGAAAATCAAAGAAATATGGTTACCCTTCAAAAACTGGATACAGGAAGCTAAACCAGAAGATGAACATTGGGGGAAAAACTGGACAGAATGCAACGATGGCTCAAATAAATGAAGGACTAACTTGTCAACGGGGGAGGGGAGGAGGGTCAGGGGAAGAAAAATGTATTGTAACCAAAGCAATGTAAAGTAAGAGTAAATTTTGTATAACAATAAAATAAAAAATATTTAAAAAAAAAAAAAAAAAAAAAAAAAAAAAGATTTCTGGGAGTTGATGGCCAAAACATCTGGGGACCCACAGGTTGAGAACCACTGGTCTAGAGCACTGCTTCTTAAATTGTGGGTCCTTAACTCAATGTTGGTGTTGCGAAAATTTGGCAACAGTAAAAAAAAAACTAATCCAGTACATATGGATATTTGGTAATATCCATTAACAAATGGATACTACCAAATGGGTGCTAGATGTGTGTAATCAGCAGCCAGACCTGGAACTATGACTCTTTTTATCACTAAACAAGTATTTAACATTGGGTGCATCCACATTATACAATTAATGCAGTTTGACACCAACCTAACTACCACAGTTTAATGCTATGGAATCACAGGATTTTGGCTGGATAAGGCACCAGCATGCTTTGGCAGAGAAAGTAAAAGACATCGTTAACTTATCTTCAAGGAACATGGAGAGAGTGCCATCTTGTCTTCTGCCATGTGCATAAAAGGGCATTGGGTTATTAAGCATTTTTGGTGGATTTTTATATGATCACCACTTTCCTATGGATTGAACTGGGAGTTGACTCATCCCTCCACCTCCTGGGTTTTAACGACTGACTAGAGCCTGTGGCATGCCTAATGATTAGTAATACCCATAATCCCTCTGTATATCCCATCAAATGGTAACTTTTCCTAATGCCATTAGTGTTCCTATATTATAGCAGCACATACAAATAGCATTACATTTTCATTCATTACTAATCATTTGGAGCTGAAGGCTCCAGGTTTATGTGTTTAAATTCCCCTTTCCTCTTCCATCCTGTGACATTCATAGAATCATAGAGTTGGAAGAGACCTCATGGGCCATCCAGTCCAACCCCATTCTGCCAAGAAGCAGGGAAATTCCATTCAGAGCACCCCCGACAGATGGCCATCCAGCCTCTGTTTAAAATCTTCCAAAGAAGGAGCCTCCACCACACTCCGGGGCAGAGCGTTCCATTGTTGAACAACTCTCACAGTTAGGAAGTTCTTCCTAATGTTCAAATGGAATCTCCTTTCTAGTAGTTTGAAGCCATTGTTCCACGTCCTAGTCTCTAGGGCAGCAGAAAACAAGCTTACTCCCTCCTCCCTATGACTTCCTCTCACATATTTATACATGGCTATCATGTCTCCTCACAGCCTTCTCTTCTTCAGGCTAAACATGCCCAGCTCTTTAAGCCGCTCCTCATAGGGGTTGTTCTCCAGACCCCTGATCATTTTAGTCGCCCTCCTCTGGACAAAGTCCCCCTCGTCAATATCTCACTTCAATTGTGGTGCCCAGAATTGGACACAATATTCCAGGTGTGGTCTAACCAAGGCAGAATAGAGGGGTAGCAGGACTTCCCTGGATCTACACTTTATACTCCTATTGATGCAGGCCAAAATCCCTTTGGCTTTTTTTTTTTGCTGCCGCATCACATTGTTAGCTCATGTTTAACTTGTTGTCCACGAGGACCCTAAGATCTTTTTCACACGTACTGCTCTCAAGCCATGCATCCCCCATTCTGTATCTTTGCATTTAGTTCTTTGCACTTATCCTATTTTTTCTTTGTTGGCACTGTTTGCAATTACGCCTTGAGTATTTCACTCTTGAAAAACTCCCATCCATCAGTAACTCCCTTGTCTTTTAGTACGTATCTATGTCCACGGAATGCTGCTCAGTATTACCTTCATTTTTCAGAAATCAGCTCTCCTAAAGTCCAAAATACAGGATTGACTTGTCTTAGTTTCGGCCTTCCTTTGTACCTCAAACTGCAAGAGCACATGGTCACTTGCCCCTAAGGATCCGACCACTTCCAACTGCATCGATCAGGTCCTCCGCATTTGTTAGGATGAGATCGAGAGTAGCCGACCCCCTTGTTGCCTCTTTTACCATCTGGACCATGAAATTGTCTGCAAGGCAAGCGAGGAATTTGTTGGACTTTGTATTCTTGGCCGAGTTTGTTTTCCAGCAAATATCGGGATAGTTGAAGTCACCCATGACTAGTATATATCTTCTTTGTGCCTGTTTGGTCAACTGTTGACAGAAGACATCATCAAGTTCTTAATCCTGGCTTGGAGGTCTGTAGTAGATGCCTACAACGAGATCTTTTTGAGTCCCAGTTCTCTGGATTCTTATTCAGATGCTTTCAAGCTGGTTTCCCGGATTGCTGATTCAGACTCGTTTACTGTCCACATGGGCCACCCCTACCATCACCTGTGCTCAACAGTCCTATGTCACCACTGCCACTTCTGTCAGATGGCCACAGGAGCTCCTGGCCATGGTGTTGGCATCAGCAGAAATAGCTGCATGACCAGGAAGAGGAGATAGCAACCATCTGAAACAACTTGGAAAACATATATATTTCCTTTCAGTACAGTGTTCTTGTCCTGATATTCCTCCTCTTTCCCTGAGATGGAGTGAAGGGCAGACAGGCCCTGTGATCCAAGAACCTTACCTTTTATTGTCATTGAAACTTGAAAAGCAATGTTAGCCAGTACAGTATTATCTATCAGCTGCTTAACTAATTAACTTTAACTTGTTGACGTTATTCCACTTGTGACTTTTTCTTTTTTCAAAAGAGCTTGCATATTTATATCATTGTGGGTGTGCAATTGTCTTCTCTCATTGTCTTTAATGATAAAGTTTTTTTGAAGACATAAGGGCTAATTTCTGGCACAGGGTCATGACAAGGAGTAAGGCAGATTGTTTTTTAGAACACCCTTTTAGCATCTTGAACATATCTAGGTCCTTCAATAAAGGCAAGGACTCGAACAAATGAGAAGAAACATGAATCAGAATCCCTATCCTGATAATACTCTGGAGACAGTGAGTCTGCACATAGTTGCCTTGTACAAACACTCTTTGACACTGTTGTGACTGAAAGTACAAGAACTCATTTGAGGGGTTCATGTTTTCTGTCCTTGGGCTTCATGAATGTCATACATAATCAAGGTGTGTTGGATGAGATCCAGTGTTTTCCAGTTGATTATACTTCTAGCTGCATATGCACTAAGGCTACCAGGAATAATAATATTAATAGATTTGAGTTTCTGTACATAGATGTGTATTTGGTTGCCATGGTCCTCGGAAAGAGGAATGTGATATTAGCTACTTAGGGCTTTATCACACAAGCCTGCCATTTCACCACAATTACGTTAATGTTGGGAATAGAAACATACTAATTTCAGAGCATTCAGTATTGCACCTCTCCGCATTTACAGAAGAACACTGTTTCAGCAATCAGTGGTCCCATGATCTGTCTTCTGCACATCTTCCATAATTGTGCCTTTCTGCTCTATGCCCTATCAGGTGTACCATGTTTCTTTAATTGTAACATAATTTGCAATGGCAGCAATACTTTAGAAAAAGAAAAAGAACAAAAACCAATGGGGGGAACACAAAAGAGCCTGCTTGGGAATACGTAGCAAGGGGGAGGTGAGAGAGGAAAATAATATCCACTGATGTCAGATGATCACTGGCATGTTGAAATATAAGTGGAGGGGACTTATTAAAAAAGTAAAGGGGAGGCAGCAAAATGGAAACCCATTGATGGGCTTTACCCATCAATGAAAAAAAGCATTTCAGTAATGGAGGGAAGGCAACACCACAGTAGGATCCACACAACAGCATGTGATTTATACTGGCAACAGACACCATTATCCTGCTGCAATTCCAGTTTGCCAGCTTTGTGTGGCAAACTGTCCCAAGTCCCCACTCAACAGTGATCTGCATAATAAGATGGAATGGATGTAATCTTTGAAAGACAGCTAGGGAAAAAAAGCTAACAAAAACTAAGCATTAAAGAAATTGAAGACAAATAGGTATAATAGTGGATTATTCTGGGCTAATGGGAGCAGGTTGTTTGTTGACTACAGTAGAAATTTTGACAAATTGAAAAGGAAGAACCAATCTCTCAATGGATTTGCTGTTTTCCAACCATAGTCATAATGATGGCTCAGTTGATTTTAAATAACATGAGGAGTTATCATGAATTGAATGATATACAGTGTTCCCTCACTTATCGCGGGTGTTAGGTTCCAGGACCACCGTGAAAAGTGAAAATCCATGAAGTAGGGGCACAGGTGGCCAGGTTCCTGCTTCTGCAGCTGCCGGCGCCATTGCTACCGTGTTTCCGCGAAAGTATGACACCCCCGATTGTAAGACGTATCGGGGGTGTCAGGGGGGTCGGCTAATGTAAGCCGTACCCCGAATGTAAGCCGTACCTCGTCGCCACGCCCGCGCCGCCGCCGCAATCGGCCCATCGGCCGCAGCACACCTCCGCGGCGCACCTTTCTGCCAGGCCTCCAAGGAAGGGAGGGGGAAGAGAGCCAGAGGCGTGGCAAAGCGGCGCTGCGCCAGAGTGACGCGTTGCCACTTTGCCACGCCTCTGGCTCTCTTCCCCTCCCTTCCTTTGTCCAAGGAAAGGGAGGAAGAAGAGAGCCAGAGGCGTGGCAAAGTGGCGCTAAGGCCAAAGTGACGCGTCACCGCTTGCCACGCCCCTGGCTCTTTCCCTCCTTGTTCAAGGAAGGGAGGGGGAAGAGAGCCAGAGGCGTGGCAAAGCGGCGCTGCGTCAGAGGGACGCGTCGCCGCTTTGCCACGCCTCTGGCTCTCTCCCCCCCGCCCTTCCTTTGTCCAGAAAGCTGCGCCATGAGGTGTGCCGCGGGGCGGCGTGACGGGCGGCAGCGGCGTCGGGCGTGGCGTGGCGACGGGGCACGTCTTAGTTTATATAAGACGTACCTCGAAAGTAAGACGTAGGGGAACCTTTCGGGGGGAAAAGAAAGTAAGACGCTGTCTTACTTTCGGGGAAACACGGTATCCTTTTCACTCACTCACTCACCCAACCCCCTTGCTCATTACTCACCAGGCCAAGTCCTGGTTCTGCCACTGGGACCCGGCCCAGTGAGTGAGCAAGCGAGGGCAGGAAGGTGAGTGAGCAAGTGAGCACGGCGAGGGCAGCAGTGGTAGCAGAAGCAGGAGCCTGGCCACCTCTCCCAGGCTCCTGCTTCTGCCACTCTTTCCGCCTTTGTGGGCCCCCTCCCTTGCTCACTCACCCACCCGCCCTCTCTCACTCATTCGCTACTCACCAGGCCAGGTCCCAGTGGCAGAACCAGGACTTGGCCCAGTGAGTAGTGGACGAGGGAGTGAGGATTAAAAATACTAAATCCATTTAAGGACCTATTTGACCACGTGGCTCTCATTATTATTTCACTATTGAGTTTTTAAATAAATTCAAATGGTTACAGTAATTTTATTTCAGTTATTTTTCAGAGTTTAATCATTTAGTTAATTCAAAAGTAAATAAATTTTAAACCAGAAAATGTTAAGAGGACCTTGGGAAGGTAGAGGTCTTCCCATAATGTTCTACAACAGAAAAAGCACAGCTACTACACATATCCCAGAAAACTGTATTTTGGATTTCCTAATCCTAAGGGGTTTGATTTATTTATTTGCCCTTTATACTCTGAAAGGGACTCAAGGTGGCTTTACATATAGGTAACTATTCAATGCTTTCATGGATTCACAAAGAAATCCATAAGTGAAAGACAGGAAGATAGTAAAAAAAACGAGATTATAAATTGGGAGCGAGGAGAAAGAAAAGGAAAACATGAGATTACGTTTTGGTATGATGTGTACATTTTTTAAAACAAGAATCCATGTAGCTGTTTCTGTTTGAGAAAACTCACAAGACAATGGATGGGATTTTAATTTTTAAGAAGTTTACTGTAATAATGTAACATACATGTAAACAGCAATGTAAAATTCACTTCATTCTCCTTAAAGGGGGCTTGTTCTACTTTCAGTCTCTATTCCGTTCTGAGCTGAACTGAAGTCTGGGAAATGACCATTCTTCATCTTGACAGACGAGTGCCATTATTCCACCCACCTCCTTAAGATTCACACCCTACTTTTCAAATGACTGGGGCCACAGCTTTATACTGGTAGTTACATTTCTTATTTCACTTGATTATGGATTTCACCAGTGTATCATGCAGGGTGCCACCCACTCGCAAAGCTGACAACTGCAAAACCAGAACTACATTTGGCACAAGTGGCAGCTTGTGATCTGCTATGTTTACCTGATGATCCTTTATCTCACATGGAGGACAGAGGTAATACATCCTTCCCCTTCTCAAATGGTCCTTAGGCTATTATGGCATACATTGGTGTTGAGCTCCACAGTCCTATGCAGATGATGCTGTGCAGAGAAAAACTTGGAATGCCACTTTTGAAAGGAACCACTTAATTACTCTGATCATATTGTTGTTGTTCTTGTTGTGGGCCTTCCAGTCATTTCTGACATGATAATCTCAAGGCCACAGGGCTTTCTGAGGCTGAGTGTGTGTGACTCGCCCAAGATCATCCAGGGCGCATCTAGATAGCCCCTTTAATGTGGGAGTTACTGCAATAAAAAGGGGGCTGTCTAGATGATGTCCTGAACAAACCTGAATTAATTCGCCACAAACCAGGAAAACACCGTAAGTAGTGGGTTTATCCCGTGCCTTCGAAGAAGGCGCAGAATAAACCCACTAACAAATTAATTTGCCACAAACCAGGAAAACCCTGGTTTGTGGCAAATTAATTTGTTAGTGGGTTTATTCTTCGAAGGCACGGGATAAACCCACTACTTACGATGTCTGGACTATAGTCCAGACAGTAGTCCCCTGGTTTTTCAGGCTAAATTAGCTCAAAAAGCGCCAACGGCTGGAGGTAAGCTGACGACGCCAAGATGGCCGTTTCGCGTAACCGCTTCCTCAGGGCGCTGATCACTTCTGACCGCTCCTCCCCAGTATTGTAGTAGACCAATTTAGACTCAAAGTCGAAACGAGAGATTTCGCGTTTCCGCATTTCAATACAGATTGCTCTTGTGAGTTATCTCCCGGGCTGATTGCAGCCCGGGAGATAACTGGGGAGGAGAGGTCAGAAGTGATCAGCGCCCTGAGGAAGCGGTTACGCGAAACGGCCATCTTGGCGTCGTCGGCTTACCTCCAGCCGTTGCCGCCTGCCTACCATAGCAGCCACCAGCCCTGCCACCGACCAAGGTTCCCCTATTGACTCAGTCGCAGGTCCATGGGTCATCATACCCAGGACTTCACTAAGGGTTACTCAGTGCCTAGTGGAATACTCCTTCGCCCAACCATGTATATGGGCTTGTGATTTATGCTCATACTGTGTAATAATCACATGATTGATTATTTGCATTACATTGTACTGTTTGTAATATTGTTCTGCTCTTGAGCATATACTGCCATACAATATAGTGGTTTTTATCTATATATGCTATGTCTTGGTATTCCTTTGACACTGCCCCTTTAAACATTGTGGTTTAGCAGTGTGTATAGAAGTTGCAATAGTGATTACTTTGTCATGTATTGAAGTGTGCTTTCCTGAGCCTCCCAAGAAACATGCCATGCTAAAGGCATGTCAAGGCCAAGCGGAGCCCACCAGGCTGATAGCAGAAGCGGGTACTCGGAGCAGTAAGCGCTACTCCCCAGCCCAGGTGGTTCGCACTAACGAGGCTCCACATTCTTCAAGACTGAGGTTCTCAAAACAACCCGGGGCCCATCCATCATCCAACTTGATGTTCGACGCACTGGGCCCTGCTGGCAGAAATCCTATAAAAGCTGTGAGATCCTGCTTGGCAGCATCTCGTACCAACGACCGCTATTGCCATGATGCTTCAGTGAACCAGGCCGTTCGGCCAGCTACCAAGACCTTGCCAGCCAGCCTTCTTCGGCTGCCTCGTTCATGCATCAAGCCTTGTTCCTGTTCATTGTCGTAGCCTGTGGAGAAGCCGTGACTCGTTCACTTTGTTCCTGCCTGCAGTACCGCAGCCGCCCAGCCTTCTTGCGCCGGCTGGGGGCTCAGAGACTATCTATCGCATCCCTGCATTTGTTCCTGAACTGACTCCGCTTGGGATCCTGCCGTTGCGGATTCCCAAGCCTTGCTGATTCCAGTATTTGCTGCTACCCAGAGGCTGCATATTGAAGGCTTCCTGGACTATATACTCACCTTGCTACCTATTAATCAATAACGCTTGTTGTACCTCAGCTGCCTTGTCTGTTGTCCGGGGAGGTCAAGTGCCAAGGAGCCCAAGGGGGCGACAGTATATGTGGTTCAGGAGAGATTGAGGATCTAACACATTACTTACTACATTGCTCTCTGTACAAGGATCCCAGAAAGAAGATTTTGGGAGGGCTTCTGGAGGAAAGGGTGGCTTGGCAGCAGTGATTAAGGATTTGCTAGCAGACTACTCTAAAGATATAACAATAAAGGTTGCCACTTTTGCAGTGGCAGCTCAAAACATCCGTACGAAACTAGTAAAATCCTTAGTAAAAGATGGGAAATAGCACAGGATTATACAGTGCGTTGTAGACCCGACTGGAATTTAAAGAGTCAGTTTTAATGAGTTTTAATATTTGTACTGAAGTTTTATATTGTAATGTGTACTTTGGATGTCACTAATATGTGCACTTAATTTGTCATGGCCTATGGCTAGAACAATAAAACTTATTCATGACTTATTCATTCACTGAATATTTAACTGTGGCAGTATTCTTTCATTGGAATTTGTTTTTCTCCAGCCTCCATTTTCCGTACTGTTTCCTTTTTTGGAGGCCAAATGTATAAATCTAAGCATGTGTGATATGCTGGGGTGTAGCGAGTGACTCAGGCTCAGCTGATCCCCATTTTTCTCCCCAGTTTGCTATTATCTAAGAATTCACAATTACAGTAGGATCAGCTAGTTTGATATTTCCCAGATCAAACTTTATAGCATGGTTTACTTCAGACATGCTACTGCGATGCTACACCCAAAGTTTGCATGAACTCCCTAGAATGAACTAAAAATACACCCAAGGGGCTTTCCAGCGCTCATTCAGGGTTTACAGTTTCTGCCTTAATTTATCTGCTATTGCAAATGCTCTAGAGACTAAGGATGGGCAGCTGGTAAGCCATGGAGCGGAGCTACTTTTTGAAGAGGTGCCTGGTGCTTAGCTGTCAGTTGCTAGATTTTCTACAAAGACTGTTGGGTGAAACAGCTCCTCAGTGAGATCCCAGGGTAGCACTTTAAGGCCCCGTATACACTACCATATAATACAGATTATCAAAGCAGATAATCCACATTATCTACTTTGAACTGAATTATATAAATCTACACTGCCCTATAATCCAGTTCAAAACAGATAATCTGGATTTTATATGGCAGCATAGAAGGGCCCTAAGAAAGAGTAGACTCAGGATGTCCTAGTACAGATTAGTAACACCCTTAACTGAAAATAAGCAATGAGTATGAACTCTTGCTGTACATCAGTGTAGCACTGGGATTAGATGTCATACAGTTAATTCTTTGTGATAAGAAACGTTGCTATATTTTCCAGTTGCATATTCTAGTTTTACATTTTGTTAGGCTCACAAATAAAATACTGAGCATGCAGCAAACTAATTGCTACATCAATACAACACCCCAACCGAGATGTCACAAGAGCAATGCAGGGATATTACATCATACCCCTCCAACCTTAGGCATGCACTAGAGAGAAGGGATGCACGGCTTTTGTTTCTTCTTTTTATAAGAGAAGCAAAATTCAATACTTGATCAGCCTTTTCCAACCTAATGGGGCTCAACGCATCTATCTAGAGAGTGTCTGATTAGGAAAGACTTCTTATTTTAAAGTGATATGATATACTGAGGGACTATGCATCCTTCTAGCAATTTTAAGAAACACCCACATTTTATTAAAAAATGACATTGCTGATGCAGGCTGGAGTTTTCTTGATTGACTATATTGGTATAACTACACTAGTATAGACAATGGCAACAGGAGAGGAAAGGTTCCAGGTTCACTGGCAAAGAAGTAAGTGTATGATGTGTCTTCAAGTTGCCAGTGGATTTATGGTGACCCCTGAATTTCATGTTGTTTTATTGCTGTGTAAGTCGCTCGGAGCACTCAGGTAGAGAGAAACTCCTCAAATAATAAATTGAAATGAAATGAAATGTTTTTCAAACACAGGGCTACTCAGATTTTTATTCCGTCTCAGGAGCAACTTGAGACACTGCAAGTCGCTTCTGGTGTGAGAGAACTGGCCGTCTGCAAAGACATTGCCCAGGGGACACCCAGATGTTTAATGTTTACCATCCCTGTGGGAGGTTACTCTCATGCCCATGGAGCTGACAGAGAGAGCTCAACCTGCTCTCCCTGGATTCGAACTGCTGACCTGTTGGTCAGCGGTCTGCCTGCATAAGGGTTTTAACTCATTGCACCACTGGGGGCTCGTACTCAGATATGATGCTATGCTACCACCTTCCTCTGAAATAAGCTAAGCAAGATCAAGCCTGGTTATTACAGATGGGTGAGTGGGATTGCTATAACAGGTGTTGTAGGCTATACTCAGGTATGGTGCTATGCTACCGCCTTGCTCTGAAATATTATTATTATTTAAAACTTTTATATCCCGATCTTCACGACCTCCATAGAGGGACTCAGACTGGCTGTCACGATGCACGGACTTGACCGGCCCCTTAATCACACACACAGAGACGGACTGAAGGCTAACTACTTTATTGAATATAAAACAGTTCAAAAGGAATATTGTCCATAAAAATAGCAAAAGCAATCCAAAGGCTGTAAGCAATCAATAGTCCAAAAGCAGCTTGGTGAATAATCCAAAAGGCTTGGCAAAGCTCCGCACAGCAATGCGGATTCAGGAACAAGGCAAGATACAAGATGCAAGGCAAGACTTGGTGGCCACTAGCCAACTTAGCTCCGTGGACCAACTTCGCTACACGTCTACCCAGAAGAGACGTGGCCGAAGTACTGGGGATTCGTTCCCACGGATCCTATACTTAATCTTTCGGCCGAGGTCCCCGACGCTCTAGGCTTCGTCTTCTCCAATCTCTGCTGACCGACCTCGGCCTGTCTAGGCTATGGTACCATCCCCTTCTGCTAGACTCGATGCTTCGTCTCCTATCAAAGGTTCGGCCTTGTCTCCCAGCACCTGGGTCTCTATCTCCATGAGAGCTCTCCTCCCTAGAATCTTCCCAGCCGCTCTCTTCCATGTTTTCACTCACAGGATCCTGTGAGCCTCTCCCACCCGGCCGTTCATAAGTTTTGCTATCACTGCTTTCCATTTGCACCTGGTTATCTGTCTCTTCGTAAGGGTCAGGCCAACTTTCTTCCCATGCCAAACTTTCTGTGGGTGAAGGAGGCATGGGAAACTCTCCTTCTTCTAACCCTTCTAAATCCTCTTCAGAATCTAGCTCTGCTGCTGCAGGCCCCAATGCCAATGGGACCCCCGGTCCTGGCCCCTGGCCCCCAGGCACAAACGAGAACTGCTGTGCTACACTGGCAGACAGCAAGAACTCAATGCTAACATTAAACACCTAAAACATCATTAATCCACAATAAAATTACCAAATACATCTAAAATAAATTACATAAAAAGCTGTTCGCCAAGATAAAATCATGTCCAACTCAGTCTGTTTATTCAGTCCATATTTTGTGGTCAATAACTTTAATCAATTACTGCCTACAGCACCTGTTATTGCAATCCCATTCACCCATCTATACTAACCAGGTTTGATCCTGCTTAGCTTTCAAGATCAGATGCAATCTGGTGTCTTCAGTAAGTTAGGCCAGGGAAGGATAAAGGATATGTCTGTGTGACATTGCAGAAAGTGCACCCCATTATACAGTGATTCCCAAACTTTGGTCCTCCAGGTATTTTAGACTTAAACTCCCAGAAACACAAGCTAACTTGCCAACAATCAGGTTTTTTGGAAGTTGACGTCCAAAACATCTGGAGGACCAAAGTTTGGGAATCACTGTTTTAAGATTTTGAGTTTTATACACAACTCCCTTGTAATAACAATTCCATTGGTTGCTAGTTTGTTTCTGGGCACTATTTAAAGTGCTGGTTACTACCACAAATGTGGTAGTAAAACTAAAAATATCTTTGTGATATTAATATTAATATATATTTGTAATATTAAATATCAGAATAACACTGTGGGGCTACAATAGAGAGTCAAGTGTTAAAGATCTTGAAATTAATTTATTTGTTTTTGGTTTTTAAAAAAATATTGGTCCAGGTTCAGATGGTCAGTTCTAACTAGATCAAAAGAATTTGTGTGAGTGTTGACAGAAAATTTCCATTAAATCACAAGGTCTGCTCAGATTAACAATTGGAATTTGGTCAATTATTAATTTGGTGAGGAAGCCCTATTTTTATTATTTTAAAAATAATAGAGTTTGTACATAGAGAAGATTGAATAGCTGGTACAAAACAGAGGAGGGTCATTATAAATCACCATGCTGTGGGTTTCCAGCAAGTTCTTTCAACATTTTGAGTGGTTTGCATTTCTTTTGGATTCTATATAAAGGGCTTCAGTTGAAAGTATGTAGGAATCAACAGGAGTGTCTTGGAACAGGATTAAATAATCCATCATTTTCTTGTGAATATTAAGACTATCAAATGTCTGAATGTTTATCACTCCTATATCTTATGCCCCGCCTTTCTATAGCAATTTGTGATATTTTACAATTTCAGAACCTCACACACAGAGCATTAAATAAGAATTGAAATAATTCTAATATTATACAAGTAGCAGTGTACATTTAGAAATTAAAAGCTATAGTGCATGCCAATGTTAGTTTAGCAAGTGTGCAGCTCCAAGCATACTTGGCTTTTGCACAATATATGAGTTCTTCTGAGTCCAACCTCCTGAGCATGAACCAGCTGCCCAATTGTTCCTGATTTCTGATAATCTAAATCTCTGTTCTTCTCTCCTGCATCAGGAGTGGCCAAATCAAAGGTGGGCAACATATGGCCCAGGAGCCATATGTGCCACCTATGACATTGTTGTGGCCAATGGCCATATGTTGCCCACTTCTGGTTTAGCAGCTCCTATGCCATAGGGAGCTCCTAGTGCTCATCTTGCACCTACTGCTGCTTTTAACATCTACGGCAGTGGTTCTCAACCTGTGGGTCCCCAGATGTTTTGGCCTTCAACTCCCAGAATTCCTAACAGCTGGTAAACTGGCTGGGGTTTCTGGGAGTTGTAGGCCAAAACACCTGGGGACCCCCAAGTTGAGAACCACTGATCTACGGGGTCTTTCCCGCAATTTCAGCAGCATTTCTTATTTGCTGCCACACACTATTTTAGTGTGAAAGCTGGAGTTCTTCAGCAACCAAAAGCTAGGGGAGACGCACTTCTTGTTCCCATTACATTGCCAAGTTGGTGAGGAGTATGCAGTGCATGCCAGAATCCAGGCGGATGACATGGTCACCATTCTTGCCAAAGTTGCCAAACACTGTACTAAGGTAGCTACTAGAGCAGTGGTTCTCAACCTGTAGGTCCCCGGGTGTTTTGGCCTACCACTCCCAGAAATTCCAGCCAGTTTACTAGCTGTTAGGATTTATGGGAGTTAAAGGCCAAAACATCTGGGGGCCCACTGGTTGGGAACCACTGTACTAGAGGAAATCTCTGGGGAGAGAGGAAAAGGGAGGGCAATTGACCTCAGCAAAAGGGTATCTTCCAATTTAATCTCTGCCTTATTTGTATTCTTTTAATTCCCAATGGGATATATCCTCTTGCAGCCCCAAAAGATTTTAAGGAAGGAAAGCCATGCTTAGATAATTGGCGACAGTCTTCCAAAGCAAATTCTCCCTCTGTTTTGCCTTTCCCCATACTTTTGTTTGGAATTATTTTTCATTTGTAATTTTCCACCAGAATAAATTATGGTGAGGGAGCTTTGAAGGCATCCTGAAGACCTCAAAAATAAGACTGAGGGTCACACATACCTGATATGCCACACTTTACCCATCACCAAATTGAAGGCCCTCTTAGGATGGGAAGTGACATATATTTTCTGGGCCATTCTCTCCCATTTCTTTAAATCAGGGGTCCTTAACCAGGGATCCCCTGAGGGCCTGTGGAAAGATTTCAAGGGGTCCATGAGCTTGAACTGAACAAAATCAATGCATTATCTTTGTAAAAATATAATTTTTGAACTATCCTAAAATTTAATTTAAAGACATATTGAGTGTCATAAAACTATCTGCTGCTACATTTTGAGAAGGGTCCATGATTTTCATCTGACTGGGTTTCATGGAACAAAAATAGTTAAGAACTCTTCCTTTAGATGCCAGGGAAAAAGAAAGCAAACAAACAGTCATGTGCTTCCAAGTTCTCATGGGGTAGGAACAGGTAGGCATGTGCACCACTCTCTGCTCCCTCCACAATTTGAGGTAGGGAGGGAGACACAGGAAACGGGTCAGTTTCTAAAAATATCTCAATACCTGGTAGAACCTTGCTTAAATGCATGGGATTGTTTCACTTGTGGTTACACTTTTTCTAGCAAAGAAAAGACAACTTGTCTTCCTCAACAGAAGGGGAATGCTGCTGCTTCTGAGCAGCTAGTTTCTCCATTGCCTGCCTTCTGTGTGGGTCTTTGTTTCCAGGATGCCTGGGAAGGCTAGTTGGACGATAAGTCTGTGATTTTGCAAGCCAACCTTCCTAACCATGCTGGCTCAAATGACACACCCAGGAGCCATGCTTTGAAGAAACAAACTACATAACAATAACAATAATGTGTGGTTTTCTGGCATTGTACATTTCTGCCACTGCTGTGATGGTTCATTTGTATTTTGATTCTGTAGCCCAATTGTCCAGAATCATCAGCATCCACCGCAGCCCTTTTTATGCTGGGCAATGACCAAGCCAGTATAGACTTTGTTTTGGTTTGTTTCTCCATAGTGCTAATAGGTTAGGGGATTTAGCTCCACTCCTCAGCTAAGACCTCTCTGACTTGTTTGGACCTACTGGTAGTTAGTTACACTACCACCAGCACAGCTCTCAGCATCCTTGGAGCAGTTAAGCCCGCCCCATAACAAGGTGGCACCCATCGGGTGCGGGGGGGGGGGGTGAGTTTGGATTATTGATGTTGCCAAATCAATTCTCCTTGCTTGTTATAAAGTATTTGAAGTTCTGTTTGTTGTATTTATGCATTGTAAAGTTGTGATAACTTGTTACATCGCTGTTTACTTTTTGCTGTTTTGATTTTACTATTAAAAAGCCCCCTCAAATATGGATAAAAGAGGGGCATAATATGAATGGGATGGAGTGGCAAACTTCCACCCTCCTGGTGTTTTGGACTACATCTCCCACAATTCCTAACAGCCTCAGGCCCCTTCCTTTTCCCTCTCAGCCGCTGTTAGAAATTGTAGAAGTTGAAGTCCAAAACACCTGGAGGGCCCAAGTTTGTCCATGCCTGATCTAGAAGGTGTTACTTATTATTTTAATAAAATAGCTTTATTAGCATTACATTACCTACTTTTGGACGGTAATTCAGTTACACCACTGTTTAACTTAAACCCAGTAACTAATCACAGGTAACTAATATACTTCTAAATGTAACTTTCAAATTCTGAAACAATGGAAATGTTACTCAGCTATGTCCTTGTGCTTTCCGACCCCAGTAATGTATTACTTTCAATCTCCAAAGCAGCGGAAGGGTTGCGAGACACGAGGGAGTAGTAGAACGTGTAGTTCCATCCTTTGGATGAAACCCCAAGTGTACTTGTTAGGAAGTGAGTCACGTCCAAGCAAACATGTTTTAGGATCCATCAATTAAGGGAGAATAAACACTTCCTAAAAGCGACAGGAGCCCAGCCTAAGAAAAGTATGAAGAATTGCATCACAGTTGAGGCATTTTTTAATATAACGACAGAAGAGTCTTCTGCTTTAAATCATCAGCTGAGCGTAAATATTCCTGGCCTCACTTTTCAATTTAATGGGTCTAATTTTTCTGTTTCTCTTCCCTATTTAAAAATAACATGAAGTTCAGAATTGCAGAATTACTTTCTTTTGGAAGAGAAGAAAGCAAAGAAAGTGTTCACTTACAGCCCTTTTATAAAATGTGTTTATTTAAACAGGGGTGGCAATCCTGTGACTCTCCAGATATTGTTGGCTTACAGCTCTCAGTATCATCTCCCTTCTAATTATGCTGACCAGCAGGGCCGTAGCCAGGATTTTGATTCGGGGGGTGGGGGGACGGGGCGGGGACGGAACTGAGTTTGATTCGGGAGGGGCTGAGTCTGAATGAGAGGGGGTCTACCCTGCCAAACCTTTTGTATTGTTATCCCAATACCCCCATGAATCTGGGATATATTGAGCATGGTGATCAGATCATGATATGAATAAACATAACAGTTTAAATAATGTACCAGTAAGGCCTTCTCGCGGACCACCTGAGAATTTCAGGGACGGGGCTGAAGCCCCCAAGCCCCCCTCCCCCCTCAGCTTCATGCCTTCTGACCAGGGCTGATGGGAATTGCAATTCAACAGCTCTTGGAAGACATAATAATTCCCACCCTTGATTTATAAATATTCAGTCTGCCAAGGAAGGGCTAAAGCAAATAACACGGTAGGTACAGTTTCTGTGGCCAATATGTGTCAAACATAGCCAGCTGTACCATATAAAATAAATACTCAATGGAGTCATGAGGAGCATCTCTCATAATGATATGCAGCTGCAAGACAGCTAAAGAAATAGTCAGATGTACTGTAGAACAGGGCTTTGTAAACTTTTTCCACTTGTGACCTTTTCATGACCCCTTTATTCCCAAGAAATCTTTACGTGACCCCAGGTATATCGCTATATATAATAGGTATGAAAATCAAACATTTACTGATAGCAAATCAATATTTGCAAGGCTTGCTAAACAAACTGGGTTTCCTTTTTTATGAAGTACAGCAGAAGCATTCTCTGCAGAGTCCACTGTAAATGCTGCTTGTTGCTGCTAACATATTCATATAAATGTCTAAGGACCTCATTACAAAGGCCATGGATTTGCCATGCATCATGGCGAATCTATGGGGTCCCGTGGGGAGTTGGAGAACCCATCACTCCACATCCAGCATCGTCTTATCTTGACCCCCCTCTCATGGGAGGAAGTGTCGCTACCTGGCTTCTCCCCATTCCTTCTAAGGCAGTGGTTCTCAACCTGTGGGTCCCCAGGTGTCAGTTTACCAGTTGTTAGGATTTTTGGGAGTTGAAGACCAAAACATCCACAGGTTGAGAACCACTGTTTTAAGGCAAACACGGGAAGCCTCCTATGTTGCAACAACAATTTATTATGGTCCAAAGACCCTTATTGCACTGTAGGCATACAAAGTATGCAGGTAATGGGATCAAGAACAACCAGTTGATTGAATATACAAATGGATAAAATTTACAGTTAAAAAACTGCTTTAAAAACATGTTGACTAAAACATAGGCAAAAGACTACAAGAAGTTTCAGCCTCAAGGTATGCAGGTAATGAGACTAAGAACAACCAGTTGAATAAACACATGAATGGATAAAACTTACAATAGTTAAAAACTGCTTAAAATAACAACAAATGTAATTATGGTCCATGGACCTGCATCTGTTAAATAGATAACATACAGGAGTTAACAGATCACTTGTATCCAGGGAAATATACTATACAGACACATACTACATAGTGTCAGGTAACACCCTGGTCAGAGACTAGGCTCTTTCTCAGCCTTGCTGACATCGCACGGAACTTTGCCATTGTGAGGGTCACCTTGTGGTGATTGTCCTCCAGAAGATGTCTGACCTTCCTTTGCGGGGAAAGGTTAGACAATTGAGTCAGGATTGGGTGTAGAAGTTCGCCTTCTTGAGCTGAGTAATAATGACACTGCAACAAGATATGTTCTAATGATTCTATTTCCTATGTTGCGGTTGTGTACACTGCTTGCTCTCCTCTATTGGCATGGAGTCTGGCCAAAAATACACATGTGTCGTGTAATGGGCTTCATGCTGAAAGGGCATAAAACAGGCAAAGCAGCCCATCTGATGAGGTTGTTAGTGGCATTCAGAAACTTTTTACTGTCACAAATGTTTTGCTACCCCAACTAAGGGGACCCCGTATGGGGTCAGGATCCACAGTTGAAGACGCAGTGATGCAGAAGATGGAATTTCAACTGGCGCAGTCGACATAATGAACTATCTTTGCTGAAATCTCCTATTTTGCACAACTATGAAAAAGGTCTTCTTTGTTACCTGCCCACTCCAGCTTTTGCCTAGGTACTACTTCAAATTTCAGATGGGAGGTTGCATGGACAAATAAATTAGTAAATAATTATATTCACAAGGAAACCTAGAATTCCGAGGAGGAGGAGGTTCCCGTCTGGCAGTGCCGCACAAACCCATCTGATCTCTGTTTCTCCATCCACTAATCTTGCCTGCAGCTCTAACTGTTACTGAGGAGAAAGTTGTATATGCATTCCATTCCATGCTGCTGGACAGCCCAAATTCCAGGCAGTAAATGTTTCTTAATGAACTGGAACTGACCCCATTCAACTGGTGGCTTTCACTGTGCTTTGGATGTACCTTGGGGACAAGGTCATACTACAGTCTTCCCATCAAAATGTTTATCTAGCTGGGATTGGTTGGTTTTGGGATGAATTGATCTCTATCAACATTTGGTGATCCAAAATAGAAAATTATTAAGCATAGAATGAAATTACCTTCCTCTGAAAGTTATCTAGGTAGCACTTCACACATGATTATTTTTGTGGATATGAGTGATATAAGAAGTTTAATTGACAACTCATTATATCACTCAGGCATCGACAGGAAAAGAAAAATGCAGTGTGGATTATGATAACTTCACAAAGAGTCACAATGAGGCAAATTTTCTAAGAAACATGTGGCTGCTACATATGCTCCAAGATAAGGTTCAGAAATCTGATTAATCCTTGGTTAAGATAGCTTCATTTCTTTTGCAAATAGATTTCTACCTTTATTTTAGAGTGCACCATTGAGACTTGACAGAGCTACCAGCTTCTGTAAAAGCTCTCTTCTCCATTCTCAATATCCTCCAGCAGGAAACAAAATCTCACCTTCCCATCCAAAGAGATTTCCAGCTGTGTCATCTAGTGCTGAATGGGTCTCTAGCATCACCGATGAAACATAGCCAGGGCAGTTCTTAGGATGGGAATGAAGGAGGAATCAGCTTTATAAGCAAAACAAACCATGCTTCCATACATCACAGTTTGCGAAAATTACCTTTTCATCTATAGCTTCTTTAATGATCCCACAACAAGATTGGTCAATGGTCATACTGGCTAAGTAATTCTGGGAATTGTAGTTCCAAAGTTAATTCTCCAGGTTCTGAAACAGTTGGAACAGCCCCCCGCCCCCAATCTAATGCTCTCCAAATGTGTTGGCTATCATCTTTGGCCAGCATTGCTCAAAATATCTGGAGGGCACCTAGATGGGAAAGGGCGGCTGAACTACATGTTTGCATGTTTGTAAAAGACTTGCATGTTTGTAAAAGAATTTAACTCACTAGAACAACAACAACAAAGAAACTACCCTCCACATAACCGTTTTTAAAATCTGGGGTATTGATGGGTGCTATCAGTATAGATCCAGCCACTCTACTGTGCTCCCTCTTGCTTAGAAGTCCATTTTATTTTGATATCTGTAGGCCTACCTCTTAAAACTTTCTTATAATGCTGGGAGTCAGCACTGTTCACCACATTTGAAAACATGAAGGAATTTTCTAAACTCAATTTACTTCAGGCATTTCCTAGACTAAAATTAGTTGCAATTAGATTCATATGTCTATGTATGATTAATTTCCTCTACCAAATGAGATTCCAGAATGCAATGCCTTGCAGAATTACATGAAGCCACAAAGATCTTTGATGATAATGATGCTTCATAGGTCTTCTTTCTTCTTTCTTCTATTCTATGCTGAATTATTTATTTCTCTTGACACTTAGAATTGGAGTTGGCTGTGTGTGTAAATGTGTACTTCCCATCACTGAATTCAGTGCAGTAGATCTTGTTAACATTATATTTACTGCCCACCCAATGAGTTTTAATGGCTGTGTTGGAAATCAAACCCTGATCTCTAAAGAGCTCAAGCTACAGCACCCTACTGGCTATCCTTTTCTCAGTCAGTCAATAAAGTATACTACCTTTTGGGGGCTGAAGGGAGTAAAGAAGTATTTCCTTTCATTGCACCATTACAGCTTGGAAATATCATCCTTAAGGAATTAGATTAGCATCCATTTCACAAGTGTTGGGCATCAGTTGAAAATATTTGTATTTCCCCAAGCATTTAAACTGGATTTATTGACTGTGTCTGTATTACAGTTCTATACCTTGGTATCTTTAGTTTGTTATTTGGAGGATATTATCTCTTGTGCTGTTTTGATTATATTATGTGTGTTTTATGTGACACCCTGTATTCTCTCTGGTTAAAAAATACTTGATGAATTCTTGAAATAAATTACCATATTACATTGAATAATAGTTGCCATCTCATAATTGTTACACCCCCATTTGGGGGTTCCAGTTTGGGTATTTGTTTTCCTTGTATAATAGTAACACACTTGATTTACTAGTGTAAATGTCCTTCCATTCGCCCATCTGCCCACCTGCCCAAAAACCCACCGCCCGCTTCACTCACCTGCCCATCTACCCACCCCCTTGCCCTCCAAAAGACCCATCATCTCACTCATTTACTCTCTCACATATGCACTCACATATGGGGATGTGTTCTCAATGGTTTATAACATCCCTTTATTACTGTTTTGGAACAAGAAAGGGTGTTTTTTCTTCATGTAATAATCGCCCCCCTTGTTACTAATGAGATAAAATATGGTAGCTTTCTTAATCATTTGATGTCAGTCACTTTATAAGTGGTAACAAAACCTTTTGTGGTCTTTCAATATTAATCAGTCATACCCCCGTCCCGTTCCCGTCCCCCAAATGTGTCTCCTCTATATTCTCTGTTTCACTGCAAAGCTTTCAAAAACCAGCATCAGTATTGGGAGGGGGGTGAAGAAAGGTTGAAGAAACACAGACTTTTGATGTTCCATTGTAGTAGTGTGCCTGCAGTAGACAGTGCAACAAAGGAGAAAGAAAGGTTAAAGGATTTTTGCGCATTCAGCTTGGTGAAAAGAAGGCTGAGGGGTGATATAATTTCACCCTTTAACAATCCATAGGGCAGCCACAGAAAGGAGGGGGCACGCTTGCTCTCTGTTATCACATATCAGGTCTAATAGTTTGAAGCTACAGAAGAGTACATTTTGATTGAAAATTAGAAAGAAATTCCTGAGAGTAAGAGTGGTTCAGCAATGGAATCAATTGCCTCAAAATAGAGAGGGTTCCTTCTCTGGATGTCTTAAAAAAGAGATTGGACAACTGCCTGCTGGGGATGCTCTAGTGCAATGGTTTTCAACCTGTGGGTCCCCAGATGTTTTGGCCTTCAACTCCCAAAACTCCTAACAGCTGGTAAACTGGCTGGGATTTCTGGGAGTTGTAGGCCAAAACACCCGGGGACCCACAGGTTGAGAACCACTGTGTCTAGTGGGAGACCTTACATTGAGCAGTGAACTCCTCAATGACCCAGGAGGCTCATACAACTCTATGGTTCTGCGGAAACAAACTTTTGATTGAACAGGTAATACCCAGTAACACATCTATGTTAAGTGAGGTATACTTACATTTGATAAGATTTATTTAGTTATTTACTTATTTATTTATTTCATTTATAACCCACCCTCCTCAACCCCCAAAGGGGGACTCAGGGTGGTTGACAAAAGGCAACAATTCAATGCCGGATACATAAGTGCAAAACAACAGCATATCAAATATAACAACAGATTAAAAACAGTTAAATATCAGAAAAGATCTATTGCCTTCATTGTTGCTAGCCACCCAACACCCACATATTTTTCTTTAATGAAATAATGATTATGTATTATCAATGATTCATCAAATAAAAACTTAGTTGGTATCTTAGAAACCAAGAAACCCTCAGTGATGTGTTTGTTTGTTTTTCAAATTTCCATCAAGAATTTCCTCCTCTATTTGCCAAACTCTTTGCCAGGAAAGCCAGGAAGTTATCCGTCCTTAGTCAGCAGTGAACAGGCTATTGTTTTTGCTTCGTCCTCTCTTTTTTCCCCCAGAGGGCTGTTGAGTAGACTTTTCAGGGTTAATGGAGTCTGTCATTTGAGCCTGATAATGTGGTTTTAGATACTCTAGTTTTGCCAAGTCATCCTCTGGGGAAAACATTGTCCATTTTGCAACTATCTATTTTCTTTCCCTCCCCACCCTTGGCTTTTCTGTTTCTCTAAATTGCTTCAGAATATTCCAGGCTAAATTGGAGCCAACCCTGCATGAAGCAGATTACTGTTTTTAATGTGTTGTGTGTATCTCCAGTTCCAAAATACTTGATCCAGAAAACCTTCAGGAATGAGTAGTATCCAGCACTCTGGTTTCCCAATGTTTGGCTAAGAAAACAACCTCTGCCTATTTTCACTGAAAGCACAGAACTTGATGCTTCTGCACAAACCAAACGATGTTGGCCACAAATCACGGAGTGGAAGGTAGCCATAGTTTAAATTCAGCTACCTGGCTTGCATTGGTGAACACAGAAATTTTACTCATGGAATCTTTAAATATTTAATGGCCACCGGGGTTGGAAGATTTCTGAAACTCAAGTAAAAGGTGTTCAAGATGAATTTTTAATGTGATGTCACTTCCTTTAAATTTTCCTTTTGACATAAGACTTTAAGTATTAATGTGCATGTGTGTTGAACTCAGGTTGTCCTATTCATTCCATATTTCCGTTTTCACCCTACCATTATTTTTCAGATACTTTTTAAATGTCAAGTTTTGCATGGTGGTTTCACATATCACAGTATGTCATCTAGAATGGACTGGGGTCACTCATCAATCTGATACTTCAACACTGAAGTTACTATCATACATACAAGATTTATTACGGTCAATGACCAACATCAAAAAATGTACAAACGTCAGGATAGGCACATATACATTTGGGTATTAAGAAACAATGTCAAAACCTGCAATCTATGGCTAAATAATTACAGTTGTGAGATCTGAGTCCTAGTTATCCTTCACATACTTCTGATCTAGGCCTGGGATAGATATTACAACTGTCATGGGAATGCCACAGAAAAGAAGCTCCACATGGTATTACCCCATATCTACCAATGCACATCCCTAATCTCTCCTTAATAAACTCCAGGTTTCCCTTATGAGTGGCTAAGAGGATCCTTTATTTATTTATTTATTTATTCGACTTATTAGTCGCCCTTTCCCGCAGGCTCAGGGCGACTCACATTAAAAATTATCAAACATGTAAAAACAGAGTAAAACAAACACACCAAAATCACCGGAACCAACACGCAATCGTAGCATGGGGACAGTTTTATACATAGGCCTAAGCACCAAATGCCTGAATGAAGAGGAGGGTCTTGCAGGCCCTGCGAAATGTTAGCAGATCAGCCTGCGCTCGGACTGCGGGGGTAGAGCATTCCACAGCACCGCGCGGCGGCACTGAATGCCCTCCTCCGCGTTGAGGTCAGGTGAACAGATCGCCGACTAGGCACCACCAAGAGGTTTTGGGACTCGGATCGCAGTGGTCGTGGTGGGCTGTAATGGGAGAGGCGGTCCCTTAGATACACTGGCCCCAGACCATTCAAGGCCTTAAAGGTTAAAACCAACACCTTGAAGGTGATCCGGTGCTCTATCGGAAGCCAGTGCAGTTCGCGCAGCACGGGTGTGATGTGGCAGTGAGATGGGCAACCTGCCACCAACCGTGCTGCCGCGTTCTGCACCAGCTTGAGCTTCCGGATCACCGACAAAGGAAGGCCAATGTAGAGGGCATTACAGTAGTCTAGTCTTGAGATGACCGTGGCTTGGACCACTGTGGCTAGGTCATGACGGGACAGGTAGGGAGCCAGCCTCCTCACCTGTCGGAGGTGGTGGAAGGCCACTCCGCTGACGATGGAGATATGCTTCTCCATCGACAGCTCGGAGTCAAGCGTGACTCCTAGGCTCTTCACCGTTGGGGACGGGCGGAGTGTCGCCCGCCCAGGGTCGGAGGTGGATCCCCCCGGACCCGGACGGCCCAGCCACAGGATCTCCGTCTTGTCCGGATTCACCTTCAACCTACTGGCTCGCAGCCATCCAGTGACGGCCTCAAGGCAATGATGGAAATTATCGGGTACGGAGTCAGGCTGGCCCTCCATCCCCAGAATGAGCTGGGTGTCATCCGCATACTGGTGACACTCCAGCCCAAAGCTGCGTGCCAACCGGGCAAGTGGTCGGACATAGATGTTAAATAATAACATCTATGTCCGAACATCTATGAGAAGAGGATGGCGATGTGATCCGTGCTGAATATTATTTCTGTGTATCATGGCAAGGATAAGGATCCTTTAGCAGATAAAAGATATCTTGGTGCTGATTGAAATGCATATTTGAGTCCTATGATTCGCCCCAAGAACAAGACAAAATGCCAAGAGGAATTGTAATTTTTTCATAATGGTTTTTGGATGCTTCCATAAAATCGAATGGTTTGTTTTGTGGTTGTTCCACTATCCTGTAGAAGAGCTTCCATGATCAGCCAGAGTGTAAATACATTTTGGGCAGTGTATGAAATCTGTTTACGTGTGAGTGTGTGAATAGTACATTTCACTGAATGAGTCCTTGGTGAGAAATCGATAGAATGTTAAACCTACATATAACAGTTAATAGAAATGTACTAAATGCAAAGATAACAGGAGTGAAGAATATACAAAAAGAAAAAATGGTTGACTAATAATGTGTGCACAATTTTTTTAGTGAAGGGTTGGATAGATAAAACAAAATGGACTGAAGAATTGGTATAAGTATATAGTTAATATGTTAAATGTGTAAATAACAAATTGCAAAATGGAACAATATAGATAAAATTGAAATGGTTACAATAATTAAGTGAATGTGGGAACCAGTTTGAAATTATTTAGAGAGAATGTGCTAAGATGAGGAGTGAAAAATTTCAGAATTAAATTGATATTTTATATGTAACTTCTGTAGTCTGCTGTATAAATTGCATGTACAAGGAGGAGAGGGTGGGAGTGGGATAAAACAATAAAACAAAAATTAAAAATGAATGAGTTCTTGGTAACATAACAAATGTACAGTATTAGGCTTAATAAGATGTTAGCAGATTTAATTTCATTTGCTGAAATATTTTATCCTCTACTGCTGTTTCTGTCTTGGTTTTATATAATGTTTTAAATCCGCATTTTAGTCTATTATTGTTATCCTTAACCTCTGAGGATGGCTGCCATAGATGTAGGTGAAACGTCAGGAGAGAATGCTTATGGAACATGGCCAGACAGAAAACTCACAGCAGCCCACTATTATTTTAGTATTTTATATATGTATATAGAATGTACATTTCCCAGATAATTTTGTTTCATGAGCTATTTATAGTGCAATAAAATAAGAAAATAAATGTTTTCTCACTTGAAATAAAATGCTTCCCCAGTGCTCTAGTCATGTCCAGTACTTCTATAGTTTGCGTAGTCAGCTAAACATGCCATCTTCATTTTTCAGGCAATGTCATTGCTCTCTCCACAGATCTCATAAAAATGTGCCACTGTAGACAAATGCTAAAGCCATAACGAACCAATTAGTTTATTGGGAGTGGTTGTTGGTTAAGTAGACTTGCCATAGCCTTCTAGGCTCTTGAGATTTCAGGGCTAAACCTTAGACCTAGGAATGGCTCTTCTAATGTCATGAGGATAGGCCTTGGTGAGATCATTGTACAGTTATGTATCAACCATGCTTGATTTAGAGTATATCCTTCAAATAAAACCGGAAAGTCTAACATAGGAGAATATCTTTCTCAGGTTGGCAAGCTCTACGTTGAATAAGAAAGTTTCCCCAGTTCTCTTTTGAAAATGTGTGCAAACATTTATTTTAAAACCACTTGGCAATTGTAGTCCAATAAAAAAAGTGTAGATGCTATCCCCCGAGTTAAAAAACAATAGGGAAAAAATTCCAGCTCCATTTCAAACTTTTGTAATCAGTGCTTTGAACAATGCAGGGGAGTTGTAATCCAATCAAATAAATATTCCCAAGCTTCGTTTAGAATAGACTATTTTTAAAGTAATTTTGCAAGCATTTATTTTTAAATCATGAGAATTATCATGTAACCAAAGAAATGTTTCTGGATAAGTGAAAGGAAAATGTTCAATGCTTGTAATGAATTACTCCCATTGCCTTACCTACCTACCTTCTTTCCTTCCTTGTTCAGTCATGGAACTGTCTCACCTTCTGAAAACACAGTATTTTCTGTTGGCCATGGGGGTTCTGTGTAGGAAGTTTGGCCTAATTCTATCATTGGTGGAGTTCAGAATGCTCTTTGATTGTAGGTGAACTATAAATCCCAGCAACTACAACTCCTAAATGTCAAGGTCTATTTTCCCCAAACTCCACTAGTGATCACATTTGGGCATATTGAGTATTCGTGCCAAGTTTGGTCCAGAACCATCATTGTTTGAGTCCACAATGCTCTCTGCATGTAGGTGAACTACTACTCCAAAACTCAAGATCAATGCCCACCAAACCCTTCCAGTATTTTCTGTTGATCATGGGAGTTCTGTGTGCCAAGTTGGTTCAATTCCATCATTGGTGGAGTTCAGAATGCTCTTTGATTGTAGGTGAACTATAAATTCCAGCCATTACAACTCCCAAATGACAAACTCACCCCCCCCCCCCGCAACCCCACCAGTATTCAAATTAAAATACATCCTGATTATCAGATGTTTACATTATGATTCATAACAGTAGCAAAATTACAGTTATGAAGTAGCAACAAAAATAGTTTTGTGGTTGGGGGTCACCACAACATGAGGAACTGTATTAAGGGGTCGCGGCATTAGGAAGGTTGAGAACAACTGGGTTAGAAGGAAGGGGGAAGAGAAGGGGAATTACAGTGATAAATAAAGATGGGGAAGAAAAGAGAAGGCAAATGTAGCGGGCAAGGGAGTGGACAAGGAGAAAGAAGAAATGGTAGCTGCTGTGACCAATCAATACAAGAAGAAAGGAACACCGAATTATCAATTACAGAACGCGATAAATTGTTGGTTATACAATGTTTAGTCACATCCAAGTTCAAACAATCAATAGTGTATCAACTTACTCACGCATGAATACAAATAAAGTGGAATGGAAGGACCAGGAGGGTCAAATCAAAGTCCATAATAGTCATAGGGTTATATCCCAATGTTCATAGTAGCAACGTGCAGTGGAGCCGTTTGAGTGCGTAGTTGGGGCCGGGTTGACGGAAGTCACCGGGTTCCCCTCCGTTCGTGCTTCAAGGCACTTTTTCAAAACCCAAAATTATAATCAGGCTTCAAGGGCATCCACATGTCTAGAATAACAATAGAAGTGTCAGGTAACAGCAAGCTAGTCCAGACAGAGGAATTATCAACAATGCAAACAATTAATAACGCAATGATACATACCAAATAGGCTTGTTCAAACCGGCACGGGCCAAACTCAGGGAGTAAGGCACAGAATAATACAAAAGCAGAGTATTTAACATGAATCACTAATTAGTTATCTAATACAACGTGTATACAAGATCATCAAGAGTTAATTGAGTAAAGCAGCAATGGATAAACCTTTTTTAACCCTAAAGGGTATTCGGTGGATAAGGCGGCGATAAGGCGCGTTTCAGCCCTTAAAGAGCTAATTGGTGATCAGAGTGGGAATGAGGGTTATTCTTTCAATACAGGTGAATTTGAGATCCTCAGGACGATGTTTAAAGTTAAAGCAATGGGAATACAGAACCGAGTCTTGTTTACCCGTTCTCACATTGGATTTGTGTTCCGAAATTCTCAGTCTGAAAACTCTTTTGGTCTGTCCTATGTAAATAAAGGGGCGGGGACAACTGCACCGAAGGGCATAGACCAGTCCAGAACTATTGCAGGTTGCGAAACATTTAACCTGTATCTCTGTGTTAGCATGTACATTCCTAATAATACGGTCCCTACTGATGTTTTGACAAGCACTGCAGTGGCCACAATCCTGCGAGCCAGGAGTAAGGGAGCTGGTTAAGGGTTGCGTGTTGAAGGTGGAGTGGATAAGAATGTCCTTAATATTATGAGTACGTTTAAACGCAATTAAGGGAGTCCTCTCTAAGCCAGAAATGTCTGAGACTAAATCCCAGTGTTTCATAACAATACTTCTAAGTTGAGCACTATGCGGGGTGAGGGTAAGTGGCCAAACCACTCTGTCCATAGTTGGTTTGGGATGTGTCCTCAAAAGGGAATTCCTGGGTGTTCTAGAGGCCTTCATTCGAGCCCTGAGTAAAGACTGTTTAGGTAACCCCCCATGGGCTAAATCCGAAATAAGAGAATTGGCAGCCCTCTCATAATCCCCAGCAAAGGAGCAATTTCGTTTCAAACGTAAAAAAGTTGAGAAAAAGGCAAGTTCTCCTTTAATGAAAAAGAATGGAAACTGGAGTGATGTGAGGACGAGTTCCTGGCTGTGGGTTTTGTAAGTTTTAACCTTCAAGTTGTTATTACTAGCAAATACAGTGACATCCAAAAAATTGATGTGATCAGTACTAGAGTTAACAGTGAAATGGATGTCAGGGTGCCAGGAATTGATCCAGATGGTAAACTCCTGTATGTTCGTGTTACTCCTAATGACGGCATAGACATCATCAATGTACCGATAATATAACTTGATGTTCCTTGCCATGGGGTGGGGGGTGCCAATGTGTTGTGCTTCCAGGTGATTCATGAATATATTAGCTACGCTGGGCCCTAAGGGGGAACCCATGCTTACTCCGGATTTTTGTAAATAAAAATTCCCATTGAAAGCAAAGTAATTCAGTTCAAATACACAATCTAATAGATCTAACAGGAATTCAGTAGGTGGTGACAGATCTGGACGCGAGTCCCATAAATCCTTAATGATAAATCGAGGAGGTTAGATTTATATTAGATCTATTAGATTGTGTATTTGAACTGAATTACTTTGCTTTCAATGGGAATTTTTATTTACAAAAATCCGGAGTAAGCATGGGTTCCCTTAGGCCCAGCGTAGCTAATATATTCATGAATCACCTGGAAGCACAACACATTGGCACCCCCCACCCCATGGCAAGGAACATCAAGTTATATTATCGGTACATTGATGATGTCTATGCCGTCATTAGGAGTAACACGAACATACAGGAGTTTACCATCTGGATCAATTCCTGGCACCCTGACATCCATTTCACTGTTAACTCTAGTACTGATCACATCAATTTTTTGGATGTCACTGTATTTGCTAGTAATAACAACTTGAAGGTTAAAACTTACAAAAAACCCACAGCCAGGAACTCGTTCCTACATCACTCCAGTTTCCATTCTTTTTCATTAAAGGAGAACTTGCCTTTTTCTCAACTTTTACGTTTGAAACGAAATTGCTCCTTTGCTGGGGATTATGAGAGGGCTGCCAATTCTCTTATTTCGGATTTAGCCCATAGGGGTTACCCTAAACAGTCTTTACTCAGGGCTCGAATGAAGGCCTCTAGAACACCCAGGAATTCCCTTTTGAGGACACATCCCAAACCAACTATGGACAGAGTGGTTTGGCCACTTACCCTCACCCCGCATAGTGCTCAACTTAGAAGTATTGTTATGAAACACTGGGATTTAGTCTCAGACATTTCTGGCTTAGAGAGGACTCCCTTAATTGCGTTTAAACGTACTCATAATATTAAGGACATTCTTATCCACTCCACCTTCAATACGCAACCCTTAACCAGCTCCCTTACTCCTGGCTCGCAGGATTGTGGCCACTGCAGTGCTTGTCAAAACATCAGTAGGGACCGTATTATTAGGAATGTACATGCTAACACAGAGATACAGGTTAAATGTTTCGCAACCTGCAATAGTTCTGGACTGGTCTATGCCCTTCGGTGCAGTTGTCCCCGCCCTTTATTTACATAGGACAGACCAAAAGAGTTTTCAGACTGAGAATTTCGGAACACAAATCCAATGTGAGAACGGGTAAACAAGACTCGGTTCTGTATTCCCATTGCTTTAACTTTAAACATCGTCCTGAGGATCTCAAATTCACCTGTATTGAAAGAATAACCCCTCATTCCCACTCTGATCACCAATTAGCTCTCTTAAGGGCTGAAACGCGCCTTATCGCCGCCTTATCCACCGAATACCCTTTAGGGTTAAACGAAGGTTTATCCATTGCTGCTTTACTCAATTAACTCTTGATGACCTTGTATACACGTTGTATTAGATAACTAATTAGTGATTCATGTTAAATACTCTGCTTTTGTATTATTCTGTGCCTTACTCCCATGAGTTTGGCCCGTGCCGGTTTGAACAAGCCTATTTGGTATGTATCATTGCGTTATTAATTGTTTGCATTGTTGATAATTCCTCTGTCTGGACTAGCTTGCTGTTACCTGGACACTTCTATTGTTATTCTAGACATGTGGATGCCCTTGAAGCCTGATTATAATTTTGGGTTTTGAAAAAGTGCCTTGAAGCACGAAACGGAGCGGGAACCCGGTGACTTCCGTCAACCCGGCCCCAACTACGCACTCAAACGGCTCCACTGCATGTTGCTACTATGAACATTGGGATATAACCCTATGACTATTATGGACTTTGATTTGACCCTCCTGGTCCTTCCATTCCACTTTATTTGTATTCATGCGTGAGTAAGTTGATACACTATTGATTGTTTGAACTTGGATGTGACTAAACATTGTATAACCAACAATTTATCGCGTTCTGTAATTGATAATTCGGTGTTCCTTTCTTCTTGACAAGGAGAAAGAAAACATCAGAAAGGGAGAAGGGCTTATGGAGAAGATGAGTGGGAGAAAGAGAAAATAGAAGATGATGTTTAGCTAAGAGTTGTACATGGAGAAGAGAAGGTGGAAGAGGTAGAGAGGCAAAGGGAGAGATGCTTGGGGAAGTGTATTGTGTATGTTTGAGAAGAATTTACAGTCGGCCCTCTACATTTGCAGATCTGATGTTTGCAGATTTGATAATTCACTTGAATAAAATATCTTCTCTAGGACTCTCTAGGTCCTCCATTGCCATTCTGTGGTCAACCATGAGGTCTTCCTGGAGAACCTAAAGATTCCTAGAGGAGTGTTCTTTCAGGCAAAAAAGGGTGGATTTTCATGTATGATTTTTCCACTTTTGTGGGGATTCTTTGCCCCTAACCCCAGTGAATGTGGAGTGGTGGCTGTATACCAAATGTCTCCTTAGGCACTGAAAAATTGGGGTTATTTGGAAAGTCTATGGCATCTATTATGAAACTTGCAGTTTTGTTCTGAGATTTCTTCTTGCTGTCCTGAGTCCAAGTTCTGAGGTTCTTCTTGTTCTGAGGCCAAGAAACCTTATTCATTTAGGTGGACGTTTTAAGCTATTTTCACTACTATAATGGTCAGCATTTTGGAATTTGTCCCATTAATCACAGGATCCTTTGTTGAGTAATGCTTTGGCGCTCCAAAGGAAGGTGGCATTTACAATCTATTCATCACAGAATAAGCCTGGCTATTGTAATCTAATTAACTGTCTGCTTTCATTCCTTCGAGGCCACAAGACAGTTGTCTAATCAGATAACTCCAGTCAAAAAAGCGTTCCTTTAGAAAGGTCACACTGATAGAAACAATTAGCATTATAATGTACTCTGAATGTCCAAAGGACTTCCCCATATAAGCCCTTGGTTATCTTGGAACAATTTTGTAAAGCTGTTCAGTGCTGTGATTTCCATATGGTGAAAAGGAGGTGAATTGAGATTGGGTTTGCTAAGCTGTCTAAAAACCCTGCAAACAGTTCAAAAGTATCCATATTTGTTGTTTATTATCATCAAGTAGATTTAAGAATCCAAGTCAACAGCTTGGCTCAGGTCTTGCAGAATCAAGTACATGGCATTCTTGATTGAGTCCATTTACATGGAATTGCACTGCTATAATACTTTGATGACACTTCACCCAATGTGACACCTATGGTATTCTGGGATTTGTAGTTTTGTGAGGTCCTTGGAATTGTCTGCCACAGGACTCTAGTGCAGTAGTACAGGGATGGCTGCATACCAGAATATTCTAAGTAATGGGCCAAACTATAGATTCCAGGATATCATTGCATTGAATCAAAGAAGGTCACCTAGTATCAAACTGCTACAATTTGAATCATCTTAAACTCTTCCCACCCCCATCCCCTTTCTCCCCCTTTAAATATTTTTTATTTACCGTATTTTTCATAATATGTACACTATTACAGTATATATGGTATATATCAGGGCTGTCCAACTGGCGGCCCCGGGGCCGGATCCGGCCCCGTAGCCTGTTGGACACGGCCCCACCTATGCCCTCAGCTGCCATTTTTAAATTTTAAAAAATGGCGGCCGGGGGGGAGGGGGAGGCGGGGCAGGGAGGAGGACGAGAGCTAGCTCCTCCTTTTCGGCCCCCTACCTAGGAAGGGAGGGGGCGCCCGGGCAGAGAAGGCGGCGCCAACGGCGCGTCACAGGCCTGGCGTGACGCGCTGCCCCTTGGCACCGCCTACTCCTTCAGCGCCCCCCTTCCTTCCTAGGCCGGGAGCCGCCGAAAAAGGGCAGAAGGCGGCGCCAAGAGCAGCGCGTCACAGGCCTGGCGTGACGCGCTGCTCTGGCACCGCCTACTCCTCCTTTCGGCGGCTCCCCCGGCCTAGGAAGGCCTTCTGCCAGGCCTGTGACGCGCTGCTCTTGGCGCCGCCTACTCCTCCTTTTTCGGCGGCTTTAGGAGGGCGGGGCCTGGGCTGGGGTGGGGCCTGGGGGCGGGGCCGAGCGGCCCCGCAGGTCATCAGTGACCTCTTATCCGGCCCTGGACCCGCCAGAAGTTGGACAGCACTGGTATATATACACTATGATTTATTACAGCAATAAATCACAATTTAAAATCTTGTTTTTATCTCATTAACCCTTCCTATTCTTTCCAAGCTTAAACTCTTATCCATAAGACATCAACTTTTAAAAAACAATGCCACAAGGTCACTTCTTTAAATTGTTTATGATATGTATTGGGGCAGGCAGGAACATATTGATTAAGTCATTCGCGATATGCATTGGAAAAGGCAGGAAAGAAATTCGCAACACCTCCAAATATTCTTTCATGGTAGAGGTAATTAGATGCATATTATCTAGGTATATGCCTCACTTGAGCTTTCTTAACATCTTCCAAAATAACTCCAAAGGGATTTATTTGAACTGGATGATGGTCAACGAAAATAATAAATAAGGTTCTGTGCAACAAAAAGTGAAAAATATACACATTTTGGAATAAGCAGCCCCATTTCAAATATGCGGTGATGAGTGAGCAATCACCAATCTCGATAAAATAGTGAAGAGTAGGGACATCACACTGGCAATGAAGATCCACATAGTTAAAGCAATTGTATTCCCCGTAGTAACCTATGGATGAGAGAGTTGGACCATAAGGAAGGCTGATCGAAGGAAGATACCGTAGATGCTTTTTAACTGTGGTGCTGGAGGAAAATATATAAATTCAGTAAGTAAATAAATAAATAAATACTACCTATATGCTGACTTCCAAGGTAGCAGTAGATAATTTACGGGAAATTTAAGGAGTATGGCGGGCTCTTCGTATCTCCTGGGATATAGCTCCAAGACCCTCTGTGGATACCAAAATTGTGGAAGTACCAGTCCCTTTATATACAATAGTGTAGTAACATGCAGTCCCTTATATAAAATGGCAAAATCAAAGTTGGCTTTTTGGAACTTTTTGGATTTTTTTAAAGCCATGGATGGTTGGATGCAGAACTGTACAGTGGGGAAGAGAAAAAAGTCCCATTGTGGCACACTGACCCCAACACTGCATGACAACACAGGGAGACTGGGGTTCGAATTCCTTCTTGAGCTTGGCTGTCCAAAAGCTTGGTCCCGTAACCATGTTTTTACATTCTTCCTAAATTTCAGGAGGAAAGGGGCTGCTCTAATTTCACTGGGAAGGGAGTTCCATACCCAAGAGACCACCACTGAGAAGGCCCCGTCTCTCGTCACCACCAGGAAGGTGGTATTGAGAGCAGAGCCTCCCCAGAAGATCTTAATCTCCGAGGAGATATGTTTGGACAGGTAAGCTGGGCTGGAACTGTTTAGGGCAGTGGTTCTCAACCCGGGGTCCCCAGATGTTTTTGGACTTCAACTTCCAGACATCCTAACAGCTGGTAAACTGGTTGGGATTTCTGGGAGTCGTAGGGCAAAAACATCTGGGGATCCCAGGTTGAGAACCACTGGTTTAGGGCTTTATAGACTAAAGCCAGCACTTTGAAGTATGCTTGGAAGCAGACTGGCAGCCAGTGGAGCTGGTGTGACAGGAGTTGTATGCTCCCTGTACGCTGTCCTAGTGAGTAATCTGGCTGCCACGTGTTGGACCACTCGAAGTTTCTAAACAGTCTTCAAAGGCAGCCCCACATAAAATGCATAGCAGTAGCCTATCCTTGTTGTAACAAGAGCGTGGACCACTGTGGCCAAGTCATAGAATCATAGAATCAGAGTTGGAAGAGACCGCATGGGCCATCCATTCCAACCCCTTGCCAAGGAGCAGGAAAATCGCATTCAAAGCACCCCCGACAGATGGCCATCCAGCCTCTGTTTAAAAGCCTTCGAGGAAGGAGCCTCTACCACACTCCCGGGCAGAGAGTTCCACTGCTGAACATCTCTCACAGTTAGGAAGTTCTTCCTCATGTTCAGATGGAATCTCCTTTCTTGTAGTTTGAAGCCATTGTTCAGCGTCCTAGTTTCCAGGGCAGCAGACAACAAGCCTGTTCCCTCCTCCCTATGACTTCCCTTTACATATTTATACATGGCCCTCATCGTGTCTCCTCTAAGCCTTCTCTTCTACAGGCTAAACATGCCCAGCTCTTTAAGCCGCTCCTCATAGGGCTTGTTTCCCAGACCCTTGATTGTTTTAGGTAGGGGCGCAACTATTAAAAGTGTAATTCCAGCCAATAGCATGAATATATATGCATATATACACACACATACTGAAGTTACACTTACAAATGTGCCCGTCCCGACTTACAAACACATTCAACTGAAAACCCGCCTTGTTCCTAACATGGGGACAGCCTGCATTGGCTTTGCTGCAAAGAGAAGAGTAGAGAAGAGTTTTCTGCATTTTGTTCAACCCCCCGACCTATACAGAGGGGGGCGGAGCAGGAAGGCCTTCCCCCTCCCCTCCCTTCCAATGCGAGGAGGGCAGCCGGGGCGCGTGGCCAGGCGCTGGTGGGGCGGGGGCCTCGGGCGTCGCAGGCAGAAGGGACGGCACTCCCGGCTCCCACCGCCAAGGAGGAGGACCAGCGCGGGCTCCGCCTCCCCGGAGGTCCCTCCGCTGCTGCCGCGTTCCATGCGGGAGTGTCAGCAGCAGCAGCAGCGCCCATTTCTGCGCTGCGCAGGGGGCGGGGAAGCTTTGCTCGCGGGCCTCTCTCTCTTTCCATTCCCAGCCTTTCTCTCTCCTCCCTCCCTCCTTCCTTTCTCTCTCCCTGCCTCCTCCGGCCGGCCTTGGTTCTTTCCTTGCTTGCTTGCTTCCACCCTTGGCGCGGGGGTCCCGGGGGCGCATGGAACTGCTCTGCGCGGAAGCGGGGCCGGCGCGGCGGGCCAAGCGGGACCCCCGGCTCCTGGCCGACCGGCGCGTCCTCCGCAATCTGCTCCTCCAGGAAGAGCGCTACAGCCCCCGCGCCTCCTACTTCCAGTGCGTCCAGAAGGAGATCCAGCCCTACATGCGGAAGATGTTGGCCTTCTGGATGCTGGAGGTCGGTGCCTGGGGTGGGGGTGGGGGTCCCCTTCCTCCTCCTCCTCCATCCCCGCGGTTTAGCAAGCCCGTCCTCACATCCCTGGAGCGTTCTTTTTAACCTCCCCCCTTCACATAAATAGATGTATAGAAAGTGGGGGGAGGGGGGTAACCCAGGCATGGGCAAACTTCGGCCCTCCGGGTGTTTTGGATTTCAGCTCCCTACCGGCTATTGGGAATTGTGAGAATTGAAATCCAAAACACCCGGGGGGGGGGGGGCGAAGTTTGCCCATGCCTGGGATGGGCAGGAAAGGGAATGTGTGTGTGTGTGTGTGTGTGTGTGTAAGAGAGAGAGAGAGTCAATACATGCATATCTCCATTATGACCACGAGGCTTTACTTCCTAGGAAACCTTTGCATTTGGCTCCCCAATAGATAGAAATATATTGGATCTCTCTGTGTGTGTGTGTGTGTGTATCCATTCCCACATAAATATATAGAGAGGGAGGGAGGGAGGGAGAGAGAGATCTCCATCCTACACACACACACACACACAAATATATAGCTCCCATATAGGATGCAATTTGCATTTGGCTCTCCAATAGATAGATAGATGGATAGAGGATCTGAATATATATATACACACACACACACACACATATATGGCTCCCATGTAGGATGCAAGAGTTTCTTAGGAAGGTATAATATATATGAGAGAGAGAGAGAGAGAGAGAGAGAGAGAGAGAGATGGGATCTGTATTTACATGTGTATATATGGGGCTGCAAAGGTTCCCTAAGAAGTAAGCCTATGAGGTTTCCTAGGGACTTGCTTCCATCTATTTGTGGGGGAGGAAATGCATATATATTAGGGAAGGAAATGCATTGGATTCCTTGGTAGAAAACTTAGTGGGATTTCCACCAGAGGTGGTCCCATATATATCTATATGCATATATTAGGTGGGAGGGGGAAGGAAATACAAAGGTTTGCTAGGGTGAAAGCCTCGTGGAGTTTCCATGGGACTTGATCCCATATATATATTGCAAAGAGAGAGAGAGACTGAATCTGAGAGATGGGTTTTCTAGAAAGACAGCAACATGCTCCTTGGTAAGTATGCATTTAAGAGTTGATGTGTTTACTCGGAAGTAAACCACATTGCGCAAGGGTGCGTGTAGGATTGAGACCTGGAGAAAGTGTTGATCTTTGGATTGAAGGGTGGGGGAGAGATTGAGTGCATTTAGAGGGTGTATTCAGCCTTATCTGGAGGTGCAAGGGTGTGCTTTGTAGCAGTATTTGTGGGGCTCAGGAATCAATGGAGGCAGGGAGCCACGATGCAGTTAGGAGGCAACGCATTGCAAGGCCTGGGAATGTGCAAGCGGCCTGGGAATGTGCAAGCGGCTCCTGCCTGCCTGCAGTTGGGTCTTGTGTTGGGGAAAAGAAGCATCCCATTGCTGCAAGGCCAAATAAAAGCTCCTTTTCCAGGTTGGAGAGGTGGCAAAAAAGGAGCGGCTAAGCTGCCAACAGACTTTGATCTCCTGCCTGGGAAAGGAGGAAAAGGAAAGGAACAAATGTATCAGGTCAATTATAACAACAACAACCAAACACAAGATGTTATTGCTCTTTTAAACAAATAGTGATGTGCCCTATTCCTCATCAGACTGGATTGTTGATAGTTTTTGTCTGTGCGAAAGAGCTTTAGGGTGTGTCTACACCAGGCATGGGCAAACTTCAGTCCTCCGAGTGTTTTGGACTCCAACTCCCACAATTCCTAACAGCCTCAGGCCTCTTAAGCGGCTGAGGGGAAAAGGAAGAGGCCTGAGGCTGTTAGGAATTGTGGGAGTTGGAGTCCAAAACACCCGGAGGACTGAAGTTTGCCCATGCCTGGTTCACTGTAGAATGAATTAAATTTGACACCAATTTAAACAACCATAGCTCGATACTATGGAATCATGGGAGTTGCAGCATCATCAAGGTTTTTAACCTTCTCTGCCAAAGAAGCCTGGTGCTTGAAGAAACTACATCTCCCACGGACTCATTCCATTGAAGTGGTGCCAAACTGCATTAATTATACAATGTAGATGTACCCTGACATGACCATCTTGAGCCTGTCTGAACTTGAAGTGCGCTATTAATTTGACTAGCCTTCTCCTTATGCAAGAGAGTCTATATATTCATTCAGCATAAATGGCCATTTCCCCTCAAAGAACATGTGCCGTCCTGACAATTTGATTTGGCTCACGTTTTAGGGCTTGCAAAGAGTCATTTGCCCTGGCCTGATCTGGCTGGAGGTAAGAATACCTTCCAGGAATGCAGTCTGGGAAACTCCCAGAAACTGGATGGAAGAGAACTCAGTCTTTTGAACTGCTGTGTTGTTAGTGTCACAAATTCTGGCAATCATGTAGCAAAACAGAGTTGTGTTGACTTGCAAGCCTGGCTATTTTATTTATACTGTATGTAGATTCCCCCCATGTCAGGAGCAACTTGAGAAACTGCAAGTAGCTTCTGGTGTGAGAGAATTGGCTGTCTGCAAGGATGTTGTCCAGGGGATGCCCAAATGTTTTAACATCCTGTGAGAGGCTTCTCTCATGTCCCCACATGAGAAGCTGGAGCTGACAGATGTAAGCTCACCTCACTCCCCGGATTCGAACCGCCGACCTTTCGGTCAGCAGTCCTGCTAGCACAAGGGTTTAAAAGTCATAATTGAGACAAATACCAAATGCTAAAACAGGAAAGCCCTTTGACAGCAAACCCATACAAAAATTACTTTGTTACAAACTTATAAGAAAGTTAGACAAGGCAAAAAGCTTTTGCAGAAAAGAGAAAGCTCAGTGCAGATTGTTAACTATAATTTCATGCATTCAATGTGGGCAGTGTTTTGGTCACTCGGTCTAGCCAGTGGTCAAGATGAGGGACTGGAAGCTGGGCTTTTCCTCTCTCTCTTTGATTCCAGAAATGATTCTTGGTTGATATTGTCATCATTTCATAGCTTCCTGTGTGCACTTAGCATTCAGTGCAATGGCGTTTGCATTGGCATGAGATCCGGAGCGTCGAGGTTCTGTAGAGGGATATTAATGGTTTGGTTCTTACTCATAAAGCATGACACATTGGGACAGAATTTACAAAAACCCAAGTGCTGATTCTGTATTCAAAATCTGGTTGCAGTGGATGCTGACTCAAAAAGACTTCTGCCATAAGTACATGAATGATTTGGAATGCATGAGACATTGAAAGTGTTCAGTTTGCCTAGTATTTAAATATGTCAGTTTAAATCTCTAGACTTTTTTTCGTATCAGGAGCGACTTGAGAAACTGCAAGTCGCTTCTGATGTGAGAGAAGTGGCTGTCTGCAAGGACGTTGCCCAGGGAATACCTGGATGTTTTTCCATCCTGTGGGAGGCTTCTCTCTTTTCTCCGCATGGGGAGCTGGAGCTGACAGAGAGCTCAACCTGCTCTCCGGATTCGAACCACCAACTTTTTGGTCAGCAGTCCTGCCAGCACAAGGGTTTAATCCATGGTGTCACCGGGGACTCCATCTGTAGATAATTATGGCTATTGATGGGAACTCAATGCAATACAGCTTGAAAGAGGGTTTTGACCATAAAAATACCCTATGTGTTTCAACATGGAAATTATCTTACAGAAAATGCTACGTCTGATTATTTCACTAAGATCTGGTTGTTATGAATGTTTGAGTACCTGTGTAGGTGGACTTCTATGTCTTTTCACAGCATCCTATGAAAAAAGAAAGAAAGAAATATTTCCATTAGCAGGTGGAAAGTATGGCTCAGTCATCTGACCTAATCAATTTTGCAAAAGAAGTCTGGAAGAGCAGGAAACTGCAGCATGATCCCCGAGTTCCCCATTTAAGATGCTTGGTGCCCTTTCACACTACATACTTATAGCACTGTGGTTCTTCTTTAACTACCATGGCAATGTCCCGTGGAATCCTGGGTTTTGTATGTTGCCGAGGCTCTGGAGCACATCGGCTGAAAAGACTAAATCAAAGCTTTCCAAACTTCATGTTGGTGATACACTTTTTAGTCCTGCATCATTTCGCGACACAGTAATTCAGTTTTACTAGCAAGCCAGAAGTTAAACCAATCCCTTATAAGAGATACCGACACATGCATACATTTTAATAACTGTATGTATAGGGACACAACATCTCTCATGAAAACATTTCATTCATATTTTTAAATATATATGATTTTTGCTTATTTCACATAGATTTCTTATTAAAATCATGCAACACACCTACAAAGTGCAGCCAACACACATATTGTCATGATGCACAGTTTGGAACACTGAGCTGTAAACCCTCTTCCCTAAAATACAATTCCAAGGATTCCATAGGACTAATGCATGATCATTAAAATGAAATTCCAACACTGTAATTGTGTAGGGCAGTAGTTCCCAATCTTCCGTCCTCCGGGTGTTTTGGACAATTCCTAACCACCTGGTCAACGGGCTGGGATTTCTGGGAGTTGAAGTCCAAAACAATTGGAGGACCTAAGGTTGGGAACCACTGGTGTAGGGGAAAAGGGGACTGTCTTTCTTTGGCGTTAAAAACACCTAGAATACATTGTTAATGGTAATTCTTTAAAGCTTCCATACAAATAAGAGTGGATTCCTGCCTGTTCATGGACATGCTCGCCTTAATTTTGGATTGTTGGTCTTGTTAGGTTTGTGAAGAGCAGAAATGTGAAGAGGAGGTGTTCCCCCTGGCCATGAATTACGTTGATCGCTACCTGTCCTGTGTCTCCACCCGGAAAAACCACTTGCAGCTTCTGGGAGCTGTCTGTATGCTTTTGGCCTCCAAATTGCGAGAGACCACACCTCTCAGCGTGGAGAAACTCTGCATCTATACGGACAATTCCATCACACCATGTGAAGTTTTGGTAAGCTGTCTTCCTTTCTCCGGTTGTAAGATTCCTTCTCCATTTCTACAAATTGGTTTGTATTGCTACTCATTAGTAGCACTGTGGTACTTCCTCCTCTGTGGCAAATATGTTTCCCATTTCCTGCACCTTTTCCTGCTCCTTTCTCTGTAGACATGACACTTTTCCCTGGTACTGGCATTATGTCTTTTCATATGCTTCAATTTTGCTTTTGATGGTAATAGGACACGGAACAATGGCTTCAAACTACAGGAAAGGAGATTCCCCTTGAACAGAAGGAAGAACTTCCTAACTGTGAGAGCTGTTCAGCAGTGGAACTCTCTGCCCTGGAGTGTGGTGGAGACTCCTTCTTTGGAGGCTTTTAAACAGAGGCTGGATGGCCATCTACCTGGGGGTGCTTTTATTTTATTTTATTTATTAGATTTATTAGCCGCCACTCCCAGTGGCTCGGGGCAGCTTACAAAGACATTTCAATAAAATACTTCAACCATAGCATTAAAAACAGAATAAAACAACACGAGAAGAAACACAGTCTAGAAATGGCGTATCACGACTCAAAGGCCTTCCGGAAAGCCAACAGGTTGCGCAAGGCCCTAACCTCTGGGGGTAACGCATTCCAGAGGACTGGGGCGATAACAGTAAATACCCTTCTTCGCGTTGAAGTGAGCCGGAACTCCTTGATGCTAGACACAGTTAAAAGATTCCCCTCTTCGGATCTAAGTGTTCTCATGGGACAGTATGGGGTTAGGCGGTCCCTCAGGTACACTGGCCCCAGACCATACAAGACCTTGAAAGTCAAAACTAACACTTTGAAGGTGATCCGGAACTCAATAGGGAGCCAGTGGAGCTCTCGCAGAATGGGTGTAATATGGCAGCTCGCGGGAACACGGCGTTCTGCACTAGCTTAATTTTTCGGGTCACCGACAAAGGTAGGCCAATGTAGAGAGCGTTACAGTAGTCCAGCCTCGAGATGTGATTGTCCTGCTTCTTGTCAGGGAGTTGGACTGGATGGCCCACGAGGTCTCTTCCAACTCAATGATTCTATGATTCTGTAGAAGTGATTTGGAGTTAAAGGTTTGGGATTGACTAAAGAAAGAGGAGTTGCAAAGAGCTCCGGAAGATGTCTATTCTGTTCCCATATTTCCATAATATGAAAAAAGGAATCCTGCAGCTTGTGCTGTAGGAAAAAGACTCATCATCTTACCAGTTCTATTTGGGGGGAAATTATCCTGAACACAAGAACTGTTTGCAGTCTTCCTTTGATATAGATTCCCTTGGAATATTTAAGATAAACACTCCATTTTGTAGACATAGCAAAATATGATTTAGAACTGAAGTAGAGATGTTATATCTACATAGCCACTTCCAATAACACTATGTAGTATGATTTACATAGTGTAATAGGTCCAATTGTAAATTCAACAGAGCCTAGTGTAAATTCAACAGAGCATAAACACATTCAGCAGATCTTTCATTACTATAAATGTGATGCTGCTCTTGTTCTCTCTTAGGATATGTCTGTATTCTTGAGCTGGTAACAAGTAGTTTCTTTACCAAGAGATTAAGAAAACAGTTAATATCAGTCAACTGATGAAATTTTTGAAGACAATTAGGGGTGCTTTCTAGGAGCCCCCAGTGGCGCAATGGGTTAAACCCTTGTGCCAGCAGGACCGCTGACCGAAAGGTCGGCGGTTCGAATCCAGGGAGTGAGGTGAGTTCTCATCTGTCAACTCCAGCTTCTCATTCGAGGACATGAAAGAAGGCTCCCACAGAATGGTAAAACATCCAGGTATCCCCTGGGCAACATCCTTGCAGACAGCTATTCTCTCACACCAGAAGCAACTTGCAGTTTCTCAAGTTGCTCCTGACATGAAAAAAGGTGCTTTCTTAACAAGGCAGCACCTATCCAGATGTACTAGGCTTTGCATGAACAATCTGTTCCTTGTGAGTAAAGGACCTCTTTTTAACCACAAATATAATATGAAAATATGTATTCTGAGAGTATATAACTTGGATTTTCATTGGGATCCTGTGGCTAAGGCTTTTGACTGAACCATGCCTGCTATTTCTGGGAAACAAAACTCTTTTAAGGCATCACCCACAAGATGTATTTGGTCTATAACTTCCATCACTCCTAGTCAGCACAGCCATTGATGAGAGATGATGTTAACTAGAATGCAGTCCTCTGCAGAGTGGGCAGGTCAAGTTTTCTGAAGGAGAAGGGTAAGCAAGACATTTACAATGAAATCCCAGGCGTGCCTTCAAATTCCAATTTATGGCAACTCTAAGGTGAACCTATCATTACGTTTTCTTGGCAAGATTTGTCAGAAGGGACTTGCCTTTGCCTTCTTCTGAGGTTGAGAGTGTGTGACTTTTCCAAGGTCACCCAGCAGGTTTCCATGGCTAAGAATGGATTCAAACTCTGGTCTCCAGAGTTGTAGTCTAACATCACTAGACCGTGCTAGCTCGCCACACTGGTTGTTAAGTGTGCATGCTCAAAAGTAAATCCAAATATGGGATCATTCAGAAAAGAAAGAAATAGGCTCACCTTTTAACCTTTCTGCTGTACTTTAACAAAGAAGAAGGCTCCTTGGCATAGCTGCCCTCTTTCCTTTGCTCCAAAGGCCAATGCCGTGGCGCAACGGGTTAAACCACTGAGCTGCTGAACTTGCCGACCAAAAGGTTGGCAGTCCAAATCCACAGGATGGAATGAGCTCCCGCTGTGAGCGCCAGCTCCTGCCAACTTAGCAGTTTGCAAACATGCAAATGTGAGTAGATCAATAGGTACCGCCGCAGCAGGAAGGTAAATGACGCTCCATGCAGTCATGCTAGCCACATGACCTAGGACGTGTCTATGGACAACGCAGGCTCTTTAGTTTAGAAATGGAGATGAGCACCACCCTTCAGAGCTAGAAGGGGAAGCCTTTGCCTTTACCTCTGTGTATATGTGTTTTGTTGTTTCTAGGCAGTAAATGTTTTCCTTGTGTCTGTATATGCTGGAATCTGCCCTGAGTCCCCTCAGGGAGATAGGGTGGAATACAAGTATTATTATTATTAATTATTATGAGCTGACATTATTGGATCACAGGAGGCCACGACAGGCCACCATCCCATCTTCATGCCATCCTCATATTTACTTGGGCACCCCCTTGTATGTGCACCTACAGAAGAATTCAACAGGCTCCTGTCAACAGGATGGGGTGTGTTAAAGCAAGGGCATTTACGCTAACAAAGCAAAAGGGCTGATTTAAATAACTGAATGAAACCACATTTCCAACTTTCATATCCTTTTCCTGAATAAATATGCAGTCTTGCTGATGTAAGAATTGAAACATAGTCTGCTTGCAACTGCCTAGGATACTATATTATACATGATTGGACATTTTGGTCGTCCTTTTTATTTAAATAATATAATAAATGTATATATGGAAGCAATAGTAAAAGCAAGGATTTCTATTTGACTTTTCCTTTAACATATAAGGACGCACATTAAGATTATTACTTGCAGGTTGAGTGCTCTGACTTTCAGAAACAAAGGGTAGTGGTGGTTAAGTAGTGTTTCTACATGTTCTCAGCAGCAGCAGCGCAATCCTAAGCAAGGTGGTGATGGGGGAATAAAGCAGATAATTCACAATTTCTGAAGATCAACTTGCTCCTCACTCCACATGCACATATTGTAATACAGTTCCTTTCCACCAATGCAGGAACACACAATCATAGCACTCTGGGCAGTGGCCATCCAGCCTCTGCTTAAAAATCTCCAGAGAAGGAGACTCCACCATGCTCCAAGGCAGCATATTCCACTTCTGAACTGCTCTTACTGTCCAAGTGTTTCGATCAAGCATGGACAAACTTCACTCCCAGGTGTTTTGGACTCCCAAATCTCACAAATCCTAACAGTTGGTAAACTGGCTAGGATTTCTGGGAGTTGAAGTTCAAAACACCTGAAGGGCTGAAGTTTGCCCATGCCTCGTTTAGATGGAACCTGATATTTGAATTCATTGCTCTGTGTCCTAGTCTCCAGAGTCAATGAAAAACAAGCTTGCCTCCTCCTCAAGCTGACAACCTTTGAAATATTTACAGATGGACATCATGTGCGCTCTCAGACTTCATTTCTCAAAGCTGAGCATTCCCAGCTCCCTGCTAGCCGCATGGCAATGAAGCCCACAAATTGAAGTAGTCTTTCAACAACATCTGGAATTCTGCAAGTTCCCCAAAACCGGTTTCATCATCATGCACTTCAATCAGCATGCAGCTGGAATTTTTTGAAGGAAGTGTGTGAGATAATCTCTGCAGGAACCTTTCTTGGAAGATGGGAAGGGAAGCAAAATATGTGGGTTGAGAGAAGAAAGACCTTTGATTTTTCTTAATGCAAATGTAAATTTATTTCCATGCCTCTTCCTTTTTGGCATTTGCAGGTTGGTTGCTGCTTGGCTTGAACAAAAAATATTGCCCAGCCTTGCTATAAATACATAAAGACCTCCATGTGACCAGAGTTCGACATCAATCTCCAACAGTCGTCACTTGCAGTGCATAAATGAAATTCGCCCTTGTTCGTATTTCTGCTCCTAGTCAAATGTTGTGTGCTTTGCAACAAGCCATTTCTGTTCGCTCACATAGTTCCCTTGAATTCAATTTGAGGGCAGAGTGGTTGCCAGTCTTGATGCTCTTGTGAACCTGTAAAAGGAAGTATGCTTCAGAGGACACAGAACACGGCTGCTTCAGGAATACAGACATTTCGCTCATTGGATATTAGAAGAATGAGGTTCTATCTTAGCTATGTGTCCACAGGAGCCCCTGGTGGCACAATGGGTTAAACCCTTGTGCCGGCAGGACTGAAGACTGATAGGTCGGAGGTTCGAACTTGGGGAGAGTGCGGATAAGTTCCCTCTGTCAGTTCCAGCTCCCCATGCAGAGACATGAGAGAAGCCTCCCACAAGGATGGTAAAACATAGAAAACATCAGGGCACCCCCTGGCCAAAGTCCTTGCAGACAGCCAATTCTTTCACACCAGAAACGACTTGCAGTTTCTTAAGTCACTCCTGACAGAAAAAGCATAGCCACTTTGGGTCTCTTTTTTAGAGAGGAAAAAGTGGGGTCGAAGAAAAAAATAGCAATATTGGAATGTGGCATCTGCTTATTAGGCATGAGAAAAAAGTTATGAAAATTAAAAGATTCGTAAGAAATTCGTAAGAAATGCTACTTTTGAGTATTTCCGCATCTGGAACGCCAACCAGAAAGTGGACTTTCTTTATAGAACTTCGGGGGCCAGGATTTTCTTAAGTATCGTTATTAGGTCGTAAGGGGGGGGGGCACCCTCCTTCTCTCTTACCACCCTCCCGCCTCTCTTGCCAATAAGTATTATGGCAAGGCAAGCCCTAAACTCGCTCCTTCTTTCGGCTGGAAGCCTGGAAAAATGTAAACAGAGAGGTTTACTCAGAAGTAAATCTGCAAAGGAAGTAAACAGAGAGGTTTACTCATGAGTAAATCCGCAAAGGAGGGCACTTTGGATGAATCCTTTGTGGATTTACTTCTGAGTAAACCTCTCTGTTTACATTTTTCCAGGCTTCCCTGCCCCTCCTGCCTGCCAGGATCTAAAGCATCAAAGAGTATTGGGGTAGTTGCACACAACATGTATAAGTAATAACTGGTACATTCCATGCACATGCAATAATACAGCAGTAATAACAATGGGTATAAGAAGAGGTAAAAATTCAAACCGAAGTATTCTGACTGGTCCCTCCTCAAGCGGTGCAAACGGGCTCTTCTCTATGAGCCCGGGATTCTGCAGCAAGCAAACGCTGTGCCCGGGCTTTTGGCTTTTCCCGGGAGAGGCTGCCTCCTGTTTGCAGTTTGCACCGCTTGAGGGACCACAGTCAGAATACTTTGGTTTGAATTTTACCTCTTCTTATACCCATTGTTATTATACTGCTGTATTATTGCATGTGCATGGAATGTAGGTATATGACCAGTTGGAAGAGGTAAAATTAAAATTCAAACCAAAGTATTCTGACTGTGGTCCCTCAAGCGGTGCAAACTGCAAACAGGAGGCAGCCTCTCCCGGGAAAAGCCAAAAGCCCGGGCACAGCGTTTGCTTGCTGCAGAATCCCGGGCTCATAGAGAAGAGCCCGTTTGCACCGCTTGAGGAGGGACCAGTCAGAATACTTCGGTTTGAATTTTACCTCTTCTTATACCCATTGTTATTACTGCTGTATTATTGCATGTGCATGGAATGTAGGTATATGACCAGTTGGATTACTTATAATATTTAGGCACTTACTCTATAAGTTAGCATTCATTCTATTATACATTAGGTTGGTTTCTCACAGGATCTAAAGCGTGCCAAGCCTTGATGCGCTTTAGATCCTGGCAGGGCAGGAGGAGTGGACCTCCCTGCCCCTTCTGCCTGCCAGGCTCTAAAGCCTTGAAGAGGCTTCATGACGGGCCAACTTCAGCCCTCCAGGTGTTTTGGACTTCAACTCCCACCATTCCTCACAGCCTCAGGCCTCTTCCTTTCCTCTCAGCCTGGGCAAACTTGGGCCCTCGCTCCCTCAGGATCGGGGTGAGAGAGGCAGCGAGGAGCGAGGGGGTCCTCCTTTTTTTTGCTGCTTCCAAGAATAGAATACCCCCCTCCTTCCCTCCCTCCTTCCTATTTGGAGAGTCCCATCTAGAATTCAGTGTGATTTATTCAAGTTTTGGCCTACAACTCCCAGAAATCCCAGCCAATTTACCAGCTGTTAGGATTTCTGGGAGTTGTAGGCCAAAACCATCTGGAATGCGCATGCGCTGGCATACGAACTACTAACGAATTTCGTTAGTAATTACGTTACATTTTAGAAATTTTTGGAAAATTTTTTGTAAGTCTTTCTATTACTAACTAATAAAAAAATCCCCCATTAAATTTTCGATTTCCTATTTTTGGGTTCTAAACCATGCCTACTGCTTATCTCTCTTTATTGAAACAGTGTATGCAGAGAACATGTTTATGATTTTACACTCCAGTTGTCTGTCTTTATGAGTAAGAAAAAAGGGGTTTTTTTAATTTAGAAAAAATGTAACCAGAAGGTGCATCTTCCAGCCAAAAAGATCCCAAATCCACTATGTTGTGTTCTTGACTGGAATAACATGAAGAGTTTAATATTGGAATCCACGGACAATTTCCAGGAAACACATATAAGAATCTGAGATCTGTTTTTGAGGCCCCCTTCTGGTCTTGGGCTTTAGAACCATAGAATGATTTTCATCCTGCTTTTGGGTGTTCACCACTATTAAGATGGGCCTGTTACTCCCTTGGGTACTGCTGCATGGTATCTGGCTCTGGGATTGAGAGTGTTAATATCTCACTTACACAACTGTAGAGAGCTGCTACTTCCCTCCTGTGTGCTAATAATGTCCCGTGCCTTTCTCTCTTCTTTCACAACTGGGCAGTGAGAGTGATCCAGGCAGAGGAAGGAGAAAGCCTCTCCATCACAGTTAGGACAATAGCTACATCCTGGCAACCTTGCAGGATACAGCCACAAGCCAGCTCCTCCATGGCTCCTGGAAGGAAAGCTGCCTCACTTTCCCAGCAGGTCAATTTCCTCTTGCAGAAAAGGATGCCTGCTTGACACCAGCTCCGCACTCAAAATCATGGTGAAGTTATTCTTAGTTAGAAGGAAATGATGCAACAAGGAATCCATCCACTTGAAGGAAGCAGGGTTTCCGTCCATGGGTATTATCTGAGCAGGCTTGTTCATTCAGTCAATCTGCTGTATGCAGGCTTAACTGCAGGGATGGCTCAAAAGAGCATTTCATGTCAGCAGGTCACAAGGTCTTCGCTTTGATGGGATCTACTTTCAAAGTTCATTCATTTACCATCTGGTCTGCCCAGTCCTTGATCCTGTTGTTCTTTAAGATGTTCAAAATTGCTCTGTAAATATTGGGGACTATTTTTTGGCAAAGATATTCAATTGTGAATCATCAAATATGCCCTGGGAATCTCTGAACATGAGATTGTATAATGCAGGGCTTCTTAAACTTTTTTGTTCAGGATGTATTTTGGTTGAAGAAATTTCTACATGGGCCTTGGTATATAATAATAATAATAATAACAACAACAACTACTACTACTACTACTACTACTACTTGTGCCACAAATACCATCTGCCTGTGACAAGGAACTGGTGGGATCACAAGCCTGAAAAAGTTACAGAAAATGAACACGTCAAACTACTCTGGGACTTCCGAATTCAGACTGACAAGAGCACAATACACCTAACCTCATGATTGTGGGGAAAAAACAAGTTTGGATCATTGATGTTGCAATCCCAGGTGACAGCAGAATTGATGAGAAACAACTGGAAATGAAGATTTAAAGATAAAACTGCAAACACTATGGCACAAGCCAGTAAAGGTGGTCCCAGTGGTGATCAGCACACTGGGTGCAGTGCCGAAAGACCTTGGCATGCACTTAAAAACAATTGGTGCTGACAAAATTGCCATCTGTCAGCTGCAAAAGGCCACCCTACTCAGATCCGTACGTATTATTTGCTGATACATCACACAGTCATTGACACTTAGGAAGTGTCTGACGTGTGATCAAATACAAAAGCCAGCATAGTGATCTTGTTTGCTGTGTACTAATCTTGTTATGTATCAAATAATAATAGTAATATTAATAAATCTTTATTTATATTTCTCTTTTCTCCCACGAAGGGACCCAAAGTGCCATGTAAAAGACATATAAAATTAAACATTTACTGATTACAAATCAGCATTTGCAAGGCTCACTAAACAGGCTGGTTTTCCTTTTTTATGAAGTACAGCTGAATCATCCTCTGCAGAGTCCATTGTAAACACTGCACAAGAGATCCCCGTTAATGTCTAAAACAGCTAAGTGGCATTCGGAAAGCTTTTACTGTTGCCCAACATTGAGCTAAGGGAACCCCATTTGGGATCGGGACCCACAGTTTAATAAGGAATTATATAATGGGTTGTTCTACTTGAGCACTTAAAATGCTTCTCTATGTAAAATATTCCCTGCAAATAAACACTAGCATGACATTACAAGTGGGCTGCCTTATAGTCTTTGTTTCAGATATGTTAATTTTACTTGTATGGAATATTTTTATGTGGAGGAACATTTTAAGATGGCACCTCTTTCCAGAGATCTGACAATGTCTTCTAATCTGCCAGCATAAACTTAATTTCATAAGGACATCCAAAAAACACACATATTTTTTCCAGATTGGAAAGTGTGTGTTACCATCTCCTGAGTGTAGGAGGGCACTGCTTGAAGTTGTTTCATGTTGCATCAAGAGTCTAATGTCTTGAATTGTCATTGTTCACAAAGGAGACAAAAGTAGACATGTAATTGTATCTTGGTTTTTGCAAAATGGACTCTTTTTCTCTTGCTCATTTCATTATCTACATCTGTTGCTGAGTTGGTTGAGTGATGAACTTCATGTGTGAAAGTTGTCCTTCTGGCCTCTGAGATTTTGATATCAGTATGATGTGTTGGAGGAAAATTCTGAGAGTGCCTTGGACCGCGAGAAGATCAAACCAGTCCATACTCCAGGAAATAAAGCCTGACTGCTCACTGGAGGGAAAGATATGAGAGACAAAGATGAAGTACTTTGGTCCCATAATGAGAAGACAGGAAAGCTTAGAGAAGACAATGATGCTGGGGGAAATTGAAGGAAAAAGGAAGAGGGGCCGACCAAGGGCAAGATGGATGGATGTTATCCTTGAAGTGGCTGGTTTGACCTTGAAGGAGTTGTGGGTGGTGACAGCCGACAGGGAGCTCTGGCGTGGGGTGGTCCATGAAGTCATGAAGAGTCAGAAGCAACTGAACAAATAAACAGCAACATGTCTGTGGAGATGTTCTTTTGCTACAATGGCTCATTTGTTCATATTGGTACATTGCAAGGTTTTGCCATCTTTTCTGGGACATGTTCAAAAAGAATATCGAAGCCCCAGTGAACCTAAGAGACTTCTCTGACCCAATACCACTAGAGCTACTATACAAACCAGATCTAATTCCACCTTGGGCATCAGTTATAGATCATGATAACTCTGGGATGCAGCATCTCCAAGCCCTGAGGCCAAAGTGCAGGCTGGAGACTCATTATAGCATTGACTGAAAAAACTACAAGAAAAGGGTATTTGCTCTTTCAGGCAGAATGCAAAAGTGCCTTTCCTGGATTTACATTTGCCAAGAATTCTAGTAGTCCTTCCTAAGATAAGGGAATTAAATAATTATGCCGTGCTCTGAACTTTTGGGGGACATAAACATGGGTTGGAAACTTTTAAAGCAAAATCAGACCGCTAATTTGATGTCCCTAGAAGTGTCTGGATTTCTGAAAATTTGAAGTCTTCCTTGATTTGGGGACCTCCATACGTTTTAGACTACAGTTCTCATTACCTCTGATGTGGCTAGGACTGATGGGTCTGCTAGTTCGAATCATGTGAAAGGCACTGTCTAGAGAAAGTCTAGGTTAAAACTCTTTAATTGGAAAAAGAAACCATACAACATAAGAATATCTGGAATTTAGGGGTTTTGTTGTAACAAATAGACCAGATTGGAGTTTTTCCACAGCAAATGGATGAAACAAGGACTCCTCTATGGGCTTAGCTCATGGAAATGTCATGGTCTAGTGTTATGTTCAGTTGTGACCTTAACTGTCTAGCTAGTTGAGAGCATCAGTTAGCAGATGTGGATTTTGGCTAATTCTGCGTACTAGCTTTAACCCAGTGCATTTTGCCTGGGAGATAGAGAGGAGAAATGTTCAAGGCTTGCTTACACCTTCCATCTATTAGGAGCAGTAGTAAGCATGCCTGTGGTCCTAGCTGTGGCAGGAAATAGAGGCAACAATGGTGGAACCTCTTTCCATCTTATACAAAGCTACTGTGATCTTTATGGGTCCTAGCCAATTCCATGTGATTCTTTATTTTATCCCTTATTTGGCAGTTCATGGTAAGATCCTCGCCAAGCACATCCCAGCCAAACAGTGACCAGCCATGTTGGCTGGGGAAGTCTGGAGTAGCTTTTCCAAGCTCTGAGGCAGATGCTTGCTCATTGAGTGTTGTAATATTGGCTGGGATGTCTTATGAAGCAAGCTGTATGGGGTTTGGGGGTGGGTGGGGATGGGGGAGTTTTAGGATCCTGCTGATCTATTCTGAAATATCTAACAGAAAAGACTGTTTTTGCATAACATTGTCTTGCTTTGTTTTTGTTTTGTTTCTTCCTGTACAGGACTGGGAGTGTCTAGTTCTAGAGAAGCTAAAATGGGACCTAGTGGCAGTAATAGCAAATGACTTCTTGGATCATATTCTCCAGCGGCTGCCCCTTCCCCAGCATAAGGTGGACTTGGTGAAGAAACACGCACAGACATTCATTGCACTGTGTGCTACAGGTATAGTTTGAGCTATGAAAGGTGGACTTCTTTGGAAGTGTGGCTCGGCAGTGAACAAGATTAAGACAAGGCAGGCCTTCTTTTAATTCCTAACTATGCTAAACAAATTACCAGTCTCATCTAAGATTCTTATTTTTAAGAGAATCTGAATATCATTCTGTTTGATCCCAAGTCCCTTTATCCCTGAGCTTTGGCTTCTAAATACTTTCGGAAAGGCAAGGGTGATTTATTGTTCTTAATATTTTAGAATAGATTGAAGGACCTGCTATTCTAAAAGATTCTCAATAGATGCAGAAAAAAATCCTATAAAGAAGAACAGGCCCATGTTTTCTGTTATCAGAGATCTTAATCCAATTGCCAGTCCCTGGTAACGTAGACCAGTGTTTCTCAACCAGTGTGCCGTGGCACACTAGTGTGCCCTGACGGTCCTCCTGCTGTGCCGCGAGAAAAGCTCTCTGCCCCCTTTCCTTCCCCCTCCTCCTGCCGAACTTGCTGAAGCTGCGTGGAGGAGCCCCCCCACTGAAGCTCATCTACCGCTCATGCTCCTCCATGGGAGAGCTGAAGCTGGGGGGGGGGCTGGGCATGGTGCGACCTGGCTCCGCACCCTCCCCAGCTTTGGCACTCCCAGCAGCTGCTCCAGCCTTGAGGGACAGTGCGAAGCCACCATTATCCTGGCTCTGGCACCGCTGGCTTGGCACTGCCCTCTCAAGGCTGGAGCAGCTACTGGGGGAGATGAAGACAGGGGGAGGGGCGGGGCATGGCACAGCCTGGCTCCGCCCCCTCCCCTGGCTTCGGCACTCTCAGCAGCTGCTCCCAGCAGGCCACCATCCCTCAGCCGTTCTTTACTGTGTCAGAGTGTCATTTTGTGTCATTTTGATTGGTGGTGTGCCCCCGGATTTTTTTAATGTTAAAAGTGTGCCACGGCTCAAAAAAGGTTGGGAAACACTGATGTAGACACACTGAATTTATGACAGAATGGTAAGACAGTTCCATACATTACATACAGTAGCTTCTGTGAGTCTTCCTTAGCTGGCGCTAGCAAGTGGATTTAGGTCAGAAGCTTTCACTATTTATTTTATTTATTTATTTATTAGTTCAACTTAATATACCACTCTCTCTGGAGCCCAGAGCGGTTTACACAATTAAAATAGCAGGTAAAACACATAGAACACAATAAAACCAAATTTAAAACCCCCAGTTAAAACCCTATTAGTAAGTTAAGCAAGTGCTAAAGTTTAGCACTTGCTTAACTTACTTTGTGGAGTCACCTTCTCTCTCTCTCTCTCTCTCTCTCTCTCTCTCTCTCTCTCTCTCTCTCTCTCTCATGTTTCCATTTTGCTGAGAGAACTTTCACAACTCTGTTGTATAGTTTTGCCTTCTCTCGGTGTTCCATCTAATTGAGATGGAATGCCTGGCTCACCACTCGCATTCCAATGGTCATCTAAAATAGGCATCCATTCAGTCCTGAGCCCTTTTGTGCAGTCAGGAATCAGATTTGAACTTTGCCATGTCTACAGCTGCATTTTTCTGTTACGAGTGCAAGGACAAAGGTGCACAGTCACATGCATCTTTAATATTAGCTGGTTTCACATAACATGCTATCAAAAAGAAGTAACTGTTAGGTAATGAAGCATCTTGTACAGGTTCCATGTGCTGTTCGCTTATTTTCTAGGTTCAGGCATGAGAAAAGGGAAATGCTTTGTGGTTACTTTGCAACTCTAGGATGTGTTCTCCAGTCACTCTTGATGACCTGGAAGTGAGTGGAGAATGCATTATGCAGTAATGTTTCCCCTTCTTCCTTCCACTGCAGTTATTAAGGGCTGGTGTATTTAGATGTTAACAGGAAACAACACATAACTATTAATTATAGATACATTTGGTGCCCAGGGTTTTCAACATATCCTTCTACGGTCCATTTGTGCAGACCACTCCTTACATTTTGTTGCAATATGATTTCCATAAGGTTATAAATTGTGTGAACATTTTAAGTGTTGTTTCCAAGTTCCTAATTGAACTCGATAGCTATTGAGCTGAATTTGAGAAGTTGTTTTTGTAACGCCTAAAGCCTTTCGCAGTCTAAGGTCTTCCTCACTCCACAAGTTTTCTTCTGCACATTACCATCATCTCAAGGTCTTCTGCTCCATGGGTTTCTTGTTTACGTTTTGTGAGTGAAGATGACCTTCATAAAGAGGAGGGCTTTTTATCATAGCCTCACTGGATATCCACTGACGTATTATTGATACAACAGAGAAGAGGCTGTAGTCCCAATTCTTAATAATTGGAATTAATTCTGATAAGTTTTGGGAGGCTAGCGCTATTTATGCATTTTTATTCAGAAATAGATCCTACTGGTTTTAATGTAGGTGGATATGGGGTTGCAGACAAATTCAGAAGAGAGACATGTACAGAACCGTACTGTTATTTATTGCATTGCTTGTTCTGACCTACCTAGTGAAGAATGTAGCAGGATATAATTATTTTAAATAAAAAATTAAAGAAACGTCTATATAATCCCTTCCAAAAATGCAGGAAGCATGTATCTTGTTGATATTCAATGCTTCTGCCAAAGTTGCATACCTAAACTAGAAAATGCTAGTCACTCAGCATAAATTTGCTTAGTTTTAGCTTTATGTAGCGTGTGGACTCTGCCTTAAGCCCCCACCCGCTTCCTCCTTTTCCTTTTTTCCATGGAATATTGTACTAGATGTAGTAGCGAGCAGGTAGATTTGTCTGTCTTCCCTTCACTTAATGTCCTTTCTCTCCCTTTGGAATTTGTAGATTACACATTTGCAATGTACCCACCTTCCATGATTGCTACAGGTAGCATTGGAGCGGCAGTCCACGGCCTCTCTACCTCATCCAATGATTTTTCTGGCGAGGCGCTTATGGAGTTGCTTGCTAGCATTACTGGCACAGAGGTGGTGAGTATGCAGTTGGAGATTGCAGAAGATTGAAGGGGAAAATGGAAGTGCTGCTTTCATTTTGCTGCCTGATTCCAGGGTAGCCATTGGCAGTTAAATTTTCACATTCAATACAGAAAGGGTGTTATTCGTACTTATAAAGAGGCCAGATGTTCTGATGACAACAAGCATCATTTTGTACCCTTCTGCAATTTGGACAAACAAATTGTAGTTCAGTTGCTTACTTAATAATGTTGTTTTTGGAGCAAGGTGGGCAACTTAGTTAATATCTGAGCATGTTGAGAATTAGAGTCCAAATACATGTAGTCGTTCATCTGCATTTTAAAGACACGGGACAACCATATTTCTGCTAACAAAGCTGAGGTACCTGAACAAGGCTGATGACTCACCATGGCTGTAATTGTTTTGTATAATGATGATTAGAAAACCTAGACAGCTAACAAAAAAAGATGACCCTGCAATGGTATTTCATTCTTCCTCCAAATGTGCTTAGATTGCAGCTTCTTTCACCCCACACTATTAGCTTGGGGTAATGGGAATTGCAGTTCAAAATCTTGACTAATTAATAATGGTGTCTCAGATTAAAGAAGGCTACATAACGTTAGCAATAGTAAGACAATAATTTTTTGTCTAATTTTTTTGGGAGGGGAGCATTGAGAGATGTATATATTTAAAACAGAATTCCGATTGGTGGTTCTAGAACAGGCATGGACAAACTTGAGCCCTCCGTGTGTTTTGAACTTCAACTCCCACAATTCCTCACAGCCGTGACTTGAAGTCCAAGGCACCTGGAGGGCCCAAATTTGCCCATGCCTGTTCTAGATAGAATTGAACAAAAGGGGTCAGGTTCTAGAATTGAAAATTGTCATCTCTTTAAAATCCAAGCTATTTGTTGTGCAAAGTCAGGCACATATCTAAATGCCTCATTTATGAGAAAAGAAGGGACCATTCTAACAGAGGAGACCGAAAATGAGAATTGAACTAGATATGTTTAAAGTCAAGGAAGGACAGTTGACTAAGTAAGTAAATAAATTAACTTCTCCTTGATGTGGTTCATGTCAGTGATTTACAAGGTAGTCCTGTGTATGTTTATTCAAAAGTGAGTCTCTGTGTTTAGTTGGAGCCCGCTTTGTAATAGAGTATGTTCAGGATTGCAGGCTTAACAGGCTGTGATTGAAAATCCTTCATTTTACCTGAGAAGCATGCTTAAGAAAGGGCATTTCATTTTTCACCTGCTCATATAACCTTCTGTATTAATGCTGTGGATCCAAATGCCAGAGGGATAGCAAATGCACCAGTGGGGATGGCTTAGGCTTCACCTGGCTTCTCTCCTACATCATGCGCCTAGTAAATATAGGGATAGGAGAAGGGAGCTTTCTTTGTGTGTTGTGAATTTCATGCATGGGGACCCCTCAATTTATTTTTCTTACCTGTTTGGACAGCTGATGTTGTCATCTAGCAGGAATATAGCATCACTGTTCAAGAAGCATATTGACTAACGGGAGCATGTCCAGATGAGGGCAGTAGATAATAGAAACAGTAGAAGATATGAAAGCCATGTTTAAATGGATGTCATAGTGAAGATGGAGCAAGCTTGGTTTCTGCTGCTCTGGAGACTAAGATACTGAGCAATGGATTCAAAGAACAGGGAAATATATTTCATCTAAGCGTTAGGATTTCCTGACAGTAAGGGTTGTTCACCAGATGAATACACCATCTCCTTCTCTGGAAGCTTTTAAACAAGCTGGATGGTCATATGTCAGGAGTGCTTTGATTGCGTAGTCTTCCATGGCAGGGGATTGGACTGAATGGCCCTTATGGTCCCTTCCAGCTTTATGATTCAGTAACATATTAGTCATAGAATCATAGAGTTGGAAGAGACCACATGGGCCATCTAGTCCAACCCCCTGCCATGCAGGAAAAGCACAATCAAAATATCCCTGACAGATGGCCATCCAGCCTCTGTTTAAAAGTTTCCAAGGAAGGAGCATCCACCACACTTTGAGGCAGAGAGTTCCACTGTTGAACATCTTGTACGGTCAGGAAGTTCTTCCTAATGTTCAGGTGGAATCTCCGTTCCTGTAATCAATAGCAGAATCCTACTGCTATTCAGTAAACCTTCTTTTCTTGGCAACCCACAGACCTTGCTGTTTTCTTTAGCTCCCTCAGTAATATTGCTGAACATTTTTGCACAGGGGTTCTAACACAGCTCCCCTCCTCACTGCTCTAGAAGGGCTAGAACAAGGGTGAAGAAAATTTGGTGCTCTCAGCCCCATTTTTGTTAAAGTTCTCCAGAGCTCTTGTTCCCCAATTAAAAATCTAATTGAAAATCAGTTTGTCTCTCAGAAATTGATAAAAGTTGCCCAAAACTTATCCAAAACACAGCGTAGCCTTCTCCACTTCTCAGAGAACCTTGCCCCGTCCCAAAGGGCTGAAAGGAAAAATAAGTTGTAGCATGACGGCACTTCTGCTTTTCTGAAAATGCAAGGGTATGTTTGTGTATGGGTCAGTAGTCTAAGTTGGTTCCTATCCCTGTCACGCAACAATGGTCTAGTCCAAAAAACCCTCCTAAAAGAAGTTCAGATAGACAATGAAAAGCTCCAGATTAAAGAGGAAAACTGAGGGATTTTTTTTGTATCATTCAGAAGCATGCATGTGACTCGTGATTTGAAACCTGAAAGAAAGGTGCGGATGGCATTACTAAAAGCCACAACACTTTTCAGAGTATATAGCATGCAACAATGTGTTTTCTTCAGTGCATATATCCACACAGTTGAGAGTAGCAGAGGCTTCTTTAAATTCCAGTCCAGTGCGGAAGTGTTGGGGCCTCCGGAAGCGGAGGATGCCCTTGGCTTTCTTTGCCTGCTAGGTGCAAAGGCTACATGGCAGGCACAGGAAAATACTGAGCCCTCTCCTAGCTGAGCCTTCTGGCTGGCAGCCTTCCGCTCCATCCTTTGCTTCTATCCTGATTCCCAAGCCAGTGCTCCCTTATTGATACAAAGCCAGGCCAGTGAGTGGCTGCAACTCTTCCCTTGTCAGCGGGGGTTGCCATGAATCTGGCTGTCTTTCCAGAGTCCAACTGCATTTTCCCAGTGCGCCCTGCCAGCTTCCTGGCCTGCTGGTGAATGGATGATTGCCGCACACTGCAGATGGCGCCTCCGCTGATTGCTTGCATGATGTCTCACATCAGTTGCTCTTTTTTATCCTTCTATACACAGTAAGCCTTTGAAAAGCATCCCAGCACTGATTGGACAGGTGTTAGAGATTGCCTTGGCCAATAAAGGAAGGCTGGAACCAGCTTAGCGTCTGGTCATGTGGGCTGATGTCAGATTCCTGCCAGGGTCAACTGTGGAGTCTGGAGACATTCACTTCAAGTGCCGTTCTGGAGTTTTCCCTTGGCATCAGCAAAGGGCAAAGCTGATGTTTTAAGGGAAACAGTTACTCTGCTACCTGGTGAAAACTGCAAGGTACAGCGAGAGCTGTAGAATTGTACCTGTCTTGCAGATCCCTGCTTGACTGTTACAAATCAGAACGCTGTCTCTGTGACTTTGGTTGGCTTTTTGCCCCAGGCTTTCTCACTTGCCCATAGCCAGCTGCTTGCAAGCTGCTCCGGTGAACGAGGCCAAAGCCGAATGCTGAGCCCGTGAGCATTGCTGATTGAAGGCACTGCAGAACAGGTGGGAGGTGGAGAGAGGATTATAAAAGAGCGAAAACTTTGAAAGAGAAGATTAGATGCACTGAAGTCACCAAGGCTTCATTGGGAAAGTTCAGTCAGTCCAAAGTTGGAAGGACTCACTTTTATCAGTTGGGATCTTCTCTGCTGCCCAGTTCCTTTTGGCTTCTTTTCCACTTTTAAAAATATTGAATATCTTGTCTCCTGAACTGATATTTGAAGGAAAAGCGAGCATCTTCTTCATGAAGTCTTGTGCCATGCCTTCTGCCATGTTTAATAGGCGTCTGCTAAAGAGTCAACAAGGAAGGACTTCAAGCAGTGACTTGAATTATTTATTCTCACTTGTGTTGGTCCCCTGCAAGGTTGAAAAGCTGTCCTGTCTTTTCAGGGGGAATGAAGGGAAAGCAGTGCTTCTTCCCGGTGCAATGAAAAAGAGTTTCTGTCACTACTAATTGCAGTCTTCCCTTTGAATAATAATAATAGTAATGATTTATTTATTTATTTCTATCCCACTTTTTCCCATGGTGAGATTTAAAGTAGTGTACAGCATGTAAAATCAAGACAATCAATCAAAACTTTATTACCGTCACAGACCAGCACAGAAATCAAGACAATTACAAACAAAAATATGAACATGAATCCTGACAAATAAGAAATTAACAATTTAAGACATTGAAACATTTTAAACTCCCATTACCATTATAAACTTCTGCTTGTTTTCTGCTGCCCTGGAGACTTCAAGAGTGCTATTTCACTCTAATGTTAGAGCACTCTTACACTGTAGAGAAGTTATAAATCTTCCTGCAAAGGTAATGTCCCAGCAATGTTATTAGGAAACCCCTTGTTACTCTTCTGCACCTAGAAGTGGTTCCTGCTCAATGAAAGAATGTGCTTATTTTAAATGAGCATGTGGATAGCATCCGTGTGGGATGACAAAGAGCTATGGACGGATTACTTTAGTGCATGTGGTCATTTTCTTGAAGGGAGTACAGAACCATTTTTGTGGACCATACTTTCTTTGTATTTACCACAGCCATATTCCTTTGTTTCATGTTAGCATGTTACTTGTATGAGTTTCTTTGGTGTGCGTTTTGCACCAAGGGTAAACATTTTTATCTCTGAATGGTTTGCTATGACTATGGATGCTGCATTGGAGAGGCATCCATATTACTTATAGAGTTGCCCATGTCCTTTGCTGTAAATCTCTCTTGTGAGCAGTTCACCTGACACTTCCAGAAGCTCAGGATCTTAGAAAGCAAAGTTGCCAAATACTTGTGATTGCCAAAGGAAATGCTATCTTTGAATATACGTGGCACTTGCTCACTGTGGATATTTTAAATAGTTGTGGGTATGTTGTAAGCTTATGAGATAAGTCTATATAGCTCAGCATTTACACGCTGAGAGTCAGTGGCTCTCCAGGGCTTTAGGCAAGTTATTTTTAAAAATAACTCTCAGAATCCTCAAACTGACATGACCACTGGCTGGATCAATTCTTGTTGTCAGCCAAAAAAAAGTAATTTACAGTATCCCAGGTGTTAATCTTTTCAAGCAGGAGCCCCTGGTGGTGAAATGGTTAAACCTTTGTGCCGGCAGGACTCCTGACCGAAAGGTTGGTGGTTTGAATGTAGGGAGTGGGGTGAGTTCCCATCTGTCAGCTCCAGCTTCTCATTCGGGGACATGAGAGAAGTCTCCCATAGGATGGTAAAACATCCGGGCATCCCCTGGGCAACATCCTTGCAGACAGCCAGTTCTCTCACATCAAAAGCGACTTGCAGTTTCTCAAGTCGCACCTGACACCATTAAAAAAATATTTTCAATCTCCACCTGGAGATGCTGGATCTCCTGCTCCATCTGATGAGCAAAGTATGTGTTCATCCACCCAGGTTGGGTCCTTCCTTAGCTTTCCAAACACTTTTGGGGATGCACAGAGTGGAGTTGGGAAGTTCAGTTTTTTTACACTCTCTCTTTAAACACAGCATTTCAATCCCCAAGGAGAGCCCTAATTACAATGCATCTTATTTCATAGATGCAAATCCTCTTCTCTTCGTAGCTTTTGCTTCCCTTCCTATATACTTGGAAGATGGACCCAAATTATAGAATGACCTTCAGTGGGCCCTCTTGCTATAGAGAGGAGGCTTTAGAGGCTACAGTTACTGGTACCGTCTTGGGGAAAGGGTGTTGGGTGTTACTATTTTTTACTTGCCACATCCTTTGTCATTTCTAAGAACGACATGTGGATTCTTCGTAAGATTGTGCACACCCGTATGACAGGATCTCTGCGAACAGAGCCAGCCTCAGGGAGTCTGTTGAGGGTCCATGTGAAACTCTGCAATATGAAATGTCACTTCACGATAAGCAGGGACAAGAAGTTGATGCTTGGCCTTTAAAGAAGGGTAGTGCAACAGGTTAAGGCATCTGCTGGGTCTCACCGCTGTGGCTCACTGCAGAACTTCAGGGGTTTCCACATCTTCCTGAAACTAGTCATTGCTGCATGCAACTCCTTTCTAACTTGAAGGTCAAGGTTTTCCCTTGTATTAAGATCATTACCTTGGCAGTGCTGTTTTATGAAGAACTTGGCTGTGAGGAATCTACCCAGTTCAAATACTTGCAAAATTGGAGGTGGGAGGAAAGAGAACTCTAGTTACTAAATACTCTACAGCACTATGGCAGTATTTTGTACACTGTTTCATCGGAAGAGTGGGAAATAGAATACATATTTGTGGCATTTGCTCCCCTCTGCGTGGAGCAAGACACAGGAAAGCTTGTGATAGCTGCGTCTCCCTTGCAAGCCAGATGTGGTCTTCTATCTTGTTGTACTGCCACAGTCTCTTGCCTGTTCCTGCCACAGACAGCAGGATTGGATATTGCCTCATAAGCAGAAGGGGATGTAAGGATACTGGTTGTGTCACCTTCAGAATGTTTCATTGTTGAATGTGTTGTTGAAAGCTTTCATGGCCGGAATCACCAGGTTGCTGTGAGTTTTTCAGGCTGTATGGCCATGTTCCAGAACCATTGTCTCCTGATGGTTCGCCCACATCTATGGCAGGCATCCTCAGAGGTTGAGGGGTCTGTTGGAAACTAGGCAAGTGAGGTTTATATATCTGTGGAATGTCCAGGGTGGGAGAAATAACGCTTGTCTGCTTGAGGCAAGTGTGAATGTTGCAATTAGCCACCTTGATTAGGTGGGTTGCTGTGAGCCCAGAAAACTCACAGCAACCCAATTTCAGCCCAGGATTTGGCATTTAAAACATAGTGGTCTCCTATGGTCTCTATATGAAGTTGGACTACATTTCCCATCAGGGATCAAGGGAGCCATAGTCTGGAACACCAGAAAGTCCTAATTCCAGTTTTAAAATCTAGCTAACATTAAAGGATGAACTGCTGTGATGGGTACTGGTGAGTAGTAATGTGCTCTGCAGTGAAGGTTATGTGTCTTGTGTACATGGAAAAACTTGGAAAAATAGACCTTTGAGTTCTTAATATACCAAATAACAATTCTGGCAGGAATAGTCACTCCTTATTTAACAAGTAAACCAGAAAATTAAGTTCTGGTTTTATGCTCTGTTAAATAAAGACATATTTTGGTCCAACTGAAAAATGCCCAGATAATAGACAAATTCCCCTACATTATTTTGAGTCCATTTCAAAAGATAAAACAAGAGTTCAGTGTGATGCCAGGTTACTCCCCCGTCCAGCAGTTGCCTACCTGTGTTAGTGGAACATAATGCTAAAAATACAACCCAAAATTCGTTTAGTGATTAATTGTTATGTAACGTCTTTTTCCTCGACCTCTCAAAACATTTCCATTGCACTCTTTCCAGCAGATTCACCAAACAATAGAGACATAATTGCAAAGTAATATGTCTTTTATCAGGGGTTCCCAGCCTTTGGTCCTCTGAATGTTTTGGAATTCAAATCCCAGAAACTCCATCCAGCTTGACCAGCGAGTTAGAATATGCAAGCAGGCAGACTTAAATACAGGCAGTCCCCAAGTTACATACAAGATATGTTCTGTAGAATGTGTTGTCAAAGGCTTTCATGGCCGGAATCACTGGGTTGTATGGTTTTCCAGGCTGTATGGTCATGTTCCAGAAGCATTCGCTCCTAACGTTTTGCCCACATCTATGGCAGGCATCCTCAGAGGTTGAGAGGTCTGTTGGAAACTAAGCAAGTGAGGTTTATATATCTGTGGAATGTTCAAGGTGGGAGAAAGAACTCTTGTCTGCTTGAGGCAGGTGTGGATGTTGCAATTGGCCACCTTGATAAGCATTGAATCACCTTGCAGGTTCAATGCCTGGACGATTGCTGCCTGGGGACTCCTTTGTTGGGAGATGTTAGCTGGCCCTGATTGATTCTTGTCTGAAACTCCCCTGCTTTTTGAGTCTTGCTTTTTATTTATTGTCCCAAATGAGAAGAGCTATTTTCTCAAAACTCCACTAGTGTTCAAATTTGTGCCAAATTTCATTCAAATCCATAGTTTTTTGGGTTCATAGTGCTCTCCAAATGTAGGTGAACTACGTGCCCCCTAAATCACTGCCAATTCCTCCCAAACCCCTCCAGTATTTTCTGTTGGTCATGAGGGTTCTCTGTGCCAAGTTTGGTCCAGTTCTGTAATTTGTGGGGGTCTCAGTGGTCTGTGGAAGTCAGAGCTGAATCGATTGTAGGTACTGCAAATCCCATCATCCGTTGCCCATACTCCCCCAAACATATTGTTTTTGTGATTAATCACTATGCTTTAATTGTGTTCAATTTGTAACAATGAAAATACATCCTGCATATTAGGTATTTGCATTAGAATTCGTAAGAGTGGCAAAATTATTTATGAAGTAGCAACGAAAATATGGTTGGGGATCACCACAACATGAGGAACCTTATTTAGGGCTCACAACATTAGAAAGGTTGAGAACCACTGCATTAATACATATATCTTTCTGTTTAATTGCTATTAAACTTAAATAATAATAATTTCTAGGGGGCGGTGAGTAAATTTTTTCTGGCAAGGGGGTGGTAGGCCAAAAAAGTTTGGGAACCACTGATCTAAAGGAATGCAATAAACGCCCACCCGAGCAATTGCCACAGTGTAATTTATTTTTACCATGTTACTTCCACTCTCTTCTCCTCTCCCCCAGTTTTTCTGTCTCACTCTTCATAACCAAAATAGAAAACAAAGCAACTCTCTTTGTTGCTAGACATGAGCACAAGTTGCTAACTTGTTTTTTCCCCCACTTGGTTTAGAGACATTTATGCAATAATTTTATATAATAATTTTTCTGCCCCTTCTTGATTTTTTTAAAATTCTGTGGGTGTGGAGGGGGTTAAAACCTACTTTATATGGAAGTGACTGTGTAGGGAGTTTACCCTGCCTGGAGCCTCTTTTTAGCCGTGTTCAGGCTTGGTGATGTAATTCACATGCCAGTTCCGTGCACATGCCCCGAACCCACTATAGAGGGAGTTTTGCCAGTAACATTGCCAGCAGGGGATGCAGAGCATGTGCAAATATCAAATGTGCTCAGAATAGAGCAAATGGAGACAGGTGAGGTCTGAGGAGTGTTGGCAGAAGGGAGATCCCTTTAGCTGGGTTTTTGATCACTCCCAGAATTTTCCAGATAGAAGCATTTGGTTGAAGGCTCCAGGAGCTGTAAGCCAACATAAAGTGCATCTATACTATACAGAATTAATGCAGTTTGACAGCACTTTAATTGCCATGGCTCAGTGCTATGGGGTCCTGGGATTTGCAGTTTGGTGGGAACCCAGCACTGTGGCAGAGAAGGCTAAAGACCTTGTAAAAGTACAACTCCCATTATTACAGATCATCGAGTCATGACAGTTAAAGTGGTGTCAAGCTGCATAGTTATTTTTCCAACTTGTGTTCAAGGTTTGCTCAGTTAATATTGTGTTGAAAACAGTCTCAAGCCTCAGATGAAAAATAAGAAGTGGAAATTAACCATTCCTTTGGTGCTCTCATCCCTTTCCCAGGACTGTCTGAAAGCTTGTCAGGAGCAGATTGAAGCTGCCTTGGCCGAGAACCTGAAGCCGACCTCCCAGCCACGGCAGGAATACAGCTCCTCCAAGAACACCACTTACCCCGACAGCCAGGAGGTCACCCCCACCGGCACTCCTACGGATGTCACCGACATCAACCTGTGACCAAGCCTCCCCTGTGACCACCCAGATCCTTGCAAGTAGAACCTGGCACAGAAAAGGAAGGAGAGGACTGGGTTGCTGTGAATTTTCCAGGCTGTATGGCCATATTCCAGAAGTGTTCTCTCCTGACGTTTCGCCCACATCTATGGCAGGCTTCCTCAGAGGTTGTGAAGTCTGTTGGAAACTAAGCAAATGGGGTTTATATATCTGTGGAATGTCCAGGGTGGGAGAAAGAACTCTTGTCTGTTTGAGGCAAGTGTGAATGTTGCAATTGCCGAGCTTGATTAGCATTGAATGGACTTGCAGCTTCACAGCCTGGCTGCTTCCTGCCTGGGGGAATGCTTTGTTGGGAGGTGATTAACTGGCCCAGACTGTTTCTTGTCTGGAATTCCCCTGTTTTCTGAGTGTTGTTCTTTATTTACTGTCCTGATTTTAGAGTTTTTAAAAAAAATACTGGTAGCCACATTTTGTTCGTTTTCATGGTTTTTTCCTTTCTGTTCAAATAGTCCACATGCTTGTGGATTTCAATGGCTTCTCTGTGTAGTCTGACATGGTAGTTTTTAGAGTGGTCCAGCATTTCTGTGTTCTCAAATAATACGCTGTGTCCAGATTGGTTCATCAGGTGCTCTGCTAAGGCTGACTTCTTTGGTTGAGTTAGTCTGCAGTGCCTTTCATGTTCCTTGAGTCGTGTTTGGGCAATGCTGCGTTTGGTGGTGCCTATGTCGACTTGTCCACAGCTACAGTAAGATGCCTGCAGAAGTGAAAGGATCCCTCTTGTCCTTTGTTGAACATGACATTTGTTGGATTTTCTTAGTGGGTTTGTAGGTGGTTTGTAGGTTGTGGAGAGGACTCCTGAAACATTCTGCCCACCTGGATTCATCACCGAAGAACAAAGGAAGTTTGAGAAGATTTCCCCAGTGAACATTGTCATTGTAATAAGGCCATGGTGAAATTGGGTCTTAGAGGAACTGGGTGGGGCTCAGACAGGAAAAGGCAGTTTTTGTCTTGCAAACCTGATTTTCTTTGGAATGATTGGAACATGGTTCGGCTTGGAAAGGCAAGTTCTGAGTCTTCGTTCCAAACATTCTTCTGTTTGGGTTTGCTTCGTTGGTAGGGCGCTGTTAATCACTGTTGTCTTAACTGTCTCTGTGTGCCTGCTGCATGCATGTCAGGTGATGTAACGCACTTTTGTTACCTAAACGACTCGCCTTCACCCTCTGTGAAGACATTTTAAGCATTTGCCTGAGACCTCCTTGGCTGAAACTGCTTTTCTCTTGCTGCCATGTATGGGCAACTGGTGAGAGATCAAGTGAAGCGCTAGCTTGGTGGCTTCCTTTTCCAGTTTTGCTCAATACTAAAAAAAAGTCTTAGTTATCCTTTAAAGGTTAGTAGTAATAGGCTCGAAGGTTAATAGTAGCACAAGTCCTTTAGCCTTTCAGTGGAAATGAGTGGGTTTTGGCTAGCTTTGTAGAGGTGCTTGTAAAGTGCTGCTTGCCATAGTGAAAGCTTGGGGACAGGGGGAGAAATCCTCTCATCACAGTAGGCTGAAGCAATACATTGTCCTTGCACCCAATTGCCTTTTCTTACTCCCCAGAACCCCTGAGCAACTTTATTTATTGTGTGGATTAAGTATTATAAAACTGCAGAGTGGGGGAAGGGGCTTGATAGTGTTTGTTATCCTGGTCTATCTCTTCTTGACGTCCAAAACTAGTGCCTTAATGTTCTCCCTTATTCTCCTTCATACCTCTGGGTTGCTTAGTTTGAGAGATTAGTCAGTGTTGAAGTCAATCCACATTCAGAGTACACCCAAAAAGTGCTGCTATAACTTGTATGTAGAAATCCCCCCTTTGTCTTCACTGCCAAAAAGAGAGAGAGAGAAAGATAGAAAGAAAGAAAAGAGGCAGGAGAGCTACATGCAAAGGGTGGATGGAGAAGTAATAGGAAATCAAAGCTATTGGATTGCCTGCTTTTATAACAGGGGTCAAAGATTAACCTCTTTCCCCGAAAGAGTTTACAATATGAAGAGCGGCAGACTGCACTGGAGTCAATAGTTGTGTTCTTGTTCAGGAAAAAAAAGGGTTTGTTTGTTTCTACATGCTGCTTTTATAAGAAATCACTTTTGAGAATTATCAAAGTCGTGATGGGAATTTGGGACGCTCCAGCTGGAGAAGAATATGGACTGATGCTACCTAGAACACCACTGGAGACCACGTTTGCTAACGATAAAAAGGTGCTTCTTTGCCATTTTTCTTTCCCCTCATTGCGCTTAAGCCTATTTAGTCATAACGGAAGTGCTACTGGCAGGTCTGGTAAATGGGAAGTCAGTATCCTAAAAACTTCATAGAAGTTTGGAAATGAGGGGAAATTATTTTTATAGATCCACTTATATCTGTATCTATATTATACAGCTTTAAAGAAAGTTTGTCCATATTATTCATCATCACTTGAAATCTGATTGTTCTGAAAACCCTTTTATAATATTGCAATAAAGGATTTTTAAAAACTAGCAGATTCTTTCTTTCATTGGAAGTAGAAATGTGGTGTAAAAGGATCAAATGGACCTAGAATCTAATGCAGGGTTTCTCAATCAGGGTTCCCCGGAATCTGTAAGAATCTGCTAGGAGTTCCACAAGAGATGGCTGTAGATCAAAATAGGTTCCCAAGATATGAACATTGTTGCAAGCATTCCTGCAAGGTAAAAAGGGTGAGAAAGGCTGCTGTGTTGAAATCCTGCTATTTATTTCAGAATAGAAGACAGCTTTTTCCTGGTTCCTGCTTTCAGAGGGTTTATATAAATTCACTTATAGCACTTTCATGTAGTGCTTTGAGCATTGGATTCTAGGAGACCAGGGTTTGAGTTCCTGATTGAACATACCAGAGTCCCCGGTGGCACACTGTGTTAAATCCTTGTGCTGGCAAGACTGCTGACCAAAAGGTTGGTGGTTCGGATCTGAGGAGTGGGGTGAACTCCCATCTGTCAGCTATAGCTTCCCAGGCGGGGTTATGGGAGAAGCCTCCTACAGGATAGTAAAACATCTTGGCGTCCCCTAAGCAACATTTTTGCAGACGGCCAATTCTCTCACAGCAGAAGCGACTTGCAGTTTCTCAAGTAGCTCCTAACACACACACACACAGTGGAAACCTATCATTGAGGTCACACACCTGATGCCTCAGAGGAAGGCAATAAATATCAAACCCCTTTGAACAAATCTGGCCAAGAAATCGCTTACCTTAGAGTTTACCTTAAGAGTTACCATAAATTGGAAATGACTTGAAGTCACCTAATAACAAGACTGTAGACTTGCTAGTCTTACCAGAAGTGTATCTTATGCGGCAACATTCATTAAGATTATAAGATGAAAGGTGAACTTGCCATCATGTCCCGTTGGTGAGCTTTCCATGGGCAACTTGGTTGCAAACTGTGAAAAGAGTGCTGGGCCAGGCAAGTTCTCTGCCTGATTTAGCATGGTCCTTATGTTTGCTAGAATGGTTCAACCACACAACTGCTTCTTTCTAATAGGATTATGATAGACACAGTACAGATGGAAGGCCAGGATTACAAGAGACGTTGACCCAACGTGTTGAATCACAGTCTGTTCAAAGCTAATCCTTCACGTATACTGGCCTGCTGTTGGCTTGATTTTATTCCTCTCTGCTTTGAACCTTGGTTTTAGCAGCTTGCTATTACACAACACCAGCAAGCAAGATCTCCATCCACTTTAGTGCTCCAGGCTGTTTCAGCAGGCTAATTTACCACTCAGCATGGAGCTAACAGCTTTCGCCTGTGACTGGATCGGCTAATACCTGCCAAGTTAGAAAGATGGGAGATGTGCAAATTGTTAATAATCTGTGCTCTAGCAAGTGGCTGTCTTCGGGGACATCTCCCAGCACGAACAAACATGGCAGTCTTGAGGAGCCACTCAACCAAATCTTCCCTGGAGCTAAAACCTGCTCGGATACATTATTCTTCCTGTCCCAGCTGCTGCAGGCACATCACTAAAGGGGGCCTGTCATTCACATGAGAATGGCGGGTTCTGGGCGGTGAATAAGGAGACCAGGAGGATCCCCAAGTGCAAAATGTGTTAATGCTGCTCTAGGGCTTCTACAGCACAGAGGAAGCACTGACTTGTTGACTCCGAGCCAATGATCAAGGATTCCCCTTTGGCGGCCTCACATTTTTGTTGATCAAGGTTAACAGACTGCAGGCTTCTAGGAGGAGGAAAATACGCCATGGGAAGAAAGAAGCAAGTACAAGAAAAAGCACAGGCTGCTGTGGCCAGCTGCTTCTAGAAAACAAAATGTTGGAAGCTTTGGCATTATGTAATTCGAACTCAACATTCTTGTGGCTTAAATTGTAGCTTGATTTATAGACCACTGTATCAAAGAGAAGGGAGAGGGAAAGGCAGAGAGAAAATAGTTTGCTTTCTAAATGGTGGCAACATAGATTAGGCCAGTGTTTCCCAATCGTTTTTGAGCCGTGGCACACTTTTTACATTTACAAAACCCTGGGGCACACCACCAACCAAAATGACACAAAACGACACTCTTAACACAATAATACATATAGTTAATATGTTTTAAAAATGTATTTATACACTCAGTGTGAAACCTGGACCTGTTTCAATGAACTCAACATAGATATCCTGGCAGGAATGGCAGAAAGACACAAACTTCCCACACAGAACTCCCATAACCAAGAGAAAATGCTATAAGCGTTTGGTTTGACCTTGAGTTTTGGAGCTGTAGTTCACCTATATCCAGAGAGCACTGTGGACTCAAACAATGTTGGATCAAGACCAAACTTGGCATGAATACTCAATATACCCAAATATGAACGCAGATGGAGTTCAGGGGAAATGGACCTTGACATTTGGGAGTTGTAGTTTCTGGGATTTATAGTTCCCCTGCAATCAAAGAGCATTCTGAACCCCACCAATGATAGAACTGGGCCAAACTTCCCACACAGAACCCCCAGGAGGCAAGAGGAAGTCTCTACTTGGGGAAAGGGAGGCGGGCCTTTCCAATGAATGGAGAGGGAGAGACCAAGTAGAGGTAGGTTTCTTAGTGTTTTTATACTTCAACACACTAGACTCTCCCCCCCCCCCCCTTCCTGGAGGTTCCAATTTCCCCCGGCACACCTGATGATCGCTCATGGCACGCTAGTGTGCCCCGGCACACTGGTTGGGAAACACTGGATTAGGCATTGCTTGAGTGGCGGCGGAATAGCCAGATCACGCCAACATCAAAATATGCCAGGTCAGAGTGACGCCTAGGTGGCCTAGTTCCTCTTATTCTTCAGTCATGATTCGGCAGACAAAGCTTCTGTTAGGTGAGTGGGCCTAAGAACAAAAGACACTCCTCAGAAATGTACTGCAGAGTAACTTCTTCTTCATGTGGTCTGTGAAATCCACACACATGGGTTTTCCCCTGCGCATGCGCAGATTCTCGGATACTCTACTAGAAAGATCTAAATACAAGCACCGCCCACCTTCCCATCAGCCCCAGCGCCCAGGCGGGGCTTGCTCCTCAGTCCTTTTTTCCGCGCGAAGCAGGACACATCTCGGATTGCTCTCTCTAGCTTTTCCTCTGACCAGGTTTTTTCTTTCCCTTTCATTCTCGACCAGACCCCTTTAGATATGTCTGTCCCTACTTTTAAAAAATGCTCAGCCTGTGGGGTTAATTTACCCGAGGCTGATAAACATTTAAAATGCCTGTTGTGTCTGGGGGAGGCTCACCTAAAACAAGCCTGCAATATTTGCAGGAGCTTCACCACCAGGGCCCAAAGAGCCGGGATTCGCGCCTTAAGGCGCTCCTTTACGACCAGTCTCTGGCGCCAGAACAGCTTCGCCAAGGCGCTCAGCCTTCTCCCGAGCCTTGCCGCCTCCCCCATCCCTTGCAGGAGAGAGCTCACAACCTCCTCCGCAGCAAGAAGACCCATTGGAAGGCCCCTCTCCTTCCCAGGGCGAGCCACCAAGAAAGAAGGCAAAGCCGCCCAAACGGCAGCTCAAAAGACCAAACACAAGGAGAAGGAAAGGCAACAAAAAAGACACACTCACTGCCCAACCGGCCTTGAGATCTCCTGTGGCTGAACCGCCAGCAGTCTTCCTTGAACTGCCTGAAATGGAGCAGGACACAGCGTCCTTTCTGGAGCTCAGGAGCCTCCCAATTGCTCCCCATTGATGTGCTCACGTCCCAGGTGGACCCGAGCCTTGCCTTATCCTCCTCTTCTCCAACCAGCTCAGCTGGCTCCAGTGCCTGAGCGCTCTCCCTCCCCGATACTGGCTGCCCGTGCTGCTTCCCCAGCCACACGGCGCCGCTCCAAGAGAGCCTCGAGGCGCCGCTCTCCTTCTTCCTCCTCCTCCTCCTCCCGGTCCCGCAGCCCTCCTCCTAAACGTCGGCACAGTCGCTCCTCTCACCGTGCTTGGCCCCAGGAATACCCTTTTCCTCCCTTCCCTTACCCGCCTTTCCCTTATTATCCTCCCTATCACTACCAGGAAGGCTTTGAGAGCCATGTGGAACCACCCCCCCTCGCCCTCAGGCCCGCCCTCCGCCTACAGCCACTGTTGCTTCTCCTCCTCCCGAACCGCCAGCTACTCCCCACCAGGTGGCAGTGCCTCCCTCCCTTTCTACTCCCATTCAGGCAGAAACTCAAGAGGCTGATGTTTCTGCTACTGAACCTTCCTCTGATCCCACCGCCTCTGCCTCAGTTCAGCAAGAGGCTGATCCTGATCCCCCAAGCAGAGGAATACAAGGCATTTGCAGCATTGCTCATACGCCTGTCTAGAGCCATCAATTTGGCAACCCCTCCCCCACCCAATGCTGTTCAAGATCCATGCTTTACCACCTCAGAACAGCGACCTCCTATGGCTGCTGTATTACCAACTTTGCCCTATCTATTACAAATATTAAAAACCACAGGTGTGGCACCAGGCCTGGTTCCAGCAACCTCCAAAAGGGCTGAAAATCTTTACAAGCTTGACCTTAAAGAAGCCACATGGCTTGCTAAACTTCCTAATGCCAACTCTTTGGTGACGGATGCTCAGCCGAGACCAATACAGAGAAACCAAATCTCCCCTTCCGATAAGGAAGGAAAAAGCTTGACAACATGTCAAGAAAGTTTTATTCCTCAGCCTGCCTATTCGCTAGAATGGCCCATTATGGGGTATATGAGTTGCTATCATACATACATCTGGAATAAGGTGACTCCCTACCTCGAGTTGCTACCACCGGCTGAACAAGCCATGGCTACCGCCTTTGCCCAAGAGGCTGCCCTTCTCTCTAAGCTCCAAAAGGACTTAGCTAAAAATACCGCGGATAACGCGGGGAAATTGATTGCGGGATCTGTGGCCTTGAGAAGACATGCTTGGCTTAGGGCATCTACACTATCCCAAGACCAACGCAACCTGATTGAAGACCTCCCCCTTGGATGAGACAGGTGTGTTTAACACAGAGACTAATTCGCAACTTGAACAGTCACACAAAAATAAACAAATTGTCAGTGGCTATGGTCAACGCCCTTACCAACAACGCCATAGGTGGAGACCTTATAGTAGATACCCTTATTCCCGAGGAGGTTACTACTACCAAAACTATAGAGACAAACAGCGTCCCCAGACGCCCCCTCTAGCGTTAGGAGGCCCCCTCTGCCCTTTCGAGGACAGTCACGCGGCTCCAGGCCTCCTTACAATAACAGACGGCGGTTTTAACCCGTCACTTTCTCCCCCTCCCTCCCCTCCACTCACACCTCCTGTTGTTCCACACTCTCAACACTTACAGCATACTGACACCATCCCACACCTCACCTTCCTTGATAGACTCCTACCCTTTGCGTCAGCTTGGTGTTCCATCACTACTGACAGGTGGGTCCTCAACATAGTTCACTATGGCTACACTATTGAATTTGACTCATGCCCCCACTTGGGCACATACTACTCACTACACCTTCACCTGCCCTATGGGAAGAAATTGACTCCTTGTTGCACAAGGGAGCCGTCTCCCCTGTCTCATTAGATGATACTGCCAACTGCCTTTTTTCTCGCTACTTTTTGGTAGACAAACGAGACGGTGGCCAGCGGCCCATCCTTGACCTCAGGGGAGTCAACAGATTCATCAAGCCCCGCAGGTTCCGTATGGTTACCCTAGCGGTTATCCTCCCTTTTATCAAACGGGGAGACTGGATGGCCACCATTGATTTGAGAGATGCCTACTTCCACATTTCTATTGCCCAAGACCACCGTAGATACCTCTGCTTTGCCCTAGAAGGACAAGTTTTCAAATTCAACTCCCTACCTTTTGGCCTTTGCACAGCTCCCGCGTGTTCACGAAGTGTCTCGCGGTTGTGGCGGCTCATTTGCGGAAACGCGGAATCTCCGTATTTCCATACATTGATGACTGGCTTTTGATCTCTCCCACTAGAACTCAGCTCCTCTCTGACATATCATATACCTTATCTCTTTTACAGGACCTTGGACTCATTGTCAACCTCGACAAATCTCAACTGATTCCTACACAACACATTCATTTCATAGGTGCCATGATAGACTCCAACGCCCAGAAGGCATTCCTCCCAGAGGACCGGTTCCTCAATCTCAAGCGGGCCATCACTGGCCTCCTCTCCCAGAGACATGCTTCTGCATGGACCATTCAGTCCATCCTGGGCCACATGGCTTCCACCACAAGTGTCACACCCTTTGCCAGGCTCCGACTCCGCCCGCTTCAGGCTTGGTTCCTTGCTGCCTTCAATCCCCTTGCAGACAGTCAGTCTGTCATCCTCCACCCTCCCTCCCCTGTCCTTCGGTCACTCATATGGTGGACAAGGGAATCCAATGTGTGCTCGGGCATGCCCTTTCTTCCCCCCCACCCGTCCCTGTCAGTGACCACGGATGCCTCCGAGGGAGGCTGGGGAGCCCACACGCTACACCTCCAGATCAGCGGCCGCTGGTCCCCGGAGGAGATGCAACTCCACATAAATTCACTCGAGATGTTGGCAGTAGAGAAAGCCCTTCGGGCGTTCTCGAACCTAGTTCACAACCGCACCGTCCAGATAATCACAGACAACACCTCTGTCCAGTTTTATCTCAACAAACAGGGTGGGACTCACTCGCACAACCTCCTGGCCCTCTCAATTCGCATCTGGGACTGGTGCATACAGAAAAACATCTTCCTGGTGGCAGTTCACCTTCCAGGCAAGGACAATACCTTAGCAGACTCCCTCAGTCGGACATCCTTGACCACTCACGAGTGGCATCTTCATCCCAGAGAGTTCAGGTTCCTAACCCGCCGATGGGGCCACCCACAGGTGGACCTGTTTGCATCCCCGACAATGCTCACTGCCCCCTCTGCTGCGCAAGGCTCGACCCTCGCGCATCCCCCGGTTGCCTGGGAGATGCCTTCCTTTTCAAGTGGTTCCTAGGCTTCCTTTACGTATTTCCACCCCTCCCACTCCTCTCCAGAGTGGTAGCAAAGATTGTCTCAGACAAGACCGATTGCATCCTCATAGCGCCATGGTGGCCCAGGCAACCATGGTTTGCCCCCCTCCTCCATGCAGCCAGGGGCAACTTTCTGCGCCTGCGGTCCAGCCCGGACCTGCTGACGCTACAAGACGGCCTACTTCAACACCCAGACCTCCCAACCCTCCGCCTGACGGCTTGGAGGATAACCCCTTAGACCACGTCTCTGATGCGGCACGCCTCATCTTGTTGGCGGCCCAGAAGGCCTCGACTAAAAAGTCCTATACCTACAAATGGAAAAAGTTCGCTACTTTTTCCGAATCCCGGGGCCACCCTCCTCTTTTAGCCCCTATTCCGGTGGTAATAGACTTTTTGGTTCATCTTTCATCCCTTAATTTTTCTCTCTCCTCGATAAAGTGCTATCTAGCTGCCCTATCATGGTATAGGAGGAGAGGTGGACTCCCGTCCCTCTTTCAAGATCCTATTATCCACATGTTCCTAAAGGGTTATAAGATGATCCACCCCCCCAGTTTCCCCACCACCTCCAGCCTGGAGCCTTGAACTTGTTCTCTCCCAGTTGTCTAAACCCCCGTTCGAGCCCATGGCTCACGCTGATATCTCCCATCTCTCCTGGAAAACAGCGTTCTTGGTCGCTATTACCTCAGCCAGGAGAGCTAGCGAGATAACAGCCCTTAGGGCTGATCCCCCGTTTATAAGGTTCCACGAAGACAAGGTTGTTCTTCGGACCGATGTTACTTTTTTACCTAAAGTTGTATCCCATTTTCATATGTCCCAGGACATCACTCTCCCTGCCCTATTCCCTAAACCATCCTCTCAGTTAGAGGTGTCCCTACACTCCCTGGATGTCAAAAGGGCACTTTCCTTCTATATTGACAGGACTGCCAGTTATAGGAAGTCGCCCAGACTTTTCCTTAAATATAGAAAGGATGCTCTTGGCACTCCGGTCTCCTCACAGCGTCTGGCGTCATGGATAGTTTCCACAATTCGGTTGGCCTATCAATTGGCAGGTAGAGATCCTCCCCCGACATTACAGGCACATTCCACGAGGTCAGTTTCTACCTCTCAGGCCTTTCTGCGGGGAGTTCCAGTTCATGACATCTGCAAAGCGGCAACATGGTCAACTCCTTCCACCTTTGCATCCCATTACAAGCTGGACATCATCGCCAAGAGGGATGCAGCCTTTGGCAGAGCCGTTCTCTTTTCGTGTGTGGCATGACCCACCTCCAGGTAAATAGCTTGTTACTCACCCATGTGTGTGGATTTCACAGACCACATGAAGAAGAAGTATGGGTTGCTTACCTGTAACCATATTTCTTCGAATGTCAGGTCTGTGAAATCCACAGGAACCCGCCCATCCTCCCCACGGTCATGCCTCTTTTCGTTCTGCGTTTTCGCGGAAACGGACTGAGGAGCAAGCCCCGCCTGGGCGCTGGGGCTGATGGGAAGGTGGGCGGTGCTTGTATTTAGATCTTTCTAGTAGAGTATCCGAGAATCTGCGCATGCGCAGGGGAAAACCCATGTGTGTGGATTTCACAGACCTGACATTCGAAGAAATATGGTTACAGGTAAGCAACCCATACTTATTAGCAGCATCACCCAGCACCATTCGCCCAAAATGATAAAAAGGACAAAAATACACACAAATGTTATCTCTTCCATAGGAGGCTTTTCTTCGTAGTAAACTAATATGGTTGCACTATTTACAAGAACAAGGTTTCCATAACACAAAGTTCAACCTTCACACTGGAGTTTCACATACAAGGCCTTTTCATACCGAGGCCGACCTCACACTCAGGCCTACTAATAATGAAGCCTATTCTCTTGCTGAGGTGAACTCTCTCAGAGATTTCTCTCACGCTGAGGCATTATCTCAGAATATCAAGGCAGAAAATCCCACAATATCTGCTTTGAACTGGGTTATCCGAGTCCACACTGCCACATATATTCCAGTTCAAAGCAGATATTGTGGGATTTTGATATTCTGGGTTATACAAGTGTGTGCCCACAGAGACTTCTCTCACACTGAGGAGTCACTAAGCAACAGTCAGGCCTGCTTGTATTGAATTGCAGCTTCTCTGAGGGCCTTTCCACACACCTTATATCCCAGAATATCAAGGCAGAAAATCCCACAATATCTGCTTTGAACTGGGTTATCTCAGTCCCCACGGCCATATATTCTGGTTCAAAGCAGATATTGTGGGATTTTCTGCCTTGATATTCTGGGATATGGGGCTGCGTGGAAGGGCCCCGAGTCACTGCATCTATTTAACCCTTTCAGTGCTTGACTCACATCTCTATCTCTTCTCTATCTCTATCTGTATATCTGTATCTGTATATCTGGGTATCGGTATACCTTTATAAAACGGAATGTTTGTATGTATGTATGTGTGTATGCGGAGGGCGGAAGGGCGGATATGTGGCAGCCACTTTCACAGGCCAGGGCGGATATGTGGCAGCCACTTTCACAGGCCACAGCGACCAGCGCGGGTGATGGACCTGCACCAAACTTGGTACACATAACCCCCCTAACCCCCTTTACGTCCTGGCGCGGGTCGGGGGACATGACCCACGGATTATGGGATTTGTAGTACTTTCCAACACTTTGGTTCCCACAGACCACTGAGGTCACCAAAAAGGACCAATACAGACCACACTCAGCACACACAGCCCCCATGACCCACTCTACGTCCTGGTGCAGTTCGGAGGAGGGTGGACCATGGATGATGGGACTTGAAGTACCTCTACTCACTTCCCAAGTCCGTTGCAACCCTCATCCAATCACTGATCGAGACCAAACTTGCCATACATAACCCCCATGACTGCCTTCACGTCCTGGTGAGGTTTGGGGGAGGACTGACAATGGATGATGGGATTTGTAGTACTTTCAAACCCCTCTGTTCCCACAGACCACTGTGGCCCCCAAAAAACACTGATAAAGACCACACTTGGCACACAGAGCCCCAGTGACCCAGTCCACATCCTACTGAAGTTTGGAGGGGGACAGAACATGGATGATGGGTCTTGCAGTACCTTCCCTCACTTTCCAAGACTGCTACAAACCTAATCCAATGACTGATCAACACCAAATCTGGCACACAGAGCCCTCATGACCCACTCTACATCCTGGTGCAGTTTGGAGGAGGGTGGACCATGGATGATGGGACTTGAAGTACCTCTACTCACTTCCCAAGTCTGCTGCGACCCTCATCCAATTACCGATTGAGACCAAACTTGGCACACATAACCCCCATGACTGCCTTCACGTCCTGGTGAGGTTCGGGGGAGGACTGACAATGGATGATGGGATTTGTAGTACTTTCACACCCCTCTGTTCCCACAGACCAGTGCGGCCCCCAACAAACACCGATAAAGACCACACTTGCCACACAGAGCCCCAGTGACCCACTCTACATCCTACTGAAGTTTGGAGGGGGACAGAACATGGATGATGGGTCTTGCAGTACCTTCCCTCACTTTCCAATCCTGCTACAAACCTAATCCAATGACTGATCAACACCAAATCTGGCACACAAAGCCCTCATGACCCACTCTACAGCCTGGTAGAGTTTTCTGTGAGACGGACCACGGATGATGGGACTTGAAGTACCTTCACTCACTTCTGAAAAACAATGCATCCCTCATCCATTCACCAATACAGACCAAACTTAGCACACAGAGCCCCCATGACCCAATCTACATCCTACTACACTTTGGGGGGGGACGGGACCAGAGATGATGGGACTTGCACTACCTTCAGTAATTTCATGATACCACTGCAACTCCCAATAATGATGGATCAAGACCAAACTTGGCACACAGAGCCCCCATGACCCACTCTACATCCTGCTGCACTTCTCAAATGACCCGGGCACCGCCGGTTCCCCAAGCTAGTACCTTTATAAAGCGGAATGTTTGTATGTATGTTTGTATGTGTCCGGAGGGCGGAAGGGCGGAAGGACATGTGGCAGCTTTCGGATTGGCTCCCACTGTGGGGTTATTTGCATAAACAACTCCCACTGGCCAGCCAACACGAACATTCCAAGACTCAAAAGTGCCAGAGGGAGGTAAGGGAAAGGCCTGAGCCAGTCAGGCATGGTGGGAGTTTAGGTCCAATACACTTTGCAGCCCCCAACAATGAGACAACAAAACCAAACTTGGCACACAGAACCCCCAAGACCCACTTTACGCCTTGGTGCAGTTTGACCATGGATTGGCCAGCATTCCAACATCCCAAATCTCAAAGGTGCCAGACAGAGTTCTTTACAAAAAGGCTTCCTTCAGCTGATTTTAAAAACTAGCCCTCAGCCTGAATTGACAGTAAGGCTCCCTCAACTTGATTCTCCTGACTAGGCCTCAGCCGGACCTGAACCAAACTGAGTGAACATTTGCTACACCGGCTCTGATTGGCCACCATTCTTGCTTCCCTATTCTCAAAGCTCTCACAGACACTACTTTACAAACAGGCTTCCTTTAGCTACTTTTACTAACTAGGCCTCGCCCTCCACACACAGCAGCACTTCCTCCACTTGATTCTCCTGGCTAGGCCTCAGCCTGATTTCATAGTAACACTTTTCTTATTTCTCCTGACTACGCCTCTTAAAACACACAAAAAAACCCCCACACTTGCCACCCCCCCCCCCAAACCCACTCTACATCCTGGTGCAGTTTGAGGGGGGGGGGCACGGATGATGGGACTTCCTGTACCTTCAATAACTTCCTAAGACCACTGTGACCATCATTCAATAACCAATACACACCCAACTGCCCACGCAGAGCCCCCATGACCTCCTGCACTTTGGAGGAGGGTACACCACGCATGATGGGACTTGCAGGGCTTTCACTACTTCCATAATACCATGTCAACGCCTTATGATGAAGGAGCAAGACCACACTTGGCAGACAGAGCCTCCATGACCCACTCTACATCCTGGTGCTGTTTGGAGGAGGGTGGGCCACAGATGATGGGACTTGCAGTACCTTCAGTAATTTCGTGATCACACTGCAACTCCCAATAATGATGGATCAAGGCCAAACTTGGCAGGCAGGCAGACCCTCCATGACCCACCCTGAGTCCTGGTGCTGTTTGGAGGTGGGTGGACCACGGATGATGGGACCTGCAGTACCTTCAGTAATTTCATGATCCCACTGCAACTCCCAATAATGATGGATCAAGGCCAAACTTGGCACACAGACCCTCCATGACCCACTCTACATACTGGTGCTGTTTAGAGGAGGGTAGCCCACGGATGATGGGACTTGCAGTACCTTCAGTAATTTCATGATCACACTGCAACTCCCAATAATGATGGATCAAGGCCAAACTTGGCAGGCAGACCCTCCATGACCCACCCTGAGTCCTGGTGCTGTTTGGAGGTGGGTGGACCACGGATGATGGGACCTGCAGTACCTTCAGTAATTTCATGATCCCACTGCAACTCCCAATAATGATGGATCAAGGCCAAACTTGGCAGACAGACTCTCCATGACCCACTCTGAGTCCTGGTGCTGTTTGGAGGTGGGTGGACCATGGATGATGGGACCTGCAGTACCTTCAGTGATTTCATGATCCCTCTGTGAGTCACTTAAATAACTGCTAAATACCAACTACTACGTTTCTGAAAACACCCGGGCACCGCCGGGTGCCCAAGCTAGTTTTTGTAATAAAAAATACCTAGGTTTTAATATTTCTGACAGCTTTTTGCATCAAGTAGATGCAAAGTCTCCCTAGTTCTGGTCCATGTATGTTATGTTCCCATGTTTCTCCATTGCTTTCACCAGGACAAGCATGAGAATAGCAATGCTAATGGTGATGTTGGTATCAGAGTAAGTTCGGGGGGGGGGGGTGTCTCTTGCTTTGGTGTCAAAGCTTGCAACATCCTACAAGAAGTCCCAGGGAGCTCTCTAAGAGACTATAAGATTGCGTCCGTTTCTGTTATTTCGCAAGTTATGAATTATGTTTGACTATGGTGATTAGCTATTATTTTAATTGCATACAAAGCAAGCTTCGTGGAATATATTTTGTAATATGTGGCCTTCAGTTCCTCACCCCTTAAAAGACTGTTTGGATTCATGTGCAGGCATCTTAAAGAAATCTTAGTTTAATCTGATGGTAGGCCAAGTAATTATTTGTTTTCAAAATTTTCTCAGACCAAAGAAAAGTAATTGAAACACATGAAAAATCTTGGGGGGGGGGGAGACCTTTTTGAATGACAAAAACAATGTCACAGTGCCACCTGCAGCCAAGCTACTTTGCCTTTCACAGACAAAAATAACATAATTTTACATGTCTGTATGGCCATGTTCCAGAAGCATTCTCTCCTGATGTTTCACGTGCATCTATGGCAGGCATCCTCAGAGGTTGTGAGGTCTCAAATGGCAAGGAAAAAGATTTGACCGAAAAAATTAGGAAGGATTCCTGAGACTAAAAGCTATTGGAGAGTGGCATAGGCTGCCTGGGAGTGTGGTGGAGTCTTCTTCTCTGGAGGCTTTTCCACAGTGGCTGTCTATTGCGAGTGCTTTGATTGTGCCTAGGATTCTATATCAGGAGTAAGCAATGTGGGGTCTAATGGAGACCCTTTTTTTCTCCCGTCCACCATCTCATCCTGACCAAGGCTAACCCTTTTGGGATCCGAACATTTCCCATCTTTCCTTCACGTTTTGCCTCATAAAGAGAAGAGGAAGTGGAGGAAAGGGCAGAGAGGGGACTTGGGGAAAACTCCCTCCCTTCTAGCTTGCACACCCCACTCTGGCCTGCCATGCAGCCCCTAAGTTAGAAATTTTGCCCATGCCTGCTTTAGAATCTCATCCTAAAATATACGTATGTTGCGTTTATCTCTTTTGTGAAAAAGATTTCTTGAAGTACCCAGGATAATGCATTACTTTATAAAGGTTAACACACTATCCAGTGTGTTACTCTAGCATTTATTCATTCATCTTTAAATGCACTTTACCAATCCCCCAAAATTGCTCAAAAATCACCAAATGAAACCTCCAGAAAGGTTACAAGACAAGCAAGCAAAATTCTACCAGTTATTTTACTTGTTATTTAAAAATATTAACAAGGTTGTATCATAATTGCCCCTCTGAACAATGGATTGTAGGTAATGGTGTTCATTTGTAATGTACAGTGTTCCCTCACTTATTGCTGGGGTTAGGTTCCAGGACCTCCCGCAATAAGTGAAAAACTGCGATGTAGGGATGCTATATTTATTTTAATATTTATACATCATTTTAGTAGTTATACACTATGCTAAGTCTTTATAAACTTAAAATAAAGTGAAGGAAAAGAAGGAAAGACACTTCAAGGCTGGAGGGAGGGAGGACTGAGGAGGGAAAGCGCCTTGGAGAGCAGCGGCAACAAAACCCCGCAAAACAGTGAAAATACCATGATATATATTTTAAATTAATATTTTTTTGAAATCTGCAGAACAGCAAGTTCGCAATCAGCGAACCGTGAAGTAGCGAGGGAACACTGTATTACTTCCAAATTCCTGACTAAAAATACCAAGATTCTACAAAGTGAATCTTCTGTATATTTTCCAGGTTACCTCATATGTATTCACTCTCTTTACCCTACTAATATGGAGCCCAAGAGAGTTTATTCCACTGATGTTTATTAACAATTCTCCAGCATTTACAAGAGGCAACTAGTGATCACAGCAAACTCTCAGGCAGCACAGGTCTCTAAAAACTGAAGAACTCCATCATCATAGGAAGGATCCCACTCTTTAAATCGGACCTGTATCACCATGAATGCATGGCTGGCTAAAGAAAACAATTACAATAACCTTTATTCCTTCATGAGGAAAACTTGCCTGTCTTGTACTAGAGCGGACACAAACCCATTTATTTTATATTGTGATGGAGCCTCAAGACTAAAGCAATGGCTGCCTTTGACTTAACAATTTCTAGCCCAAACAAAACTGCAGCATCTGCAGTCTCCAATACACAGTCTACGTTCCCATCCTTGATTCACTCCACTGCCATGGGCTGCATTCCCTCCGTGTCCCGACACTTGGAATTCACAAGCTCTCTGCGGATCTCTGGAGAGATCTGGGGATGACTGTGAGACTTGAGCAACTCCAAAAGGGCTTCCTTCTGCTCTGAAGAAAGATCCTCTTTGTACCGCTGAGCAAAGGTCAGGAGACACTGATGCCACAGGACAGGCAAGGCACGCTTGTCTGTCCGGAAAGCTAAGAAGTGAAAGACCAGGGCATCCACCACTCGGAAAGGCAAGGCATACTTCTTGTCAATGAGCAGGCGGAGGAAGATGCTGTTGGCGCCGCTGTACTCCATCTCGGCAATCTTTAGCATTGCGGCCCTGTAGGAGTGGGAGAAGGTAAATTAGGTACTCCTACGGCTCTGTATCATTCAATGCCCCTCCTTATGGAGAAAGAAACAGAATAATGAAATATGGAGCAATTCAGGAAGTTCCTAATAATAATAATTATTTTTATTTGTATTCCGCCCTATCTCTGGAAGGGGAGTTGGCGGATTCCAACCAAAAAATATATAGAGGCTAATATTCGATGCCTCACCACAAGTGCAAACATGAATACATAAAAGTGCTGGAAAAATGCCCTTAGCTTCCCACATGTATTTCCAGCACATGGAAGATAAGCAGGAACAACAAGTCCAACTCCCAGCTGCCAACACAATAGTGTCCCATGTCTTTCCTCAGGAGATGGATCTTGGCCTGAATTGGCATTCCCAGCATGATTGATCATAGAACAATAAGAGTTGGAAGAGACCACATAAGCCATCTTGTCCAACCCACTGCCATGTAGGAAAAGCATAATCAAAGTGCTTGGCAAAGACAAATTAAGAAAAGGTAGCCAGTGCTCGAGAGGGACATTTTTTGTATTCACACTTCAGATCTCAGCCCACCAACTAAAGATAAAGGTAAAGGTTTTCCCTTGACTTTAAATCTAGTCAGGTCCAACTCTGGGAGGTGATGCTCATCTCCATTTCTAAGCCGAAGAGCCGGCGTTGTCCGCAGAGGTCAGCAAGGCCATGTGGCCGGCATGACTGCATGGAGTGTTGTTACCTTCCCACAGAAGCAGTACCTATTGATCTCACATTTGCATGTTTTCGAACTGCTAGGTTAGCAGAAGCTGGGGCGAACAGCAGGAGCTCACCCTGCTCTCTGGATTCAAACCGCTGACCTTTCAGTCAGTGGTTTAACCTGCTGTGCGACCAGGGGGCCCACATATTAGCACTGCTTAAAAGAACATTATGTCAGATACACAAATGGGAACTCTTTCCCCAAGGGATTAAAGAAAAAATTAAGCAAGTAACTTTCTCATCTACAATAAGGTAAGAATGCAAGGGAGAATGGCACAAACACATACGCACTCTTATTCTAAAATTATTATCCTTCCATTAACAGATTAACCTAGTTCTCCTTACCCAGAATGAAGGACAGGGATAGAGCACTTGGCAAGGATGCTGCCCACTATAATGGCTTCCCGTAGCGTGCATGTTCCAGACTCACACAAGGGGAGCAGGATACCTTGGAGGAAGGAGAAAGAACTATATACATTTCTTTAACACTATACATCAAAACATAAGATCAAAAGTACAAGGGGTGATTTCTTTTTTTAAAAAAACCAAGGCTGTAAAATAATTCCACCTTCAGCTTCTCATTGAATGACTAACAGGTGAGCTTAAGTGTCATGCAATGCAGATAAGAATGACAGTGTTGCAGCCTATACAGCACTACAGTGTGGTTATAATTACTGAGTAAGAAAGCCATGCTCCTAAATGTGCAAGAGCTTAACAATAGTTTTGTAAAGTTTCTCAGAGGTTTCTTATTCATAAGATCACATGCGTTGAAGCTGACTTGGCATCACATAACAGACATTTTATCATTATCAGATCTGCCTGTAGACTTGCCTACATGAAAGATCAAGCTACTTTAAGTGCAAATTTACCTCTCAGAATGTTTGGAGTAAGGTGTGTGTGTCTGGAGGCAGTGTGTTTGTGCTTAAAAGTAAAAAAGGTGACATGGGCTGAAGGGCACTGGAACATGGACATCACAGCAACCTAATGTAAGTCCTTGTTGTGCAAGAACTAACTGGATCGACCTGTCACTATGGATGAGACCTGGATTTATTTGTATGACCCTGAAACCAAGGAGCAATCAAAAGAGTGGAGGCACAGTGGCTCTCCTCATCCAAAGAAGGGTGCAAAAATCAGCCACTAAGGTGATGGTGTCTGTGTTCTGGGATAAAGAGGGCGTGCTGCTAATGGACTGCCTTCAAAATAGTTCCACCATCAATACAAGGTGTTACATTGAATTGTTGGACCAATTGAAGGCAGCTCTGAAGGCCAAAAAGGAGCAGCAAGCTGTCTAAAGGTATATTGTTCCTGCAAGACAACATCTCTGCTCATACTGCACAAGCGGCCCTGGCAAAACTGGTGGAACTAGGCATCCAGCTAATTGACCACCCACCTTATTCACTGGATCTAGCTCCCTCCAACTATCATCTGTTTCCAAACCTGAAGAAACACCTCAAGGGTACCAAATTTCACACCATTTCTGATGCCATGGCTGCTACAGATGACTGATTTGAGGCACAACCGAAATCCTTCTTTTTGCAAGGCTTACAGAACTTGGAATACCAATGTAAGAAGTATGTTGATATCAGTGGAGAGTATGTGGAAGAAATGTAAAGTTTCGTCTTCCTATCACATTTCTTTCTGGGTAAAGCCAAAGACTTATCAGCAGTCCCTCATAGTGATGAAACTATTTAATAAACCCCAGATAATTTAACATTCTGAGCTTCTGTCCTTGAAGTGAAGTGTCTTCTGTACCTTTGAACCAGGCTCCAGGTTTGAACAGTGCCTTCTTCAATGCCATATAGAGATGGAAGTTGAGCCGTTTATATTCAGCAATGTCGTCCCTGATTCTCGGGAGAAGGACCAGATTGTAGAACCGCTGGGCCATCCGCTCTTTGAGATTCGAAGCAAAGATTCTAAGATGAGAGAAAAAATTAATAGCCAGATCCTAAACTTCTTTGATTATCATGGAATTCTTAGCAAAAAATCAGTTATTACTTTTAATTCTTTTACATGTCATGCGGCAGCTAAAAAAGCAGTGGTATTTTTTGCCTGCATCAATAGGAGTATAGTGTCTAGATCCAAGGAACTCATGCTACCCCCCCCCCCCCATTCTGCCTTGGTCAGACCACACCTGGAATACTGTGTCCAATTCTGGGCACCGCAGTTGTATGAAAGGGTCCCAGGAGTGGTGAATGAATAGCAGGCCAGACTAAAGAAAGGACAGTGCTTAAAAATGACATTCAAATATAAGATGGGGTGTTTGGGGCATATGAGAGTACATAGGCATAGTAATGCTAAGATTCCAAGCTAAAAGGGAGTGGGCTTTTGGTAATATAGACGTGACTTGGTCTGTAAATACACATTACATTTTCCGGGCATAGGATTATGCGGATCTTGGTGAAATAATAACAATAACAAATATTGAAACAAAGGCCCTATTACATTGCTTTCTCCTCAGTATTTCAAACATAAGCATGTTGATCCTGCAGTACTGGGTTTTGGCTAAACAGCCAAATGCCGAAAAAGCAATCGCAGAGCAGAAACAACAATGCTTCTATAAAATTGTGGCAACTCATGGAAGGATGAAAGAAATTACGGTTCAAGACACTGCTGCAAGCTGGGATGAACAACTCAGGAGTGTCTGGGGGGCAATTTTATGGGCTGCAGAAACAGACTCTGTCTGCCTCTGCTACAAATATTGTTCCCACCTTGTCGCCTCGTACATGGCAGCCGCTGTCCACGTTTCTGGCTCTGTGATATAGAGGATCTGCTCCCAGTTGGATAATGCTGGGATGACTTTGAAGGCTTTGGGAAGTTTTCCACTCCTGTATTTAGACAACACCTTTGGAAGAATGAGAGAGTATATATATACTGTATATATACTGTATGTGTATATATATATATATATATAGAGAGAGAGAGAGAGAGAGAGAGAGAGAGAGAGAGAAACAGGCACAACATTCAAGTGTAATATGCATTTCTATTAAAATATTTTAATAACAATTGAATTATATCATTTAGGATTACCCACACATTAGCAAAAATTACTCTAATCCACGGACAGTTATATATATTTATGATAAATTATCTTAAAGTGTTAGGAAGACACAAACCAATAGCTACCCTTTCCCCAATTACCAGACCTTAATACAAGCATGAAGGTTAATTGGCTCTATGACAGATGGCTTTAGATTGATTTTGATGTGTAAGTGTATGTACCTGTATTATACATGCATGTTTACTCTAACTGGCACAAATGAAAGTGTTATTCTTACTTCTCTGACACCCTTGTAGACCTCTAGGACCCGAGGGTTAAGCTGTGGCATGGGGTGGCCAGATACTTCTGACATCACAGTCTCCACTTCTGTCTGTTTCTCTGTAATTTTCTCCATTATAATGTCTGCCAAGGTGCGCCTAATGGGACATGAAAGGAAACAAAATAAAGCAAAGGAATGCCCAACTCCCCCACTGGTAAATCAAGCAGCAATATGGCAGGAGTCCTCTTCTTCTTTCTATGAAATGCCTCCACTGTAATTTTCCTTCTCCAGTTCAAATTGCTGATGTGCCAATAAGAAAGCAAGTGGCAATGTCTTTACTGTCTTTCTGTAATGTTTTGTTCTTGGAGACTAGCTAGGAAATTCACAGTTCTTGGATATTTTGAATTTCCTTTTGGGATGCCAATATACAACAAGATGTTTTAAAGAGGAGGACCGTTACTATCAAATTTAAGTTTGCAAAACTATAAGACTAAATAAGGTAAAGTTTTCCCCTTGACATTAAGTCTAGTCCAGTCTGACTCTGGGGGGTGGTACTCACCTCAATTTCTAAACCAAAGAACCGGCATTGCCCATAGACGCCTCTGAGGTCATGCGGCCAACAAGACTGCATGGAGTGCCGTTACCTTCCTGACGAAGCGGTACTTATTGATCTACTCACATTTGCATGTTTTCAAACCCCTAGGTTGGCAGAAGCTGAGGCTAACAATGGAAGCTCACCACGTCCGTGGATTTGAACTGCCAACCTTCCGATCAGCGAATTCTGCAGCTTAGCGGTTTAACCCATATGGCTCTACTAAATAAGGATATTAGCTTAAACTGTCACATAATCTTCTGGCTTTTTTGCAAGCAATGTGGGGCAGAAATTTAAATATAAAGTCATCAAGAACTATAAGCAGTACATAGGACTTCTGCTTTTGCTCCAAATTCAGAGAAAGTGATTTTTTCGCAATAGGCATACAATGCCACACAAAAAGGTTAAAATTATTATTTGCATCTCACTTTTTCTCTCCACGAGATTTGCCCTCCAGGTAGTAGTGCAACTTTCAAAGTTGACATCTCTTATATAATAACCAAAGCACCATCTGCTGGTCAAAAGGAAAAAACCCAGCAAACAATTATTGAATCATGAGTGCTGTAGTAGATTGTATTCTTTCCCCGTGGCTTTTAGCATCTAAGGCAATGGTTCCCACCCTTTTTTTGACCAGGGGCCACTCTCCAACATTAGAACCAAATCAGTTTTTGGTCAACAGTTTTTGGTTCAGTTGATTCAGGAAATTGCGTTGGAGAGACCACATCAGCTCTAGTTTCCGATACAGAACATAAGCTATCCAGTAGTCGCCATCTGCTCATCAACAAAAAACAATATTTAATAATCTAGAGCCGATGTGGTAGTAGTAATCTTTTGTGGGTAGTCAGCCTCTCCCTTCCCGACATCCCTGTTGTCTCAGACTATAAGAAGCTTTTCCGATACCAGTCGCTCTCGTTGCCCCATGGTTTCCACATATTCTCTATTTTCTCCATATGCCCTTTATGTAGAGCTGTCTCCTCATACTCCGAGCCCATAAGAGGCCAAGCATTTCCTTGGAGGAAGAATTTGATGACACCATGAAACCTGTGAATTGGGTAAAACACTTGCATAACGAAACTCCTTTGAGTGAAAGAGAAATTATGCAAACACTCGCAAGTATATCTCGTACCTGATCCCTCTCCATCTAAGAGGGATCACTCTTTAACTTGGCAGCTGATAAAATGGAGCAAGGACTTTGATATTGTCAGTGTGTGATAAGAGCTACAAAAATTTGAACTATCTGGTTGTTCAGAAGTCTAAATTTTTTTAAACTGACTTGTACATAGACCCAAACAGGTATTAAGCACATCATCAAAATTACTCACATTAGCTCCTTTTCTTTAGAGTGCAAGCAAACATTTTACCCATGGGAGAAAGGTGGGAAAAAAATACATAATAATAATAATAGTTTTGCTGCCTGTATATGATTTGTTATTTCAAAGGTTGTGTTTTATGAGGGTTAATAGCTACACTGTTTTGCTGTGCTGAAAATACATAAAAATAAGATACATAAAAATAAACCTGAGAGCTGTTCCAAGAGAAAAGGGGCATAATAATGCATCCTTATAAAGATCATTAAACAATAGAGCAGTGGTTGTCAACCTGTGGGCCCCCACGTGTTTTGACCTACAACTCCCAGAAACCCCAGTCAGTTTACTAGTTGTTGGGATTTCTGGGAGTTGAGGGCCAAAACATCTGGGGACCCAAAGGTTGAGAACCATATGTTCTAGTCAATTATAGTCCAACTGGCTTCAAGTCTCTAAGTTTGCAGGTAAACAATTCACATGTTTTCTCTCCCAATCAATATTAGTCAATTAGCTGTAAAGGATGCTTTTTTCTGTCAATTTATAATTTAACATCATTCGTCCATTAAAAACCAACATAATCCCATTCCTTCAGTGGAATTCAGTTTCATAATTGCATATAACACAAACAGTGGAAATGAAGCAGAGTGACAAATGAATTAACAGGTAAACTGGATTGGAACTGTTTAGGCCGCAGTGGTTCTGGCCTACAACTCCCAGAAACCCCAGCCAATTTATCAGCTGTTAGGATTTCTGGGAGTTGAAGGCGAAAACATCTGGGGAGCCACAGGTTGAGAACCACTGCACTAGAGGGAACTAGGGGAAATTTCTCAACTTTTGTACCAACTTTCCATAGATCTCTTAATCCCAGGAACAGTAACAAAATCAAACAAAACAAAAACCCCTAAAAGGGCTCCTCTACCACTAGCTTTTTAACCATAAACCAATATTTGGTTCTCTGGGGCTCACCTCAGCGGTGGGTTCTTATTCATGAACATTTCAATGGCTTTTTCATCCTCGGGATTCACAGTCATCTCCTCACAATACTCTCCCTTCTCCATGGCCGCAGCTTTCTCCAGCGTTGGCCATTCCTCGTCATCTGTATCTGAATCTCCATCCTTTGAGTGGGATCCTAGAAGAGGCAGGTGAAAATTAGCTCTATATATTTAGCAAAACAAGCAATTGCCTGATTGCCTCTGATTTGAAGAATAGCTGGGGATGATGGTGGCTGTACCCATCTGGAGGATACTAGAGTGATTCTTATGATGGGATCCTAAAGTATATAATGGGTTCTTATTGTAGTCAATGGGACAGTGCTCAAGAGGGATTACTTCCAGCTGCAAAGAAGAACTAGTTATGGCTGTACTTCTGGAACATGACCACACAGCCCTGGAAACTCATAACAACCCAAAGAAATAATACACAAACTGCCTATGAATGAAACGCTTACCACTTGAAAGATGGAATATAGTTTCAAATCATTATGGGTAATATGAGAATTCAACATAAGGCCTAATGAGCATTTCACCATTTGTGGGGGTATTTAATAGATTTTGAAGGGGTTGTTATAAGTGTTCTGGGCTGTATGGCCATGTTCCAGAACCATTCTCTCCTAACGTTTTGCCTATATCTATGGCAGGCATCCTCAGAGGTTGTGAGATCTGGGAGAAAGAACTCCTGTCTGCTTGAGGCAGGTGTGAATGTTATAACTGGAGAGCTTGATTAGCAATGGGCATCCTTAGAGGTTGTGAGATCTATTGGAAACTATGCAAGTGAGGTTTATATACAGTATGTGTGGAAGGCCCAGAGTGGGAGAAAGAACTCTTGTCTGTTTGAGGCAAGTGTGGCTGTTGCAATTGGCCACCTTGATTAACATTGCCCAAAATGGTTGGTAGGCTACAACTTGATAACCCATTAAACCATTTGTAAAATTTGGTGTTAATTTTGGTGTAAATGTTGTCATCGTGATTTAATATTTGCTCCATCATTTTGAAACATCCTGTACTTTAAATAAAATACATGTATAAATTCAATAAATAAATACAATAAATCAGGGTTATATTAAATTTTGTCTTTAATTGATTTGCTTATATCAAGTCACTTAACACCATGTAACAACAACAAAAATATTTTTGGGGGGGGAGGTCTGTTCCTGGTTTGAAAGTGTTATTTCCTGTTTAATATTGCAATACTTACTTCAAAAGTAGTTGTTATCCTCCAGAAACTTCATTTTTGTGGCTGCCAGAAACTATGTTGAATTGGTTGAGACTCTTTGAGATATACATTGAAAAACTATAGCAGAATGTCCTGCAGGGTGTCCCGCAATTAATAACAATCTACAGACCCACTAAGAAAATCCAACAAATGCCTTGTTCAGCAAAGGACAAGAGGGATCCTCTCACCTCTGCAGGAGTCCACCATATACCATGCAGCTGTGGACAAGTCGACATACGGACCACCAAACGCAGCATTGCCCAAATATGAATCAAGGAACATGAAATGCACTGCAGGCTAACTCAGCCATAGCAAAGCACCTGATGAACCAACCATGACCCAGCGTATTATTTGAGAACACAGAAATGCTGGACCACTCTCACAACCACCATGTCAGACTACACAGAGAAGCCATTGAAATCCACGAGCATGTGGACAATTTCAACAGAAAAGAGGAAACCATGAAAATATACAAAATCTGGCTACCAGTATTTAAAAAACTCTAGAATCAAAACATCAAATGAAGAACAACGGGAATTCCAAACGAGAAACCATCAGAGCCAGCTAATCACCTCCCAACAAAGGATTACCCCAGGCAGGAAGCAGCCAGACCTTGAAACTGCAAGGCCATTAAATGCGAATCAAGGTGACCTATTACAGCATTCACACCTGCCTCAAACAGATAAAGAGTTCTTTCTCCGACCCTGGACATTATTCCACAGATATATAAACTCCTCTTGCCTAGTTTCCAACAGACCTCACAACCTTTGGCAATGCCTGCCATAGATGCAGGCGAAACGTCAGGAGAGAATGCTTCTGGAACATGGCCATATAGCCCGGAAAACTCACAACAATTTATTTGTTATTTATTTTAAACTTTTATATCCCGATCTTCTCACCTCAAAGAGGGACTCAGACCGGCCTTACAGCAAAATTCAATGCAAAACATATACATTATATCTCTCGGCATTACTTCGCAAACGAAGATTCTTAGGAAGGACTCATCCCATGCTTTTTACAAGCGCATTGATGACTAAAAAGGCCAATCTGAGATAGGCAAGTTCCGTTGCAGAAAGCACAGCAGAAAGTCTCCTCGGGTGATATTGTTTCCAAATTGCGGTTCTTTCTGCCTTGTCCTTTCGCTTCGAGACCCATTTGGCGTGTCTTCTCGAAAGAGGCCGCAGCATTGTGGATAGTGCATCTCCATGCCTCCCGATGTGAGGCCAGGGTGGACCATTGTTGGTGATCAATCTGGTCGAGCCTGAGATGTTGTTTCATGGAGTCCTTGTATCTCTTTTTGGTGGTGCCTCTCTTGCGCTGACCCGTGGTGAGTTCACCATAGAGTAGTATCTTTGGGAGGCGGTGGTCCTACATCCTAGTGACGTGCCCTGCCCTTGCAGCTGTGTTCTCAATAGCATGGCCTCAACGCTGGTGATCCCTGCTTGCTCAAGGACAGCAACATTAGTCACATAGTCAGTCCAGTGTATGTTTAGGATTGTGCGAAGACAGTGCTGATGAAAGCGTTCGAGGAGTTGTAGGTGTTGGCGATAGGTGACCAATGTTTCAGACCCATAGAGGAGAATAGACAGTATGATAGCTCTGTACACACTGATATATATCATAATACATGAATAACATACATGGATAAAACATTAAAATACAACTAAAACCAACTCGCCAGATAAAATCAACTTCAACTCAATCCACTATGTGGTCATTAACTCAATCTCGGTCTTTATTCTGGGAATGCTTCCTTCCAAAGCCAGGATTTTACTAGCCTCCTGAAGGACAAGAGGGAGGGGGCAGATCTGATCTCGCTCGGGAGAGAGTTCCATAGTCGAGGGGCCACCACAGAGAAGGCCCCGTCTCTCGTCCCCACCAGACGCGCTTGCGAAGTTGGCGGGACCGCGAGCAGGGGCCTCTCCGGAAGATCTTCGCGTCCTTGATGGTTCGTAGGGGAGAACATGTTCGGATCCACTTTTGCCATGTTTTGTAACAGAACCAATTAGGAAATGACATTTATCACCCAGGAACAAACATAGGCACAGTTAGGAGTTGGGGATGATGGCATTTGTAGCCCAACGCACCTGGAGGATGGCAGGCTTTTGGGTTTTAGTCCTAGGGAGGGTTAAATGCAGGCCTGGGCAAACTTCGGTCCTCCAGGTGTTAACCGGCTGTTAGGAATTGTGGGAGTTGTAGTCCAAAACACCTGGAGGGCCGAGGTTTGCCCAGGCCTGGTTTAATGTACTGTCACCTGCTCTGTGCCCACTCACTCACCCAGGACGGTGGTCTTCCTCTTGGGCTCCTCCCTGCCGGAAAAGCCATGCTCGGCCTGCAGCTCCTCCTGCTGGATCCGCGCCTGCTCCAGGATCTTCCGGGAGAGCCGCTCGTCCACGTACCTCTCGCCCTCCTCCTCTCCTCCCTCTTCCCCGCCATGCAGCCCGCCCTTGCCCCTCCGCTTCACCCGCCGGCTGGGCTTCACCGCCTCGCTCTGCAGGATCTGCTCGGCCAGGGGCACGCTCCCCGCCGCCGCCCACGAGGGCCCTCGCGCCCGCTTCTCTTTCGGCATGACTGCCCGCACACGTGGGGGGAGAGGAAAGGCTAATAATACGCATGCGCCGGGAAGGGAAGCGCAGGGAAGGGGCGGGGCTTGCGACCACAGAGGCAGAACAGTTAAGAGCACAGCTTTCCCAACTCTTCAGCTTTTGAGACTAACCAGGCGTGGGAAAATTGAGCTCCCCAGGTGTTTTGGACTTCAGCTCCCACAATTCCTTACAGACCTTAGGGCTCAAGTTTTCCCACACCTGTAATATTTATGCATATAATGTTTGCCCACACCTGTAATATTATATTTTGCATATAATGTTTTCCCACACCTGTAATATTATATTTTGCATTGTATTATAACAATTATATCGCAATATTAGTTGAAGTCCAAAACACCTGGAGGAAGACCCAAGTTTGACCGTATCTAGTCTAAACCTTCTTCCAAGCTTTTAATAAAGATGCTGCCTACCTTAATGTGTGTGTGTGTATATATATATATATACACTGTATACTTACCTTAATGTAAAGCCAGAGTCTCCATGCCCCTCTGTCGGGAGAGCTTGGGTGGTGCCTTCCTGCTTGGCTGAAGGGGGTCAGGCTGGATGGCCTTTGGGGGACCCATATTTCTCCCACGAGTTCCCTTCCCTCCTTTCCCCTGTTAGCTGGCTGCCTGCCTACCTGCTCTCTGACTCACACCTCGCAAGGCGCCAACAGGGCTGGGCTGCACTGGACAGGAAGTGCTCCCCGCCGGAGCGGAATGGAAGGGACCGGGCCCAAACAGGTCTGCCCTACTGCGCGGCCCTCCCGGAAATAGGGACCTGCGCGCTGAGGTTCCGTAGACAGAGTAGCAAACTTTATACATGACATCAGATAGATCAGGGTGCTCACACTTTTCAGCTTGCGAGCTACTCTTGAAGCAACCAAGTCCAAAAGATCTACCTGCCCCTGCCGCCTTGCGCTCCCACACGCTCCCGCCGCCGTGCGCTCCTGCCACCGCGCGTGCTCCTGCTGCTGCTTTCTGCCCGCGCAGCGCTTCTTCCGCCTGCGGGGCATTGCAGGAAGGAGAAAGCACGAGGCGGGGCATCCAGAGGGAGCACTCTGCCCTGCCTGTCTCGCCCGCAACGGAGGCTGCACAGCTGCTTGTGGACGAGAGGCAGGGCGCTCCCTCCAGAGGCCCTGCCTCATGCTTCCTTCTTCCTGTAATGCCCCGCAGGCGAATACAGCACCGCGAGAGCGAAAGCCAGCAGCAGGAGCACATGTGCACGCAGGGTTTGCACGCGCATGGCAGGAGTGCTCCATCCGGCTGGTGAGGCCCGAATATCACCTGGAAGAGGGCCGAAGATCTACTAGTAGCTCCCGAGCTACCTAATGAGCACCCCTGAGATAGATAATAATCTAATTTCCCACGGCACACCTGATGATCTCTCATGGCACAATAGTGTGCCACTGCACACTGGTTGGGAAACACTGATCACTGAACTTGGAAACAACATCACTCAAGGAGACTTTCTGCTGTGCTTTCTGCAACCGAACTTGCCTATCTCAGATTGGCCTTTCTAGTAAAAAGCGTGGGATGAGTCCTTCCTAAGAATCTTCGTTCGCGAAGTATTGCCAAGAGAGAGAGAGCCATTTGGTTTGTACTGTACTTTGCTTGGAGTCTCTTTTATAGAGAAAGAAAGTGGGGTGTGTATGTATATATAAACATAATAGTAATTTATGTCATCACTAGCTAAATCATCACTAGCTATATATATATGAAATAGTTAGAACTCCCTCAATCAGGGAAGCCTGGCTGCAGTTCCTTTGGCTGGAGAGGCAGGCTCCTTCCTTCCTTCCTTGCTCCCTGGGTTGGAGGCGGCCCTGCAGTTCCTGCTCCGAACGCCAGGGGCCGCTTCCGAGTGGAGGTGGCGAGGACGACACTCGCTTGCCCACACCTGTAATATTATATTTTGCATATAATGTTTTGCTCCACACCTGTAATATTATTATTTTGCATATAATGTTTGCCCACACCTGTAATATTATATTTTGCATATAATGTTTTCCCACACCTGTAATATTATATTTTGCATATAATGTTTTCCCACACCTGTAATATTATATTTTGCATATAATGTTTGCCCACACCTGTAATATTATATTTTTGCATATAATGTTTGCCCACACACCTGTAATATTATATTTTGCATATAATGTTTGCCACACCTGTAATATTATATTTTGCATATAATGTTTGTCCACACCTGTAATATTATATTTTGCATATAATGTTTGCCCACACCTGTAATATTATATTTTGCATATAATGTTTGCTCCACACACCTGTATATTATATTTTGCATATAATGTTTGCCCACACCTGTAATATTATATTTTGCATATAATGTTTGCCCACACCTGTAATATTATATTTTTGGGTATAATGTTTGCCCCACACCTGTAATATTATATTTTGCATATAATGTTTTCCCACACCTGTAATATTATATTTTGCATATAATGTTTGCTCCACACCTGTAATATTATATTTTGCATATAATGTTTGCCCACACCTGTACACACCTGTAATATTATATTTTGCATATAATGTTTGCCCACACCTGTAATATTATATTTTGCATATAATGTTTGCCCACACCTGTAATATTATATTCCCACACCTGTAATATTATATTTTGCATATAATGTTTGCCCACACCTGTAATATTATATTTTTTTGCATATAATGTTTGCCCACACCTGTAATATTATATTTTGCATATAATGTTTGCCCACACCTGTAATATTATATTTTGCATATAATGTTTGCCCACACCTGTAATATTATATTTTGCATATAATGTTTTCCCACACCTGTAATATTATATTTTGCATATAATGTTTGCCCACACCTGTAATATTATATTTTGCATATAATGTTTGCCCACACCTGTAATATTATATTTTGCATATAATGTTTGCCCACACCTGTAATATTATATTTTGCATATAATGTTTGCCCACACCTGTAATATTATATTTTGCATATAATGTTTTCACACCTGTATTATTATATTTTGCATATAATGTTTGCCCACACCTGTAATATTATTTTTTGCATATAATGTTTTCCCACACCTGTAATATTATATTTTGCATATAATGTTTGCCCACACCTGTAATATTATATTTTTGCATATAATGTTTGCCCACACCTGTAATATTATATTTTGCATATAATGTTTGCCCACACCTGTAATATTATATTTTGCATATAATGTTTTCCCACACCTGTATATTTTGCATGGAAAATTGTATATACAAAATATACAGTCATCTATCGCAGTGTTTTTCAACCTTTTTTGAGCCGCGGCACATATTTTACATTTACAGAATCCTGGGGCACACCACCAACCAAAAATGACACTCTAACACTGTAATACGTATAGTTAATATGTTTTTAAATGTATTTATACACTCACTTAGTGTGAAACCTGGGCCTGTTTGATGAACACAAAATATATAGCTATATAGTATATAATAATTATTATATTGCATTACATTACAACATTATCAATATATGTATACACAATATACATATATTACTATAATATCAAATACAACATACTATGTCATTGTTACAGTACAAGAATTACATACCACATTGTATTATAACAATTATATCGCAATATTAGTTGAAGTCCAAAACACCTGGAGGAAGACCCAAGTTTGACCATATCTAGTCTAAACCTTCTTCCAAGCTTTTAATAAAGATGCTGCCTACCTTAATGTGTGTGTGTGTGTGTGTGTGTATATATATACACACACACACACACACACACACTGTATACTTACCTTAATGTAAAGCCAGAGCCTCCATGCCCATCTGTCGGGAGAGCTTGGGTGGTGCCTTCCTGCTTGGCTGAAGGGGGTCAGGCTGGATGGCCTTTGGGGGACCCATATTTCTCCCACGAGTTCCCTTCCCTCCTTTCCCCTGTTAGCTGGCTGCCTGCCTGCCTACCTGCTCTCTGACTCACACCTCGCATAGCGCCAACAGGGCTGGGATGCACTGGACAGGAAGTGCTCCCCGCCGGAGCGGAATGGAAGGGAACGGGCCCAAACAGGTCTGCCCTACTGCGCGGCCCTCCCAGAAATAGGGACCTGCGCGCTGAGGTTCTGTAGACAGAGTAGCAAAGTTTATACATGACATCAGATAGATCAGGGGTGCTCACACTTTTTCAGCATGCGAGCTACTCTTGAAGCAACCAAGTCCAAAAGATCTACCTGCCCCTGCCGCCGTGCGCTCCCACACGCTCCCGCCGCCGTGCGCTCCTGCCACCGCGCGTGCTACTGCTGCTGTTTTCCGCCCGCGCAGCGCTTCTTCCGCCTGCGAGGCATTGCAGGAAGGAGAAAGCACGAGGCGGGGCATCCAGAGGGAGCGCTCCCTGCCTGTCTCTCGCCGGCAACGAAGGCTGCACAGCTGCTTCTGGATGAGAGAGAGGCAGGGCGCTCCCTCCAGAGGCCCCGCCTCGTGCTTCCTTCTTCCTGCAATGCCCCGCAGGCAAAAGAAGCACCGCGAGAGCGAAAGCCAGCAGCAGGAGCACATGTGCACGCAGGGTTTGCACGCGCATGGCAGGAGTGCTCCATCTGGCTGGTGAGGCCCGAATACCACCTGGAAGAGGGCCGAAGATCTACTAGTAGCTCCCGAGCTACCTAATGAGCACCCCTGAGATAGATAATAATCTAATTTCCCACGGCACACCTGATGATCTCTCATGGCACAATAGTGTGCCACTGCACACTGGTTGGGAAACACTGATCACTGAACTTGGAAACAACATCACTCAAGGAGACTTTCTGCTGTGCTTTCTGCAACCAAACTTTGCCTATCTCAGATTGGCCTTTCTTGTAAAAAGCGTGGGATGAGTCTTTCCTAAGAATCTTCGTTCATGAAGTAATGCCGAGAGAGAGAGAGAGAGAGAGAGAGAGAGAGAGAGAGAGAGAGAGAGAGAGAGTCATTTGGTTTGTACTGTACTTTGCTTTGAGTCTCTTTTATAGAGAAAGAAAGTGGGGTGTGTATGTATATATAAACATAATAGTAATTTATGTCATCACTAGCTAAATCATCACTAGCTATATATATGAAATAGTTAGAACTCCCTCAATCAGGAAAGCCTGGCTGCACCTTTGGCTGGAGAGGCAGGCTCCTTCCTTCCTTCCTTGCTCCCTGGGTTGGAGGCGGCCCTGCAGTTCCTGCTCCGAACGCCAGGGGCCGCTTCCGAGTGGAGGCGGCGAGGACGACACTCGCCCGCACTCCCCGCGATGACGTCACTTCCTTTCGGCGTCCTTCCCTCGGAGGAGGCGAGGCTGCCCGTAGCTCCGCGAAGCCGCGCCGGAGGGAAGGCGCTGAGAAGTCTTGGCCGGCCTTTCCGCCCGGGTTGACGCCTCCCCCGCGGAGGAGACAGCCGAGGAAACATGGGGGTCACCTGGTACGGCTTCCCGAGGCTCCTGTAGCCACAGCCAAACATTTTACCCTGAGGCCGTTGAATGTTTTCGGCCAAGATGGAGGCCTGCTGCGTTTGAGCTTGGGTGTGCATCCATTTTCAAGAATGAGGGGCCGGGCTTTGAGGTGTAACGTGTGAACGAGGGAATGATGCGTGTCAGGAGAGGGGCATGATGACACAGGTGGGATTACTGCAGGCACGGGCAACTGGAAAGCCCTCCAGGTGTTTTTGGACTACAACTCCCCACAATTCCTAACAGCCTGTCGGCTGTTAGGAATCAGGAGTTGTAGTCCAAAACACCTGGAGGGCCGAAGTTTGCTGAAGCAGCCCTATGGTCTCATTTCTCAGGTTTGCCTCTCTCTCACCATCCTATCCTTCCTTCTCTCTTTCCTTCTTTCTTCCCTACCTTCCCTTCCAACCTTCCTGTCTTCCCGCTTTCCTCCCTCCTTCCCCTCTCTCCTTCCTTCTCTTTCGTTTTTCACTCCTTCTCTCTTTCCTCTCTCCATTCCCTTCCACCCTTTCTTCTCTTGACCCTTCTCTTCCCCCTTTCCCCTCCATCCCTCCCTTCCTTACCACCTTCTTTCTCCTTTCTTTCCCTACCATCCTTCCTGTCTTCCTTCCCTTCCTTCCCCCTTTCCCCTCCATCCCTCCCTTCCTTAGCACCTTCTTTCTCCTTTCTTTCCCTACCATCCTTCCTGTCTTCCTTCCCTTCCTTCCCCCTTCCCCCTCCATCCCTCCCTTCCTTACCACCTTCTTTCTCCTTTCTTTCCCCTACCATCCTTCCTGTCTTCCTTCCCTTCCTTCCCCCTTCCCCTCCATCCCTCCCTTCCTTAGCACCTTCTTTCTCCTTTCTTTCCCTACCATCCTTCCTGTCTTCCTTCCCTTCTTCCTTCCCCCTTTCCCCTCCATCCCTCCCTTCCTTAGCACCTTCTTTCTCCTTTCTTTCCCTACCATCCTTCCTGTCTTCCTTCCCTTCCTTCCCCCTTCCCCTCCATCCCTCCCTTCCTTAGCACCTTCTTTCTCCTTTCTTTCCCTACCATCCTTCCTGTCTTCCTTCCCTTCTTCCTTCCCCCTTTCCCCTCCATCCCTCCCTTCCTTACCACCACCTTTCTCCTTTCTTTCCCTACCATCCTTCCTGTCTTCCTTCCCTTCTTCCTTCCCCCTTTCCCCTCCATCCCTCCCTTCCTTACCACCTTCTTTCTCCTTTCTTTCCCTACCATCCTTCCTGTCTTCCTTCCCTTCTTCCTCCTCTGTTTCTCCCTTCCCTTTTATTTTTCCCCCTTCCTCCTCTCTTTCCTCCCTCCCTACATTTCCTTCCATCCTTCTCTTCCTTCTCTTTTTCCTTCTTTCTTTCTGAGGGATGTTTACCTGGGAGAAGAGAAGGTAAACAAGGAATATGAGAACCACATTTCAAGATCTTGAAAGGGTGTCCCATTGAAGAGTTTGGGGGGGGGGGGGAACCAACTTTCTGCTGCTCTAGAGACCAGGACACAAGGAAGCAATGGGTTCAAATGGCAGGGAAAAAGATTTGGCTGAAAAGATTAAGAAGAATTCCTGAAAGTAAGAGCTGTTGGAGCGCGGCCTAGGCCGCCTGGGAGTGTGGCGGAGTCTCCTTCTCTGGAGGCTTTTCCACAGAGGCTGTCTATCAGGAGTGCTTTGATTGTGCCTTCTTACATGGCAGGGGGTTGGGCTGGATGGCCCTTGAGGTTTTCTTCCAGCTCTAGGATTCTATATCAGGAGTATGCCTTATGGCAGTGTTTCCCAACCACTGTGCCGCAGCACACTAGTGTGCCGGGAGCTATCACCTGGTGTGCCACGGAAAAAACCTCTCTTCCCCCCTTTCTTCCCCCTCCTGCCGAACTCCTGCTGCTGCTTGCGGGGGGGAGGAAGGGCCGGACGGTGGCGAAGAAAGGGCTGGGGCGCCGCCTTCTTCGGACGTTTTTGTGTTTATGTTTACCAACTATTACTACATTTGGCATTGGCTGGGCGTTATAGCCTTTCTAGTGACTGTGTATCAACTCTCCTGCTCATTGTTCACCAGTTATATACGAGGGACTCATCTAATGCCCACCTGGAATGATACAGGAGCATATATTGAAGGTGGAAACCTCATTATTGTTCCATGAGGTGTATTGATGCATAAGAACAGTACTAGTGGACTGCTTTGGCGCCAGGGGAGCTTTTGCACAGTTAAGACTCGTGCGCCAGCTGCGCCCGTACCTTGGGAAGTCTGATCTGGCTACGGTGGTCCACGCTCTGGTCACATCCCGAATAGATTACTGCAACACACTCTACGTGGGGCTGCCTTTGAAGACAGTTCGGAAGTTGCAATTAGTCCAGCGGGCGGCAGCCAGATTACTAATGGGAGCTACATACAGGGAGCATACCACCCCCCTGTTGTGTCAGCTCCACTGGCTGCCTGTCCAATTCCGAGCTCAATTCAAAGTGCTGGTTTTGACCTTTAAAGCTCTATACGGTTCTGGCCCAGCTTACTTCTCCAAACGCATCAGCCGCTACGTCCCACCTTGTAATCTAAGATCATCCGGGGAGGCCCTGTTCTAGCTCCCGCCTACTTCTCAAATGCGACTGGTGGGGGCAAGGGAGAGGGCCTTCTCGGTGGTGGCTCCCCACTTGTGGAATGTGCTCCCTATCGATGTACGATCCACCTCATCCCTCCTGGCATTCAGGAAAAAAGTAAAATCCTGGCTGTGGGACCAGGCGTTTGCACACCAGCACAAGGCAGCACTTTAGATGGGATTTTAATGGAAAGTGGATGAATAGGGCCAATGCTTTTATGGACAGAACATTGTTTTAATCTGGAATGAATGCGTATGATGCTAATGTAATTGTATTTTAATGTATTTTAATTGTTGAAGGGTTTTGGGGTCTTATATTGTTACTGTGTGGGCATCGAATTGTGCCTTACTGTAAGCCACTCTGAGACCCCCCTCGGGGGTTGAGAAGAGCGGGGTAAAATACTGAAATAAATAAATAAATATGGACACATTTTTTTCTAAACACAGAGAGAGACTGACAGCTGTTGAGCAAGACCTTCGTGTGTGTCTTTCTGCCATTCCTGCCAGGATATCTATGTTGTGTTCATCAAAACAGGCCCAGGTTTCACACTGAGTGTATAAATACATTAAAAAACATATTAACTATATGTATTCCTGTGCTAGAGTGTCATTTTGTGTCATTTTGGTTGGTGGTGTGCCCCAGGATTTTGTAAATGTAAAAAGTGTGCCGTGGCTCAAAAAAGGTTGGGAAACACTGCCTTATGGGGTTTAATAGATACACTTTTTCCTCTCCTATCCACCTCATCCTAATCCAAATGTTTCCCGTCTTTCCTTTGCTTTCTGCCTCCAGAAGAAGAGGAAGGGGAGGAAAGGACGGGGAGGAAAGGACAGGGAGGGTACTTGGGGAGAAATCTCCTCTTTCCCGGCCCACCCACCCTGCTCCAGCCCTCCATGCAGCCCCCAAGTTAGAAAGTTTGCCCATGCCCGATGTAACATTTTGAAGATGGGAGCCAAGCACAACATGTATATTTCATTTACACATTATACACATAGCCTGAAGGCACCTTTATACCCAGTATTTAAAATAATTTGGTATATTGAACCATCAGAAAGCAAAGCTGTCAATATCTCAGCCACTTATGTGGAAAATTTTAGATTTCTGGATAAGAGAAACTCAACCTGCAGCATTAGGTTGCTGATAATCCGTTTCCCCCCTTTCTCTTTATATAGGGTTTTGTGTATGTTAATAGGTAAAACGTAGTAGTATGTTAATATATAATATTTTCTTTGGTAGGAAAGGAAGTAGCAGTGATTCTTACTGTGTTTTGAAACTTATTTTCATCAATGGCTTTTCTTCCTTGTTAGTGTGTCTCAGATGCCCATAGCAGAAGGGAAAAGTGTCCAGCAAACTGTTGAAATCTTAACACGAAAACTAGAACTACTTGGAGCAGAAAAACAAGGAACATTCTGTGTAGACTGTGAAACATACCACACTGCAGCCTCCACAATGGGCAATCAAGGTAAAAATTCAATTTTCCAACATAATTGGTGCATTCACTTCCTTCAAGCAAATGTAATGGCATTCAATTTGTAAAGAGAAACTTAAGGGCCTAAAAACCCCAAACAAACCCAGCTTTGTTTATATGTTTTCTGGAAATTGGATTTTCATCAAATCCATTATAAGAGATGCTGTCACTGTGTCTGGTATGTAATTAGAATTTGATGTGTTGGGTAAGGTTGGTGTGGAGGAATATCAGGACAAACATCTGCAAACAGAATGGTGACTATATTTTCTGCAGCTCCTTCAGATTTAAACATTTGCAGAAAGATATATCTGGTGTATGTCTTTGGATTTATTTATTTTTCATCTACTGAATGTGAAATAATAAAATGAAAAAAAGTGAGATTAAAATACATTAAACTGCTTAATGTACATATTAAATGATACCATGTCACAACATAGTTCTGTAATAAAACATAAGGTATTAGCACATTAAAACGCCTTCTCTGATCAACATCATTTATTTGTAATATAAAGTGGATAAAAATGAACTAGCTTCTGTAAAACTTACTTGGTTGATTACCTGAAAGGGATTATTCCTTTCTATAGGTGATCTATTTAGAACTATGATCTTATGTCCATTTGCTTAAAGGTGTTTAATGGGCTTAATGTTATTTACTCCCAGGTAAATGTCCATAAGGCTATAGTCTTGCTAGCGAGAGCCTCTTTTTTACATTAATATGCCTTGTTAATAAGATATAATGAATGTGATTTTCCTGCTTCTTGGCAGGGAGTTGGACTGGATGACCCACAAGGTCTCTTCCGACTCTGTGATTCTATAAATTCTTAGAAAGTGAAGCATTTATCAAGAAGACAGGGACCGATAAGTTGATCTTGCTGTTGCATTTTCCTTCTTTTCCCAATAGTTTTTCCAATTCTTTGCTATGTTCTACTAGTAGGATTGTAGAGTATTAAGAGTTGAAGTTTTGTGGAGATACTTGAAATCACGGTGAGAACATTACATTAGATACTTATTTATTGTTCTAAAATGGATTGAAATCTTTCAGTGTATTCATAAATAGCTCATGAAGTTTGCCATTCTGAGTTGCCACTATAGGTTGAATAACCCTTATCTGTAAATTTCAAATGCTCTAAATTCCAGTATTGTCCGGAAGAGTTTCTGAGATAGTGACGCCTTTGCTTTCTGATGGTTCAGTGTATACACACTTTGTTTTGTGCATAAAATTATTAAAACTATTGTGTATAGCAGTCTTTCCCAACCAGTGTGTTGTGGCACACTAGTGTGCCATGACGGACCTCCTGCTGTGCCGCGAAAAAAGCTCTCTGCCACCCTTCCTCCCCCCCTCCTGCCGAACTCCTGCTGCTTGGGGGAGGAGGAGGAAGGGCTGGGCAGTGGCGAAGAAAAAGAAGAAGGGGCCGGGGCGCTGCCTCCTTCGGCCATTTCCCCAGCCAGCCTCCAATCCGCCATTACTCCCACCATGACTCTTGCCCCTCGCTCGCTGAAGCCGCGTGGAGGAGGAGCCCCGCCCACTGAAGCCTGTACACTGCTCATGCTCCTCTGTAAGAGAGCTGAAGCTGGGGGGAGGGGGCGGGGCATGGCGCGGCCTGGCTCTGCCCCCTCCCCCGGCTTCAGCACTCCCAGCAGCTGCTCCAGCCTTGAGGGGGCAGTGTCAAGCCAGCATTGTGCTGACTCTGCCACCGCTAGCTTGGCACTGTCCCCTCAAGGCTGGAGCAGCTGCTGGGAGAGGTGAAGCTGGGGTAGGGGGCGGGGCATGGCACAGCCTGGCTCCGCCCCTCCCAGCTTTGGCACTCCCAGCAGCTGCTCCCAGCAGGCCACCAACCTCCAGCTGTTCTTTACTGTGTTAGAGTGTCATTTTGGTTGGTGGTGTGCCCCCGGATTTTTTTAATGTTAAAAGTGTGCCACGGCTCAAAAAAGGTTGAGAAACACTGGTGTATAGAATTACCTTCAAGCTCTCTCTCTCTCTCTCTCTCTCTCTCTCTCTATGGTGTATATAAAACAAATGAATGTTGTGTTTAGACTTGGATCCCTCCTCTAAAATATCTCATTATGTATCTGCAAATATTCCCAAATCCAAAAGATTTCTGGTCCCAAGCATTATTATTATTTTATTTCTTACCTGCCTCTCGTGGCTCGAGGCGGGTTACAGCATAATTAAAACACATAGACATAGTAAAAATGCTATAAATACACATATTAAAATGTATTTCTATAAAATACATATTAATATATGCAAAACAGAGATTAAACACAAGATACGAGTTTAAAATTCATACTTAAAACTGGCTGGCATTTTGAATAAGGGACACTCAACTTGTATGTTATTTGCAGCTTTGTCATTAGTGAATTATTCTCTTTTTTTTGAAAAAGGTTTTATTTATTAGTTAAAACACAATGACAAGGTACAGATGTTTGCGTTCATCTCCGCAAACTCACATCTCACAATACACGTATTGGGAAGAAAGCGGGGAGGGAAGAGGGGAAAGGTAAATGGTTTTTAACAAAAATTGTTAAAAATCATTAGTGAATTATTCTAACCCCTAGAGGTCAGTAATGAATCTTGGCACTTTTCTAAACCTCATTTTCTGTGAATCTTTTATTTGCAAGAGGATGTGTTAATATGCCCCATAACTATTTCCAACATACTTAAATAATTTTCCTGCCACTGAATTTTTCAAAACAAATTAAAAATGTGGAGAAAAGCAGCAAAACATCATTAAACTGATGTGAATAAGCCGAAGTAAATCCAGTGAGTTCATTAGAAGTTGGAAAATTAAATCTTTAAACAGAAACTCCCAGAATTCACCAGATAACATACTAATGAGGGAGTCACAATCCAAAGACAACTTTTCAATGTTCTGTAGTTCCCTTTTTTAGTAAAAATGTGGTATTGTGCACATTGGAGAGAAATAGAAACTGCAGTCTGTTATATGGACAAAGCATATATGCTCTCCAAGATAATGCCCAGATTTAGGGAACTTTTTGCCATCCTTACAAATAACCGCTGGGATGATATATAACTGTTTAAAGGAAGCTCAACTTTATGGTTCCTTTGTATCAGTATTTTTAGGTTGCTACTTTGGAGGACCTTTCTGACTTCAAGTAGTCCTCTGAAGAAGTTTTGCATACAATTCTGGGTTATTTTGCCCAACCTCATGTACCTCTGATTTTTGGACTATAACTGCCACCATCTCTGACTGGAACTGATGCACAAAGTACCGTATATTTCGGGGTATTAAACAACTTTTTAGCCCTGGAAAATTATATGAAAAATCGGGGTCGTCTACTATGCTGGGAATAAAAATGGGAGGCATACAAATGCCCTGGCAGTCACGTCCAATGCACACCACTGCCCGGGGCTGCTGGGAGTCATAATCCAGAGGCTCCTCCTTGGGCCTGGGTGTGTCCGGTGGCCTTTGAAGGCTTCTGCCATCCACTTGGGTGGCCTTGCTTCGTTCCTGTCTCTCCAGGCTGCCTTCAAATAGCAACATGGGAGGATTTGGAGGGCCTTGAAAGTAGAGCAGGGAGAGCGGCAGTGGCGGGAACAAGTCCTTTAGCGACATTGCCTAAGGATGAAGGAGAGGGGCGAGGAGGACAGAGGAGAAGGGGGAGGTTGTTGGGAGGAGGAGCGCCAGGCCTGCTGGGCTGCCCCCGTCACTCTCCCAGCTCTGCTTTCAAAGCCCTTTCCAACTTCTGCAATGCTGCCATTTCCAGCAAGCCGAGAGAGAGGAAGGAAGCAAGAGCACCCAATCAGCTGGCAGAAGCCTCCGAAAACAACCAGGCTTGCCTCGCTTCCTTCCTTGCCTAGCTCGCTTGCTTCTTTCCTCTTTCCTAGCTGTGGAAGGAGTTGGAGAAGGGCCTTGAAAGGAGACTGGGGAGAGCAGCGGGGCAGGCCACCTGGAACTCCTCCTACCCGCGCCTTCCCTCCGCCCTCCTTCTCCTTCTCAGGCCACACCACCGCTCTCCCCATTCTCCTTTCAAGGTCCTTCTCCAACTCCTCCCACAGCCAGGAGAGAGGAAGGAAGCAAGGCAAGGAAGGAAGCTAGGCTACTGCCAGCTGATCAGGTGCTCTCTCTCTCTCTCTCTCTCTCTCTCTCTCGGCTGCCTGGAAATGGCAGCATTGCAGAAGTTGGAGAAGGGCTTTGAAAGCAGAGTGGAGAGAGCGACGGGCAGCCCAGCAGTCCTGGCGCTCCTCCTCTTCGCATCCTCCCTTTGCTCTCCTCCTTCGCCCTCCCCCATCCTCCTCAGGCCATGCTGCTACAGGACTTGTCCCCACCACCGTCCTCCCCACTCTACTTTCAAGGCCCCCCCCAAATCCTCCCGTCGCCATTTGCAGGCAACCAGGAGAGAGGGGGGTCTTATATGGCAAGTATATCCCTAACTCTATATTTTAACTTCAAAAGTTGTGGGGTGGTCTTATACGCCCAGTCGTCATGTACCCCAGAATATACGATAGTCTGAAGTGCCTCTTAAGGGATATATATACAACAATGTTCACCAAGGTATACAGTGTTGGGAGCAAAATCAGTTTTTCTCCAGGGAAGCTTGTTACTGTTATAGATCTTCCCATTAAATATTTTGAGACCAGTAGGATTCCTGGAATACAATTTGAGAAACTCTAGATAGCAAATTGGTTTATAGAATTAAAGAGTTGGAAAAGACTTTGTGGGCCATTCAGTCCAACCTCCTGCCAAGAAGCAGGAAAATCACATTCAAAGCACCCCTGCTAGAAGGTCATCCACCACACTCTGGGCAGAGAGTTCCACTGCTGAACAGCTCTCACAGTCAGGAAGTTCTTCCTAATGTTCAGGTGGAATCTCCTTTCCTGTAGTTTGAAGCCATTGTTCTGCATCCTAGTCTCCAGGGCCTGTTCCCTATGACTTCTCCTCACATGGCTTCCCTCTTCAACAGCCCTGAGCAGCATATGCAGTGGTTAGCAGTGCGCCATCTTCTTCGTATGATCAGAATTTCCAAGAGCCAGCCTGTTTTAGCTTGCATGGAATTGAGTTAGATTACAAACCATTATAAAATTAAGTCCTTCTTTAAAAATTAGTTCCTGATAGATGTGGATTTTCCAAATGCCTGTTTCCTGGCCAAGATGAATTAGGATTAGAGGAATATTGCTGCATAATGAAATTACGGGTCTCTATTACTGAGTGAGACAAAGGACCCATTGTCATCTAATTTAATTCAGGAGGGAGATGCAGCTTGAAAAGGGGGAGGTAATCAGTGTGAATACAAGAATTGTACAGATCTGTGTTTGGTTAGGATTATGAGCATGACTTTACATCTTCTGCCCTGTGCTGAATTAAATAAAGTTGCACCTTTTTGGACAAACATATTATCAGAATCTTATCTAAAATGTAGGTTTCTTTCTACTGAAAGCCTTACCAAGTATTTTTTGGGATGTAAGCCAAAGTTTACACAAGATAGGATTTTTTCTTCATTATATAATGATGTCTTTCTGTCTGGGTTTTCTCCTCGTCTGTCTTTGGCCAGAATCTTGTCAGCACTTTTCTAAGCAGTTGCTCTTTCCCCCTAAATAGTGTATCAGTGGCAAGGAGATGTAGACAGATCTGGTGGTTATAAGCAGCCTGCTTTTTTGAACATATTTCCTCCTTGACAGTCATTACGGTCACCACCTTTCCCTCCTATCACCACCCTAGCATAATTATAGCAGTGTGATGTCCCTCCAAAACTGGCCTTTATCTCCAAAAATGGAACATTTTCCTAGCTGAGGCTATTCAATTAATATATAATGTTTACCAAATTCATTTTTCCTGGGAATATGTAAGCTACAGAGTGAGAAATTAGAAAAACTATGAATAGAGGATGAGAACACAGGAAAAGTGTGCCAACGCAGGAAGGGCATGATTGGCTAGCTGGAGAAGAGTCTCAGTAGTTACCGCCAAGGGGAAAATTAAAATATTGATGTAGCCAGTGAACTGATGGCCTGTGGGCCTTCTTTGGCAGATGTGAGATGGAGATCATATGAAGAAGCAGAGGGGGAGCTGATCTTAAGATACAAGGATGCAGAAGTCAAGATTAGTGAAATCTGCAGTGCCAGCCAGAGGTAGAAAGTAGCAGATTGTTTTATGGCCAAGAGTCTGAGGTGAAAGGAGTCCACTTCTCAGACAAAATAAGATTGAAAGTAGTCAAGGGAGAGGAGCATGCAAACTGTAAAGGTTATCATCTTGCTGATTAATGAGGCTGAAGTAACCACCATATTAGAGCCACAGTGTTTAATTCAGTTGAAGATTTTTTTAAAAAAACCCACTTTGCCCCACAGATTTGAAGAAAAAAAACCACATGTAAAACTGCCCCCTCCCCCATTTGGTAGTGTGGAGACTTCACGTCTCAAGTTGAGGGCATATCATGGAGTTTTAACACCTCTTCCGCAAACAACTAGTGGAAATAAAGATGCACTATTGTATAAAATTACCTTTAACCTATGAGTATAAGCTCAATCGGGAGAGAATTCCATATATGAAACATAAATCAATTTCGTTTTTAGACTTGGGTCCCCCCACCATATCAAAAAATCTAAATTTATACAAAATTTTTAAAAATCCAAAACATTTCTGTACAGGGAGCGCACAACTCCCTTGTTGCGCCAGCTCCACTGGCTGCCAATTAGCTTCCGAGCACAATTCAAAGTGCTGGTTTTAATCTACAAAACCTTATACGGTTCTGGCGCAGTTTACCTGTCCGAACGTATTCTCCCCTATGAACCATCAAGGCTATTAAGATCTTCTGGTGGGGCCCTGCACTCAGTCCTGCCATTTTTGCAGTCACGTCTGTGGCGGCCCCCCGGCTATGGAACTCTCTCCCGATTGAGATCAGATCTGCCCACTCCCTCCTGTCCTTTAGGAGGCTAGTGAAATCCTGGCTATGGAATAAAGCATTCTCAGAATAATGGCCGAGGCCGGCCACAGAACAAAGGTATTGACCACACATACGGACTGAGTTGGACATGATTTGATCTTGACGATTCGGCTTATTTGTAATTTTATTCTATATGTATTTTAATCTTTTGTTGTTGTATGATGTTTTTAGATTGTATTATTGCATTGAATCCTTGCTATGAGCCGGTCTGAGTACCTCTACAGAGGTGGAGAAGATCTGGATATAGAAGTTTGAAATAAATAAATAAATTCAAAGTATTTTGCATAAGGGATACTCAACTTGTCAGTGAGGAACGATAATAAAAGTATGGCGTGCAGGACCCTTTTAACACTAGTTGATAGCATTTGGGTGCTTGTTGGACAACAACTGTAATAGGAAAGTTTTTTAAAGGCAGAGCGAAAGGGAATGAGAACATATGTACCCAACAAGATAGCACCCCAAATATCTGGGAATTCTACTAATTTTTGAATCCAACTAGCCAGAAGGGAGTGGAAGAAGGGGTTCAGTCTGCTGTTCCTAGCCTTTGCTTTCTAGACACAGATCTCCGAAGGTCCCTGGAGATAAGGAATGAGTACACCTATCGTGATAGGTTAACTTTGAAGTATATTTTCTTGAAAAAGGTTACAACAGTTGTTGTTCCTCTGCTTAACTGGTATGTAATTGCACACAGTTAAGGGAATGATGGTATCTCAGATAAATTCCCAATTGCTTGTCTTTTTGGGGAGAGCAAAGTGTTAGGAAATGTAGAATGCATATTGGTATAACAAAAATAATTTACTTCTCTAAATGGCTAGACCCCTTCCAGTCCGGCTTCCGTTCGGGGCATGGGACGGAGACGGTTCTGGTCTCCATCACAGACCAACTCCCCTGCCAGCTTGACCAAGGCGGGTCTGCGCTGCTCGTGTTATTGGACCTCATGGCAGCGTTTGACATGGTCGACCACAATCTATTGATCCACCGCCTGGCCATGGCTGGAGTGAGGGGGACTGCCCTTAAATGGCTGACCTCCTTCCTCCACCAGCGGTCTCAGCGTGTGAGGAGGGGCGAGGTGGTCTCCGAGGGCTCCCCATTAGTTTGTGGAGTTCCGCAAGGGGCCATTCTCTCCCCTCTGTTATTTAACATCTACATGCAGCCACTTGCACAGCTGGTGCGGAGTTATGGGCTGGAGTGTCACCAGTACGCTGACGACACCCAGCTCATTCTGAGGATGGAGGGCAGGCCGGGTTCCGTCCCTGATAATTTCCAGCACTGCCTCGAAGCCGTTACTGGATGGCTGCGAGCCAGTAGGTTGAGGGTGAATCCGGCGAAGACGGAGATCTTGTGGCTGGGCCGCCCGGGTGATGTAGATGGCCACCTTCCGAGCCTGGACGGTGCGGCGTTATGCCCATCGTCTTCCGTAAAGAGCCTGGGGGTCCACTTGGACTCCCAGCTGACCATGGAGGCCCAGGTCTCTGCGGTCAGCAAGATCGCCTTTTTTCATCTGCGACAGGCAAGGAGGCTGGCCCCCTATCTCTCCCGGAACGACCTGGCCACGGTGATCCAAGCCACGGTTATCTCAAGGCTGGATTACTGTAACGCGCTCTACGTTGGCCTTCCTCTGTCGGTGACCCGGAAGCTCAGGCTAGTGCAGAACACTGCCGCCCGGCTCCTGTCTGGCACGCCAGCAGGCAGCCACATAACACCTGTCTTGCAGGATCTGCACTGGCTGCCAATTGAGCACCGGATCACCTTCAAAGTGTTGGTCCTCACCTTTAAGGCCTTACACAGCCTGGGGCCAGCGTATCTGAGGGACCGTCTCACCCCATATTGCCCGTCGAGATCACTTCGGTCCGAGGACTCCAACCTCCTGGAGATACCTTCGGCGAAACTCGCAAGATTGACATCTACCCGCCGGAGGGCGTTCTCTGTCATAGCGCCTTTGCTGTGGAACGCCCTCCCGGCCGGAACTCGGGCTATGAAGGACTTGCTCCCGTTTAGACGGGCTTGTAAAACCTACCTGTTTAAGCAGGCCTTTGGCGAGTAAGTCCTGCCCATGCCCCGCCATCTGTTCGTTCTTCCTAGAACGATGTGCTGTTCATTGTTGAATTGTGTTATTATTTACTGTACTGCTGTTGTTTTTAATTTGTTTTTAACTGCTTTATCGCCTGTATTTTACTGTGCCTTTCGGCTCTTGTAAGCCGCTGCGAGCCTCAGGGAGTCGGCGGCATAGAAGCCCGAATAATAAATAAATAAATCCAAAAGATTCTCTGAGTGGTTTAGGAATTGTGTACATGTTGAAGAATTATTCCTTTCCCTCTTTGTCTACTTCCCTCCATCTTGTACAATTACGTTGTTCAGCCTATTTCCATGTATTAGTTAAGTTAATGTTTGAAAGCTATACTCCAGAATGAGCAAATATTCATGTATTTTAGAACTGTGGCTCCTTTAATAAAATGAAGTTTCTTATGTTTTGCTTACACAGAAAGGCATTCAGCAATCAGTGCAGTGTCAATCTTTAATGAATAACATACGAGATTCTGACTTGGAAGCAATGGCTTGAAACAGAAATGACAAAGAAAGATATAACAGATGTTTCATTTTAAAGCATGTAAGAGAGAAGGAATATCCTTCTTGAAGCGATAATAATGCTGCTCTTGTTTCAGGGCAGACTGCCAAGCTGATGTACGTGATGCACAATTCTGAATATCCCCTCAGCTGTTTCGCTCTCTTTGAAAATGGCCCCTGCCTCATAGCAGATGCCAACTTTGACGTCCTTATGGTGAAATTGAAAGGCTTCTTTCAAAATGCCAAAGGGAACAAGATAGAGAGCCGGGGCACCCGGTACCAGTACTGTGATTTCTTGGTGAAGGTTGGCACTGTTACCATGGGACCCAGCGCTCGAGGAATATCTGTGGAGGTAAGGATGCCTGTGAAATATGAAAATGACTGAGAGGTTGCAGGCAAAATGTGCAGTGATGTATTGTGGTCCAAATTGAGACTAGAGCTTGAAGTGGTACTTTAAAAAAGTAACTTGATAGTGTTGCTTGTTGTTGTGATGCTGATTAGTAATTAGTTATTTTGTTTAATTTAATGAAATGCACTAGGATGGTCAAAGGTTTGGGAGATGGCTGTTTAAATCTCCCCTCTACCGTGGTGAAGAAATGCCCTTTTGAAAAGGAAATTGCTATCTCATAATCATTTTCTCCCTACACATCCTGCAAAGGCTGGCTTTTCCCTCAATGTCTTTATCTCTGGATAATTTGGATTTAGTACATCCAGAGAAAACACAGGTAGATAGGTTTGCTGGGCACATAGGCTTAAATAAAAATATTTTCTTAAGCAGCAGTTCCTTCACATTAATACCATGGGTGTATTTTGTAGGTATTATATAAGTTTAAGGCAGGTTTTGGGCCAGAATTGTGGCTTTTGAAATCTTGTGGATAATTCTGCAGAGAGGAGAAAGTACCAATACTGCCTCAGGAAGCCAGCCATCCCTGACCACTGTTGCTGTTTTATCACCCATGCATTCAAAAAGGCCAGAATCAGAATTGCAGCAGAAAGGCCTGAGAGGGTCAGTGGTTCTTTTAAGTTCTCCCAGGATGGACTAAGTTTCACTACTCCACTCAAAGAAGATAACTCTTTTTTTAAAGTAAGAGTTAAGGCACAGTAACTGATATTGACCTGTAGATTTTTGGATTATGTGATTTTAATGGTTATATTAATATGTTTTAACTCCACTTTTTAATGTCCAAATGTTGTTACATTTTTATGATCTAATTCAGGGCTGTCCAACTTCTACCGGACCTTGGGTGTCACAATGCACAGACTTGGCGGGCCCCTTAATCACACACACAGAGCCATACTGAAGGCTAACTACTTTATTGAGTATAAAAACAGTTCCAAAGAATATATAGTCCAATAAGAAGTAAATGTCCAAAAGGTGGAAAGCAAGATTGTCCAAAGTAACGTAGCAAATAGACTAAAAGCTTGGCAGGGCTCCGCAATCCAATGCGGCTCAGGAAACAAGGCAAGGCTCCGCAATCCAATGCGGATCAGGGAACAAGGCAAGGCAACGCAAGGCAAGACTTGATGACCACGGCTTAGCTTGTGGTCCCACTCCGCTTCACGCCTATTCAGGTAAGACGTGGCCGGAGAACTGAGGATCGTTCCCACGGATCCTATACTTAATCCTTCGGCCGAGGTCCACGCGCTCTAGGCTTCTTAGTCTCCAATCTCTGCTGACGGACCTCGGCCGGTCTAGGGCTCGCGACCAATCCCTCCTACTAGCCTCAATGCTCCGTCTCCTATCAAAGGTTCGACCTTGTCTTTCGGCAGCTGTGTTGCTATCTCTCTGAGAGCTTTCCTCCCTAGCCATTTCCCATGCGCTTTGTTCCATATCTTCCTCAAGGGGCTCCTGGGAAGATCTCCCTCCCGGGTGTTCATAACTCCCTGCCTCACTATCAGACTGCACCTGGTGATCTGAATCATCCCTTGGACCAAAACACATTTCTTCCCAGGCCAAGCTCTCTGTAGGTGAAAGAGGCTCTTGCGGGGAAAGCTGCCCTTCGCCCCAGTCATCTAGCTCATCCTCAGAATCCAGTTCTAGCACAGCCGGTTCTAATGCTAATGGGACCCCAGGCCCTGTCCCCTGCCCTCCAGGCACAAACGAGAACTGCTGTGCTACATTGGGCCGGAATTCCGGTCACTGATCACCTGGGGGGCCAAGCCCTGGCTCCACCCCTCCCCCGGCTCCGCCCCTCCCCGCCCCCGGCATTGCATAAATATACAATTAAATATTATATTGTTTAAATAAGGGGAGAGGGAGGGATGGATGGAACACATGAGGGGCATTAATATACAATTACATATTATATTATTTAAATAAGGGGAGAGGAGGGAGGAGGGATGGAACACATGAGGGGCATTAATATACAATTACATATTATATTATTTAAATAAGGAGAGGGAGGGAGGGATGGAACACATGAGGGGCATTTAGATACAATTACATATTATATTATTTAAATAAGGGGAGAGGGAGGGATGGAACACGTGAGGGGCATAAATATACAATTACATATTATATTATTTAAATAAGGGGAGAGGGAGGGAGGGATGGAACATATGAGGGGCATTAATATACAATTACATATTATATTATTTAAATAAGGGGAGAGGGAGGGATGGAACACATGAGGGGCATTAATATACAATTACATATTATATTATTTAAATAAGGAGAGGGAGGGAGGGATGGAACACATGAGGGCATTTAGATACAATTACATATTATATTATTTAAATAAGGGGAGAGGGAGGGATGGAACACGTGAGGGGCATATATATACAATTACATATTATATTATTTAAATAAGGGGAGAGGGAGGGGGATGGAACATATGAGGGGCATTAATATACAATTACATATATTACTTAAATAAGGGGAGCGGGAGGGAGGGATGGAACATATGAGGGGCATTAATATACAATTACATATTATATTATTTAAATAAGGGGAGAGGGAGGGATGGAACACATGAGGGGCATTAATATACAATTACATATATTATTTCAATAAGGGGAGAGGGAGGGAGGGATGGAACACATGAGGGGCATAAATATACAGAATATCAAGGCAGAAAATCCCACAATCTCTGCTTTGAACTGGAATATGTGACTGTTCTACTGGGCACATTGATCAGCATTGAATGGCCTTGCAGTTGAAAGGTCTGTGTGCTTTCATTCTGCCAGTTTACCCCTGGCTGATTCCATTCAGTGCAAGTCATCAAAGTAAACTTAGGTAATTGCAAAGAATGTAAATAATTCTGGGGGGAGGAAAAGGAGAGGGAAAGGGGGTGGTAGGCCTTTCCTTGACCTCCCTCTCATTCAATTCCCCCCCCCTTTCTCCTCCTCCCCTCTCCTATGGCTGGCCGGTTCTCTCCTCTCATTAAAGAGACAGTTTGTGAAACGCAAATGAAGGGGTCAGAAAGGAAGGGGCTTGTGTGTGTGTGTGTGTGTATCTGAGAGAGATCTTCCCTTTGCGCTGGGGAGAGGTGTGCCCAGGGCAGGCCCCCCTCCTCTCTCTCTGTCACTCACTCACTCACACTCTCAGACACCCTCCCTCCCAAACCCCTTTTGCTTCCCTGGCGCTGAGGGCCTGAGTGCCTCCCAGACGGAGCAGCAGCAATCCTGAGGAGGAGGAAGCGGCGCTGCCGAGAGGGAAAGCCATGCGGCCGGGTCGCTCTTCCTGTTTGCTGCCAAGGGGGCAGGGCCCGAGAGACTTCACTCCCTCCCATTGGCCCCCTCCCTCAGGAGAAGAGGAGGCGGCCAATAGAAAGCCAAGGGGCGGGAACAAATAATAATAAAAAATATTTTTTAATTGAAAGAAATATTTTAAAATATTTTTAAAAATATATTATTTATTGCAGGAGGGTAAGGGGCCGTAGCCAAGGGGCTAGGGGGCCGTGTACAGCCCCCGGGCCGCCTGTTGGACAGGCCTGATCTAATTGATAGTTATGCTATTGTAGTTTATGTTAGGTTTCATATATATGTGAGGCATTAAATTTTGCCATAGATATGTTGGAAACCATTTTGAGTCCGCCCCTGAGGTGAGAAAAGCAGTATACAAGTGAATTAAATAAATAATAATAAATAAATAGATCAGACAGCCCAGGGCTTTGCTGAAGTTTCTAGTCATATACATAAGTGGGCCTACCATAGCTTTGACACTAATATTACCCAATCATTATCCCTAGAGGACATGGAGGCTTTTTCATGCCCTCTAGGGATAAAAAGGCACATGTTGCCTACTTCTGTCAGTGCTACTTCCATCCCCATATTCTGTTGTTCTTGCTAATCAAATGACAGCTGTCCCTCCATCTGCCAAGTGTGAACAGTGAACTCTTAAACAGAGCTATCCTTATTAGCAAATCAACTTTAGAGCTGTCCCTTTTCATCTCCTTCAGCACTTGCATGTACTAGACTAACATCCAGAAATAACAAGTAAAAGTCTTTATTTAATCAACCATTTTGTGCCTGTGGTTTATTTTAGTCTTATATTCATATATGAAATTGTGAAATATTTGCTATATGTCATAAGTGGAGGACTATTTTACCGTATTCACACTTGCAGTGTTTTGAATACTGCCCTGTAAAAATGTTATCCATTTAATCTTGCTTTTGGAACATATCCTATATGCTCAGGAATAAATCCAGAAAATTTAGTAAAAATATCAGCCCACTGCACCTTAACTCTTACCAAAAAAAGAGACGTTCCCATTCTTGGAGTAGAATGGTGAAAGAAGAGATTTTTTTCCTGTTCTTAAAGTGCAGAAGCGCTTGGCCCGCTCTATTGTTGCCACCATGGTGTTGTGTCCAGCTTTTTTGAATGTCTGGGTGGGGAAATGCCAGCAGTGGCCAAGGGCAGCTGGGCTCAAGGCAACTTACCCATAGGCCATATAAAAATCCATAATTTTGTTTCCCAAAAGTTGTCCATGGTTTATGTATGAGGTAGGTCTATAAATGAGTATATATCATACTCTAATATTCCAGTGATAAGCTTTATTCTAAAATTACACCGAAATTGAAACATAGCTATATTATAATAGCTACTTCAATGTTTCACCATCTCCATTTTTAAAAAGTGGTATTTCAGTTAGTTTAGCTGAGAAGCATCTCCTTCCACCCTGTTTTATAAAAATGGGCGAGCTCTTAAATGCTAATTGAAGTCTTAATTACTCCCTGTGGAATTATTGTTAGCTCTGTGTTTTGAAGTTTATGTATCTGTTGCCAGGTGGAATACTGTCCCTGTGTGGTGGCCAATGACTGTTGGAACCTGCTAATGGAGTTCATGCAAAGTTTCATGGGAAGTCATGCCCCGGGGATTCCTTCTGTGTTTGGCAATAAGCATGACAGCATCTACAGCCCAGGCGACACGATGGTACAGTACATGGAACTTTTCAACAAGATTCGCAAGCAGCAGCAGGTGCCGATTGCAGGGATCAGATGAGGAACCTTTATAAGGCCTTTCTTCATGTGAGCAACCACATTGTTGACTAGTCAATCTACTGAGTAGCAGTTCCATTCTGACACTCCAGAATGCAGTCGGTCTCCCTTGGAGGTAGAATTAATATCATGCCATCTCTGCTTCTCAAGGCCTGTGATAATGCCATGGGTGGTCTTAGATTCTACAAGCAACACTCCTGCAACAGAGTGGAAATTGAAGAAAAATGGTCATGCAGAAAAGAACAGGTTGGAAATGTGTGCAAATGGCGGGATAGGCTTTGGATTTGCTCAGTTAGCTATGAGTGAACTTGAGATCTTTGGCTAATATGAAAAGATTTATTGTACTTTTTATTTTCATATGATGCATTCTGTAGGTGATACTATTAAAATATATCCTCAAATTGGGGAAATTGTATGTTTTGTGTTAGAAAAGTACTGTACTATATGTTGTTAAAGCAAACAGACAGCAACAGAGTTCTGTTATCAGAGTTTAAGTTCCTGGCCTTTCACTATCTTCATGAAGCTGTTGAGAGGATTATCATATTTGAGCTTTAGGATTATATCACTGGACACTGGAAGTTTGCATCCTTTCCTTTATAGTGTTGCAATTCTGTCTGATGGAACAGAGTAGACAGTCCCTCACTACGAAAACCTATTCATAACCAATTCTTGGATCAAATTACAACAACGGCATTTTTATAAGACAAGACCTCAACGTGCAAATACATGGAAATTTTCAAATTCTTTAAAATATTAAATGTATCATTGAGAAATCTCTTACGGTGTCATACAAGTTATTTGTTTTGCAGTTTTTCCCCTATTGCTGCTGTAGATGCAGAGTTGTGCTGTTTTTTCTATGAATACAATTCCCTTAAATTTTTCCAAATTAAAGAGAATATAACTTAGGATCTTCTATACTTACTTTTGGAGTCTAAATCTTGGTAAATAATTTATTATTTGACAGGTTAACATGCGGCAACTTCTCTCTTCCCTCTGATCTCCTTGTGTATATCTGATTTTAACAAAAGCCTGTGAGCAAAAGTCCCAAGAGTAGTTGGAGAAGATCTTAAACTCCAAGAACTGGGTCTCGCACTTTAAATTAGCTTAGCAATAGGTGCTTCTGTGCCTGTGTTCTTGGACATCGTTGTATAGCTCAAGGACATGGTCCAGGAAGCTTCAAGTTAACAAGTTCCCACCATCCATGATCCATATTTGTTGCAGTATCCCTGTCCCCTAACACTGACATACTTATAACAAAATGTGTAGGAAAAGGAACAGTGACTTTGCTGGGATGCCTTTGCATTGAATGGTCCAGTGTGGAGGAGGGTATCACCTATTTCAGTGTATTTATAGGCTGCTGAGCACTTTGACAGAAAAGAGTGTGCTTCTGTGACTGTGGATGGAGAAGAGAATTTGTTTGTAAAGAACATAGAGTATAGCTTCAGAATATAGTTTGTTATAGGGATCATTTCCTATTAAATCCGACATCCATGTATGTGCCTTCAAAACATCTTTCAGTGTATTGTGAGCTCATGAATTTCATAGTTTTCTTAGGCAAGATGGTCTTGCCAGTTCTTTCCTCTGAAATATAAGTTAATATTCATTTACAATCTGCCATCAAGGACTACCCAGGGCTTATCTTGCTTAGCCTCTTTGATTGGATGGCATCTGGTGCCTTTGATCGGATGGGATCTGGGGTATCTTGACCCTTAGGAGAGATTAAACCTTTCCTCCCTCAACCACCAGATTGAGTGAGGCAACAGTGCATAGTTGTAGGTAACTGCTGATGATTTATGCCTTTATGCGTATTAGTAACTTTGCTATGTATAAATCAGGGTCTGATGGATTTACAAGATTGTAGGAAAAATACTTTTGCAGTTACAGAGCAAAAATGCTGTTTTCTGTTCAAGATGCAACATGAAAAGTAGATTTCCTTTTTTGAATTGATCCGCATCTGATTTCATAGAGATAACATTGTTCCCTAATGCATTTGCATATTAACTAAAAAGCAATAGGTGTTAATCGGAATTAGCAAATAGACAGTGTGGTGGATAAACAGATCCAATATGCAAAAAGAATGGGCAATAAAGCTTGATTTCAGAATACCCCTTTCAATTCTGCAGTGTGTTTTTAGTATAAGAACATAAGAAGAGCCATGCTGAATCGGACCTCAGCCCATCTAGTCCAGCATTCTGTATCACACAGTGACCCACCAGTTGTACACGGGGATCTCGAGCAGAAGGGAGGGCAAAACCCTGACCTGCTCCCGACCCCCCACAACCAGTACCCAGGGAAATCCTGCCTACCTCAACCAACTCCAAGGTGGCACTTGAATGTCCTTTTCAGTAACTACCGATACACTTGGTATCCATGAATCTGTCTAATCCTGCCTTGAAGTTGTTCAGGCTGACAGCTGTCACAACCTCTTCTGGAAGTAAATTCCATAACCCAATGACCCTCTGGGTGAAGAAATATTTCCCTTTATTAGTCCTAATTTTCCTACCTTGGAGCTTCAGGGAGTGCCCTCTAGTCCTAGTGTTTTGTGACAAAGAAAATATTTTTTCTTTATTCACCTTTTCTATCCCATGCATGATTTTATACACTTCGATCAAGTCACCTCTTAAACGCCGTCTTTCAAGGCTGAAAAGACCAAGGCGTTGCAACCTGATTTCATAAGGGAGCCGCTCCATCCCTTGGATCATTTTTGTTACCCTTTTCTGTACCTTTTCCAGTATAAACCTTTACCACCATTATGTTTTATTAGTTGATTTCCAATCACAAATGAACATTAAAACTATACACATGATCACAATAAAGATATAACCATTAGGATCAGCATTATCCTTTGGCTCTAAAAAATTGCCAAAGCTATTACATATAATTTTTATTGTTAGTCATTTCTTAAGACAGGGTATCTACACATTAAAGCACTTAGAAATGTTTCTCAGTATTTCCAACCCTCTCCGTTGGCCATGAGCCCAGAAAGATCTGACATTGATTCATAGCATGTGTAAAAAAAAGTTTGTATTGTACGTTTATGAGTAATTTTAACATACTAATAACTAAATTGAATCTGATCCATGAACTACATTTGACTTTAATACATTTTGACTTTTCTGTTTTCTAAAGGCAAAAATATTTGGTCTTTGCTTCTTTGGTACTGTGCCTTTAAAGAAGTTAATATAAGCTTCTACTGTAAATGTGTTTATGTGGAAAAAGATGTAAAGCTTCAGTGAGAGTTATGAATAAGTAACAGTATGTACATCTGGAGCCCTGCTTCTAAAAAGGATTTTGTGTTTTTCATGATATTGGTATTTAGAACTAAAGAGTCAACTGATTTTACAGTCTGAGATGACAATCTTAAGTCACATATCTTAAAAGTTGAAATATGGGCTTGCTGGAAGCTCAGTAGCATACATTCTATAATTTTCTTCAAGTCAGCTTGGACCCCTGAAGCTAAACTCTGATTATAATTATATTCATACAACTCCAGCAATATCAGAGTGATACAAGTGCATGGGTGACACTTAAAAAGATTCCTAGTATAAAGTGCATGCACATCACCAGACATTAACCTTGTGTGTAAAACATGTGAGATAGGTGTTCTGAAAGAATATACTTAAGGTTAAGAAATAATCAGGTTTTGTGCGTCGCAGGAGCAGGCGGTATATACATGTGTCCTTTGTAGGCCGGCAGACCTGCTTGTACGTGTGATGCAGCATCTGTTCAAAATACAAAATGTCCCTGAGAAGCAGCCTTCAATGGGTTCATTTTCATTTCCGTATAATTAGATTTCCCTATTTTTCTCTCACCTATCCTGCCACTCTCCAAGAGAAAACATTTTAATCCATGGAAATACTATGCAATTAGACGGTTATATAAGTTGCTCACCAATTTAACTTAAATAAGATTATTCCAAATATTTTAATATTAAAATTATTACTTCAATATTATTCATATTTTATATAATTTAATTACTATTTTATATATAATTAGTTTAAGAGCATTAACAACATATTTACACCCCACTTAGTATGTTGTGAACAGCAAGGAGATTTTAGATCAATTATACTGTGAAAAATATAAATTAAATTGCTCTATCAAAATGTAAATAGATGTTAGAAGTATCCAATCTCCTTCTCCTGTTAATGCTATTAATTCTAGGAGCAGGAATGCCTGCATGTCTTCTCCTGCCCCTGAAACCTGAACTAAATTGTAGCCCTCCATGTGATGACTGAATAAAACAAATCCCTAAATTCCACAAAGAACATGCTGCTTTGAAAACCCAAAGTCTTCCTTCCATCCACCGCCCCTCCCCGCCTCCCTGTCCATCATTTCAGGTGTTGCTGTGGTAACCGAAAGCGGGGGAGTCAGTCTTCAGCAGTCAAGAGTCTCAAGCCACCCACCCATCCTTTATGATAGGATGATGAGGAGATTCCAGGGAAATCTTTTCCTCTCTGTGCCACTCTCTTTGGTATTGACAGCAAAGCCTCCTGCGTCTTGTCCTTTCTCCCTGTATGCAGACAGGCATGAAAACTGGGCGTAGTCAGAAGTTCATTGTCACCCATTGTTATAATTACTGTACTCTAAAACTGAACTAGTTTTTCATTCCCAACTTTCAATGCAAAGAATTAAGGAATTTCATCGTAGAAAGGGCCAGGCATAATGCAAATGCCATTCGTAAAAAACCCATAAAAACTTTCTCATTAGGCTGTGTATAGCCGAGCAGTTCTCTGACTCTTAAGGTCTTTATCTATTTAATTTTTTTTAACAACTGAGTTTGGACTTTCGGATATCTTTTCTATTACCTTTCTAACTACAGTGTTCCCTCACTTATTGCTGGGGTTAGGTTCCAGGACCTCTCGCAATAAGTGAAAAACCGCGATATAGGGATATTCAATTTATTTTAATATTTATACATTATTTTTGCTTTTATAACTTGGATTTAAGAATTTGGTTGGGGTGATGACATAGGTGGGTTGACATGCTTTCTGCTTTGAAGCGTTTAAAGTGAAGGTGAATGGCCAGCTACTGAAATGGTAGAAGGTAATTCTAGTAAGTAAGGAATTGGACTCCCTGACCCTTGGGATTCCTTCTACGATTCTGAAAATTGTTTGGGCCCATTTGATTTTTGCCATTAAGCCCTAATTCTTCTGTTTTTCGAAACTAAGCATTGCAGTCGACATTTAAAAACCTGTCCACACTAATCAAAATGACAATCCGAAGAATGCATTTTAAGCCTCAATAAGTTTTGTTTTTCTTGTTAATCAGCTTGGAAAAATATCTTGCAATCAACTTTGTTGTAAGCCTCCTTGAATCTCAAACCGGGACGAAGCCAATATATAAATGTAATAACAATAAATAATTGTGTGGGAAGGGTTGTGTATGGTTCTTCAACAACCCCTGAACCCTGTAAACATTTAATAAAATTATCAACTGGATTCCCTAAAAATTAAGCCTTAACTAAGAGTATTTTCACAATTTTCGGGGCCTAGCACTGCTATTGAAAAGGCAGTGTAGAGCCATTCCAGCTTTCTTCCTTCAGTAGATTTTCTTGGGTAAGATATTGAAAAAAATGGTGTGAGAAACCACAGGTGCATCTCTCCCAAGGATAAAACAGAATCGGTCCCCCTCCCTTTTAGGACATTTATGTGCTTTTTACTGTAGGCTGTGAGTCTTAATTCATACTGTTGACAGTGAGTATGTGCACAGCTAATGTAGCACCTTTCTGTTCTGAGCTGCTGTTTTAAATAGCAGGCAAAGTGGTCCCCATTGCTATTAAGTACCTCCTGCAAATAAAATCCAGTTCAATACTATCCTTGTTCCTTTTAAATCATTCACCTCTGGATAGAGCTGCAGCGTGTTAGAAAGTGTCAAAAGCAGCTGCATTCTTCAGCTGTATTATATCACCCTGGACTTTCTGCCCGAGATTGTTTTTTGCTGTTACTTGGTTGGCATTTTTTCTTATATGGAGCAGCATACTTACAGCCAGAGTTGATATTATAATTAGAATACTGTTCAGAAAGTGTGGGATCCCTTCCATTTGAATAAAAAGCAGCTCTGGGACCAATCCACAATACACTCACGCTCTGCTGGTTTCCTTCAAGTCACCCCTCCCTTCTCCATTACGGGTCCAGAAAAAGTGCAGTTTTATCAAAGTTGTATCAAAATGCTTTCCCACATGTCCTTCCACTTCCACCCTCCTACTTGTTAAGAATGTGTTTGTCTCTTGGGGGCTAGATTTTATATTTCATCATTAAGTGCCATTATGTTAAAATGCTGGAACTCTTATAAACTGAGGATTTTTGAAAGATGCTTTATCACTGAGAAAACCTTTTAAAAGTATGAAGTTTGCAACAGATCTCACTGAGATACAATTTTGACTTAATTCATGGGGAGATGCCATGTTTCATTGGCTAACTGAACTACTGAGTAGAACAGGTGGACAAATTATTAATTTGATTCAAGGTCGACTGTTGCTCTTGGATACTTTCAAATTATGGTTAGATTTATTTCAAGGACAAGAAATGAGTATTTAGGCAAATATGCTATGGTGTAAAAAAGGAATCCTTAAGCTTCCTTGAGAGACTGAAAAGGGAAATTTCTAGCATATGTTTCTGTGGATTGTAGCCCATTTCTTAAGATGGATCCAGAAGTAATTTTATGTGGGCGTGCAAGTTCACCAAGCTTCATCTCAAGTATGCTAGATAACAACACACATACAATTTATAATCTAATAATAGATCATGCACACATTTTGTCTCTGGATCACACAAAATAACATTTCTGCATGAAGTGAACTGGTCTCTCCAAAGGTTTAGGCTAGAGATGTCTTTTTTGTTTCAAGTATCATACATCTTTTTGTGCTGGAACAAACTAATATGGCTATGCCTCTTGGGAAAATATCTAAAAAGCCAGCAGTTTATTCCTCTTTTGTCTTTTTGTTGTCTCCCCCAAGCCTTAAATTGGCCTCTTTCTTTATGTTCCTTAATTCCCACAGGAACCAGAACAATTGCCAGCCTGCCTTTTACCTTGGGTTAACTTTTTGTTGGCAATTCTTCATACACAGTTCATTACACCGTTTCAAATTATTGGAACTGGAAAGTAAATATATCTAGCAAAATTAAATTGAATCCTGCTGAATTTACACTACTATATGCAGACCTCATGAAATGTCCGACAATTCAGTTTGCACAGTTGTTCCTGACAAAAATTGTGGCTCCACAATGGGATGGAGCTACCATGCTTAAAGAGAACATAGAGGACTTGTTTTACATGGAAGCATCCAAATCCATGATCATTATTCACATTTGTATCAACAGAATGAATTGCAAAAAACACAAATACTAGTTTGTGTCTCAACTGTAATGTAAAATGTGTGATTTGGGGCCATAAAATTACCATTCATCTTCACACCTAGGAACACAATAATATTGCATTGCAAAAATGAAACATATTTCCATATGTATTTTTAAATATGTTAAATAAATGAACATATCTTATTTTTATCATTCTGTAACTCACACCCATCTGTGTGGGAGACACAAAGTAATAGAACTAGCATTTCATGGCATAATTGTAGCACATATTTTAGATCTGGAATACAGAACCAGTGGGTTTGGTTTGTCAGATTGCAGTGGTCTGCAATCTAATAATAGATCACACAGTTCTATCTGCACAAGCTGTAAAAAATCATAGCTCAGCACATGGTACCAGTAGCACAAAACTATATATGAGACCTGTATTTTCACATATTCTTGGTATGTATAAGAAAGCTAAAACCTACAATCTGTTCATTGATTACACAGTAAATATTATAGAGCCAACACCATAGCAGTATTACAGTCTACAAACCTTGCTTTGCAGCATCAAAAACACTGTTTGTGTCTTTGGTGCATTTAAAAAAAACTATCCATTTGCAAATCACCTATTTTTTTTTTCAAAAGCTCCACCAAGTTATGGCAGAACAGTGATAACGAAAAACTACATCCCAAACAGATTAATCCTTGCAATTTTTCCACAAACACATACCAAATCTCTCATCTAATTATCACTTGCATCTATGCCAAGGCACAGCTGAATGTATTGCAAGAATGAAATAAAATCTGGAGGGCCATCCATCTCCTACCATGCATTATATAAAATGTATCATCCAGCATCTTATAGCACCACCATGCAAAAATCTAAATATGAAATATAATTGTTTAAACATGCTCCAGAAAATCTCATTGTTTATAAACAGATCACATCTGTGCTACAGAGGAAATCATAAATATAATTTAGGATTTTTTGTTTGTGGATGCACTCTCATAAAAGCATCAGCTTTAAGAAAAAATATCATGAATTTACAGAGGCATCCCAGTCTACCGTACAATTACAGTCCATAATCATGCCATGATTTACATAACGGAAGTAATTACAGCACATAAATAGTGCATATTTATCAAGAAAACAATTCAAATCCCTTTCTTATAAAATGGAAATGCCCACAATACAATGGTATGGTACATGCTATAGTGTTTTAGTGACAAAAATACAGCAGTCATACATAATACAGATTCTCACACATTCTCTTTGAATTTTAATGTAGGCTTCTCAAACATTTATGATATCTAGATACCATATTTGTTTATATATTTAACTTATATCCTGTCTTTTTCTCAAAATAGAATTCAAAGTTGCTCATAATAATTTTTTAAAAGATGCCACCAATTCATTAATTTACAAAAGGAGGGAATATAATGTCACGATTATTAAAAACAGGGGGGTTGGATTTAACCTCTGTTCCATTGCATTGAATCTCTGCAATACTGGGGGGGAAACCACAAAAGAATCATCAGATGTTTCTCTGCTTTCATTGTTTTTCTGTTCAGATTCAATAATTTATTTTAACAGCCTTTCAATTTACATTCTCTAAATTTATCTCATATTTTAAAATTGTGGAAATCCATGTCTCAGACAGATGTTTCGGCACCATGATGTTGTCATGAAACTGGATCCATAATATTATAACATAAGCGGTGCTGAGATATTTTAGCTGGTGCTGAGATATTTTAGATATGTCTCATAACCTGGTTTCTGTGTTCTTGGCAAGGCCACAAAATGTTGCCTATTTTTACTCCCAGCTCTCATGTGCCCATCAATATAGATGCCAGCTAGGGATGTTTTGTGCTATGATCACATGATGGAATTTGGGGAACACCAGTGTGCAAAACCTGAAAAGATCGATGAAGAATTGTGTCCATAATTATGCAAAATAGCTACCAATTTTGCATGGTGGTATGTTAGCTTAGTGCCTTTTACACTGGAGTCTAAGCAGCCTTGAAAGAAAAACTAATTTGGGGACTTAGATAAATTCATGTAAAAACCATGAGAATCCATGGCAGTCAGTTCCAGCATCTGTGGAATGTGGAGCATGTGCTGGGCTATAGATCCCACAGCCATAAGCCCCAAACTGCTGTTACCACTGCACTGACACTACTCTTGTTGGCCACAGTGATTTGAGGAGGGGGTAAGACTGGCAATGGTACTAAAAAGATCAGAACCTGGAACATGCTCAAAGAAGGGTGTTCAACATGGGAAAAGGTCTGGAAGCCAAGCCTTATGAGGAGCAATTTAGGGAGCTGGGTGTGATTAGCTTGGAGAAAAGGCTGAGAGGGAAAATGTTCAATCATTTGAAAAGATGTCATTCTGTTGCTTTGGACATGAAACAATGGACTCAAAACTGCAAGAAAAGGGATACCACCTAACTAAACATGAGGAAGAACTTCCTGCTGGTCAGAGCTGTTTGTGATTAGGATATACTGCTACCTCAGAATACGGCGGAGTCTCCTCTGGAGGTTTTTAAACAGACTGCATGGCCATCTGTTGGAAATGCTTTACTTTTGTGTTCCTGCACAGCATGGGTTGGACTGGATGACACTTGAGGTCTCTTCCAACTCTCTAATGTTGTGATCCTCCTGACCACACTAGTCTGAGGGGAAGTGTGACAAAGAGGGCAGCACAACAAAAAGCTCTGCTCCATATCACTGCTGCCACCACCAAAAAACCCTGATCAGATTGCTTGTTTTTTCATAGTGGGGCAGGAGGATGCACATTAGCCTTGTAGTTACAGTACAGGCAATCTCCAAATTACAAATATCCGACTTACAAATGGCTCAGTAAGAATGGGGATGGGACAACAGAAAGTGAGAGAAATCTCTCCCTAGGAAGGGAAATGCTGAAATCCCGAAAGAGTTATGGACTTACACCAGTCTTTATTTCCACAATAAGTCACATGATAATCCAATTATCATAGGGAAAGAAAACAAGGAGAAAACTTCTGAACAGACAGCAAAACAAAAACACAGGCGTGTTAATCCTTCCCTATGCTATCCAAAGTGATAGACACACACACAGGATGGATGGAGTTACACATTAAAATGATCCTGCTCCTACTTACACACATATCTTAAGAACAAACCTACAGAACCTATTTTGTTCATAACTTGGGGACTGTCTGTATTGAATAGAGCTCCAGACCTATGAAGCTCAACCTAGCTCATTTCTCAGCTATGCCAACTTCATCTCTGGCATGCTAAGTCAACAGTGGGACCAGCTGAATGAAGATGGCAGTAGCAAAATTCAGGTGTGCTGGCTGGAGCTCTGCTCACAACTGCTGCCATGGAAGACAGGAAGAGACATTGCCACAGGGCTTCTTCAACTTTTTCTACTCATGGCCCTTTCCACCTGATAAATTTTTGTGTATTATAAAGTAAATATAAAACTCAACCATTTGCTGATAATAATTCAGCATTTTCAAAACTTGCTAAACAGGCTGTTTTTCCTTTTTGTGGAGGATAGCTGAAGGATCTCCTGCAAAGTCCACTGCACCTTGTTGCTAACAGATATGTGTAAATGTTTATTGTTGCGAATTTTTTCATGATCACAACACTGAGCTTAAGGAGACCCCATTTGGGGTTGAGAACCAGTTTAAGCAGTAGTATAGCGAACTACAAAGAGTTAAAGAGGGCCACCTTGCTTAGGATACTGAAAAACAAAATACCTGGCAATGGTCCATGTGATTGTGCCATTGCAAAACCACAAAGTGCTGTACCTGTTATGTTAATGATACATCCAGTTGGCATTAATGTGTTCTGTAAAAATAATAATGCTATTGTAGCAAAAGAACATCTCCACACACTTGATGTTGTTTATTTGTTCAGTTGCTTCTGACTCTTCGTGACCTCCTGAACCAGCCCACGCCAGAGCTCCCCGTCTGCCATCGCCACCCCAAGCTACTTCAAGATCAAGCCAATCACTTCAAGGAATACATACATACATCTTGCCCTTGGTTGACCTCTCTTCCTTTTTCCTTCCATTTTCCCCAGCACCATTTTCTTCTCCAAGCTTTCCTGTCTTCTCATTATGGGACCAAAGTACTTCATCTTTGCCTCTATTATCCTTCCCTCCAGTGAGCAGTAGGGCATTATTTCCTGGAGCATAGACTGGTTGGATCTTCTTGTGGTCCAAGGCACTCTCAGAATTTTCTTCCAGCAACACAGTTCAAAAGTGTCTATCTTCCTTTGCTCAGCCTTCCTTATGGTCCAACTCCCATATCCTTAGGTTACTGTGGGGAATACCATTGCTTTAACTATGCAGATCTTTGTTGCCAGTGTGATGTCTCTACTCTTTACTATTTTATTGAGATTGGTCATTGCTCTCCTCCCAAGAAGTAAATGTCTTCTGATTTCCTGGCTGCAGTCTGTGTCTGCAGTAATCTTTGCGCCTAGAAATACAGTCTGCCACTGCTTCCATTGTTTCTCCCCCTGTTTGCCAATTATCAATCAGTCTGGTTCCCATAATCTTGGGTTGGTTTTTTAAATAGCTTTTTCACTTTCTTCTTTCACCTTGGTTATAAGACTCCTCAGCTCCTCGTTTTCAGCCATCAACTCAATATTTATTTATCATATCAGGAGTGAATCAAGAGTACAGCTGTAATGTATTTAAAAAGCAAATACCCCCCCCCCCCACAGACACACACAAAGTTGGAAACCTTGGCATTATATTAAATGTCCTTTGACCAGTAGCTGGCCACTTGGAGTGCCTCTGGTGTTGCTGTAAGAAGGCCCTTCATTTTGCATGTGGCAGGGCTCAGGCTGCATTGTCTGGTTTGCTCTTCTTCACACTCACATGTTGTGGACTCCACTTTGTGGCCCCATTTCTAAAGGTTGGCTCTTCATCTCGTGGTGCCAGAGTACAGTCTGTTCAGCGCTTTCCAAGTTGCCCAGTCTTGTGTGCCCAGGAGGGAGTTTCTCACTTGGTATTAGCCATGGATTGAGATTCCGGGTTTTAGCCTACCACTTTTGGACTCTCGCTTGCTGAGGTGTTTCTGCGAGTGTCTCTGTAGATCTTAGAAAACTATTTCTTGATTTAAGGCCTTGGAATGCTAGCTGATATCTGAACAGGGGATAGGCCGGAGATGTCACTGCCTTGGTCCTTTCTACTACTTCCTGGCGGGCATCAGGTGGTGCAATACTGGCTAAGCAGTGTAATTTCTCCAGTAGTGTAGGGCCCAGGCACCCTGGGCAAAGTGATCGAGCGAGCTGCCCTGAAACAACTGCAGCAGTTTCTGGACGATACCGCCGGCCTGGATCCTTTTCAGTCTGGCTTTCGCCCGGGCCATAGGACAGAGATGGTTTTGGTGGCTATTACTGATGTACTTCTTTGTCAGCTGGATAGAGGGGGGTCGGCGCTCTTGATACTCCTTGATCTTACGGCAGCCTTCGACACTGTCGACCATGACCAGCTGATCCATCGACTTGCCATGTCTGGAGTTCGTGGTTGGGCCCTCAGTTGGTTTGACACATTTCTCCAAGGCCGGTCTCAATGTGTCAAGTACCTAGCTCGAACCTCCGACAGTTCCGCCCTGACGTGGGGTGCCTCAGGGAGCAATTCTCTCTCCCCTCCTTTTCAACATTTATGTGAGACGTCTTGCCAGCCTCGTGCAGAGCTTTGGTCTGGAGTGCCACCAATATGCGGATGATACCCAGCTGCTTCTACAGCTGGAGCCTGGAGCCACCTCAATACCTGACCATTTCACCTTATGTCTTGAGTCTGTATCAAGGTGGCTGCGTGCCAGTAGATTGAAGGGGAATACTACGAAAACAGAGATCTTGTGGCCTGGCCGTCCGCCTGGAGTGGCGCCCCGGCCCAACCGATGGTGCCCCCTGCATCCATCTTCTACTGTCAAGAGCTTGGGTGTCGTTCTAGATTCACAGTTGTCCATGGAGGCCCAGATCGCTACTGTCAGTAAACAGGCCTTTTTCCATCTTTGGCAGGCGAGACAGCTGGCACCTTACCTTTCAGAGGAAGCCTTGGCTACAATTATCCATGTGACGGTTACATCCAGACTGCACTATTGTAACGCCTTATATGTTGGCCTTCCCGTCTACTACTTGGAGAATCCGCATTATTCAGAATGCGGCAGCCAGGATAATTGCAAAAACACCTTTGAGATGCCACATAACTCCAACTCTGTTACACTTGCACTGGCTTCCAATGGAATTCCGGGCCCTGTTTAAGTTGTTGGTTCTGACCTTTAAGGCGCTTTATGGTCAGGGGCCAGCATATCTCAGAGACCGCCTCTCCCCTTTTCGCCGCCAGTGGTCGCCACGACTCCTCCAACTAAACTTACTGTATGTTCCAGGCCCCAGGGAAGCACGCCTCGAGAGCACGAGACATAGGGCCTTCTCCATCTCTGCCCCTGTCTTGTGGAACTCCTTGCCTCCCCACTTGAGGGCCATGCGTGACTTGCGGCCCTTTGCTCAGGCACTCAAGACCTGGCTTTTTAGCAGAGCTTTTGATGTTTAATGCAGTCTATAGGGTATTGTTGTAATGATTTTATGCAATCTGTTTTATGTAAATCGCCTGGAGCATTTTAAATGGAGGGCGATTAATAAGTGAGAAATTGATGATGATGATGATAATAATGTGGCCCTGTGATAATGTGACTAAATGAAAATAAAATAAAAATAGTCATTAGAAAATGAAATAAAGCCGCCAGACTTCTCATGGTAGAATTCTGTGTTGGGGATTAGGTTCATTATTTATTTATTTATTTATTTACTATTTTTATATGCCACCCTTCTCAACCCTGAAGGGGACTCAGAGTGGCTTACAGCAAACAACAATACTGCCAGAGTGGCTTACAGTGTACATATAACAATATTGCCGGAGCGGCTTACAACAAACTGAAAAAACAACAATTAATATTACAACATATTGCAATATTGTTAGCAATATTGCATGTAATACAAATATATAAATTATAATATCACGATATAATTATTGTATCACATTATCATTGGCAGTATTATACTGTGTTACAATACAACACCACCAATACCAAATGCATATACCACATACCATACCGCTTAACTGTTAATTGTTAAATTAATTAACTGTTAATTGTTAAATTATTGTTGTATTATGAGTACTTGTTTGTTTTTGTTTGTGTGTTGTAATTTGTAAACTGCTCCGAGCCTCCAGGGAGTGGCGGTATATAAATTTGAAGTAAAAATAAATAAATAAAAGCCCTTTTGGACTACACCTTTGTTAGGATCAAGCAAAATATCTCCCCAAGTACTGAGAATTTTTTTTAAAAAAAATTCTCCATAAAACCTCAGCAGCCTGTATTTTCCTAAACAAAGGCTAGGGAGTTGTGGTTTTATCATCAGAGTAATGGATTCAGGCTAGGATTTGATGGCATAAATGTACACCTATGTAATGCTACAGAATGCTAAATATGGACTTTTGGGGGGATAGGTTGCAATAGTTTGTGAAGTTACGAGCTGTTATTTCAAACCAAAATTTGGGGAGAATCCACATAATAACCATCTGGCCACGGTGATCCAAGCCACAGTCATCTCAAGGCTGGATTACTGCAACACGCTCTACGTTGGCCTTCCTCTGTCGGTGACCCGGAAGCTCAGGCTAGTGCAGAACACTGCCGCCCGGCTCCTGTCTGGCACGCCAGCTGGCAGCCACATAACACCTGTTTTGCAGGATCTGCACTGGCTGCCTATTGAGCACCGGATCACCTTCAAAGTGTTGGTCCTCACCTTTAAGGCCTTACACGGCCTGGGGCCAGCGTATTTGAGGGACCGTCTCACCCCATATTGCCCTCCGAGATCACTTCGGTCTGAGGACTCCAATCTCCTGGAGATACCTTCAGCTAAACTCGCAAGGCTGACTGCTACCCGCCGGAGGGCGTTCTCTGTCATAGCACCTACGCTGTGGAACGCCCTCCCGGCCGGAACTCGGGCTACAACGGACTCCCGTTTAGACGGGCCTGTAAAACATACCTGTTTAAGCAGGCCTTTGGTGAGTAAGTCCTGCCCATGCCCCGCCATCTGTTCGTTCTTCTGAGGATGATGTGCTGTTCATTGTCTTAACTGTGTTATTAATTACTGTACTGCTGTTGTTTTTAACTGCTTATTGCCTGTATTTTACTGTGCCCTTCGGCTCCTGTAAGCCGCCGCGAGCCTCAGGGAGTCGGCGGCATAGAAGCCCGAATAATAAATAAATAAAATAAATAAAGACTATGTATTATTTGCTTCTCTGCAGAATCACACACACACACACATATATATACATACACACACACACACTTTGCAGTCTTTGGATGTGTGCATTGCGTGGTGGCAAATTTGGGGGGATTTCCGTGTGGAAGATCCATGTAAAGAAAAGAAGAAAACAAACAGCAGTACTTAAAGTCACCGCGTGCTCATTTCCCAGGGAAGTGGGGAAAGCACGTCCAAAACATTCACCCATTCCTTCCTTCCTTCCTTCCTTTTATGGAGTTGCCCTAAGACAGAGACTCCAAGGGGCTTGCCTCGCTCATGGAAAGGAAGGCAATACAAGTAGCAAAACAACAACAAAACAATTCAAAACCTGTGAGGTATATCTAAGCCAGGCATGGGCAAACTTGGGCCCTCCCTCCAGGTGTTTTGGACTCCAACTCCCACCATTCCTAACGCCCTCAGGCCCTGAAAGGGCCTGAGGGCGTTAGGAATGGTGGGAGTTGGAGTCCAAAACACCTGGAGGGAGGGCCCAAGTTTGCCCATGCCTGATCTAGGCCATGGCCGCTTCCACAAGGCTTCATGACTTCCACAAGGCTTCAGAATTGCGGTGGCTCCTGTTGTGTGCCTACACGTGTCCTGGGAACACGTGTGAACCCGCTCTCGGCAGGGCAGAGGGCGGCACGCGGCCCTCTCCCGAGGCGGCACCTTCTCCTGAGGCCTGAGCTGAAGAAACAAACTCCTGCTGCCGGACAAGCCGGTCTGCCGAAATGGGTCCCTGCCCCTTTAAGAGTCCCTTTGTCTCCGAAACATCCTTATTTACCCTCCTGTGATTCAACCAAACTTCCCTCCGCTTTCCTCCCTCCCTCGATTCACAAAGCCTTTCGCGCGTCACAAACTGGGGAGGGAGAGGCGGAGCTAACATTCTCTCTTCTCCCCCAACAATCGGAAACTGGGATTTTACCAAGCTCCGCAAATGCCGTCGGGTTAAACAAGAGAGCGAGCGCCTTCGTCCTTAGTTACGCAACTCGCGCAAGCTGTTTTACGAGCAAGTCAGTCACCCACGGCGGCGTCACTAGCGTAAATCCCGTTTCCCGCTCTTTCTTACGCAAATGACGTTCAGGAAGGAGCAAGGGGGGGATAGAGAAAAAAAAAGAAAGAAAAGAACCTATTTCCTTTGCGCTGTTGGCGTAAAGCGAGTCGCCGCCGGGCGCCGCAAGCCTTGAAGAAGGAGGGTGAGGAAGGAGAGGCCTTTTGTTAGTGTGGCATGCGGCTCGGCCAATAGGAGCTCGGGGAGGCGAGAGGGCAGGAGCCAATGGCGGCCGCGGGGGGCGTGTCAGGCACCGGTTGGGGTGTCTCGCGCTTGGTGACAGCTCGCGCGTGCTGATGATGGCGGTAAATAAAGGGGCCGGGGTTGGGAGGGGGGAGAGGGGCTTTACTCTCTCGGGGCGCAAACGCGGGATTTGAAAAGGAGGCGGAAAGGGGTCCCGGGGGCAAGGCAACAAGGGAAGCTTCTCGTGGGGCGCGAAAGGGCGCCTCACGTGGGACCCGTGGGGCTGGAAGGCGAAGGGGGACGGAGGAGGGGGGCCTGAGGGAGGGAGGCAGGGGGCTCGGGGGGCTCCACCCCTTTGGGGCTCTTGTCTTCCGGCGGGGCCTGCCCTGAGGGGGGCTTCCTGAGGGCCAGGCCGACCCCAAGTCCTCAGGGGGGGCTCCCTTCGTTGGGCCGAGGCGCTGAGGGAAAGAGAGAGAGAGAAGGGAAGCCACCTCTGACCTCCTCAGGTGGAAAGGAGAAAGCAAGCCCTCAGAGTTGTGTCAGGATGGCTGAACCACCACAGACCCACCGCTGCTGGATTGTGAACGCTGGAGACCCTCTTCGCCTCTTGCGTGGAGCCGTGCCACCGTCCAGTGCCTCCACAGCTGGGGGTATGTCTCCCAAGCCCGCTCTGTGTGTGGGCCACAGACCCTGAGGCAGAGGAACGACAAGGAAGTATGTAAGATGAGTTCTGGAAGGCTTTCGTGGCCGGAATCAATGGGTTGCTGTGAGTTTTCCGGGCTGAATAGCAGGCCTGGGCAAACTTCGAGCCCTCCAGGTGTTTTGGACTCCAACTCCCACAATTCCGGCTGTTAGGATTGTGGGAGTTGGAGTCTGTGTGTGGGCCACAGACCCTGGAGGATGGCAGAGGAACGACAAGGAAGTATGTAAGATGAGTTCTGGAAGGCTTTCATGGCCGGAATCAATGGGTTGCTGTGAGTTTTCCAGGCTGAATAGCAGGCCTGGGCAAACTTCGGGCCCTCCAGGTGTTTTGGACTACAACTCCCACAATTCCTAACAGCCAAACCCGCTCTGTGTGTGGACCACAGACCCTGAGGCAGAGGAACAACAAGGAAGTATGTAAGATGAGTTCTGGAAGGCTTTCGTGGCCGGAATCAATGGGTTGCTGTGAGTTTTCCAGGCTGAATAGCAGGCCTGGGCAAACTTCGGACCCTCCAGGTGTTTTGGACTACAACTCCCACAATTCCTAACAGCCGGTAGGCTGTTAGGAATTGTGGGGGTTGTAGTCCAAAACACCTGGAGGACCCCGAAGTTTGCCCAGGCCTGCTGTATAATCAAGTTCCAGAAGCATTCTCTCCTTACGTTTCGCCCGCATCTATGGCAGGCATCCTCAGAGGTTGTGAGGTCTGTTGGAAACTGGGAAAATTGGGTTTATATATTCACACTTACCTCCAACAGGCAAAACTTCTTTCTCCCACCCTGATAAATAAACCGCATTTTCCTACAGTACTCACACAGACCTGGGCAAACTTTGGCCCTCCAGGTGTTTTGGACTCCAACTCCCACAATTCCTAACAGGAATTGTGGGAGTTGGAGTCCAAAACACCTGGAGGGCCTGCCTCACAACCTCACAACCTCGGAGGATGCTTGCCATAGATGCAGGTGAAACGTCAGGAAATAATACTTCTGGAACATGGCCATACAGACCGAAAAACTTACAGCTACCCAACAAGAAAGTATGTAAGATGAGTTGTCGAAGGCTTTCATAGCCGGAATCAATGGGTTGCTGTGAGTTTTCTAGGCTGTATAGCCATGTTGTCAAAATGATGTCACATTTTATGTGTTTTAACTGGTTGTGACAGGCACCCGCCCTGAGCTTTGGATATCAAGGAAACAATTAAATAAATAAATAAATAAATGTTCCAGGCTGTCTCTCCTGATGTTTTGCCCGCATCTATGGCAGGCATCCTCATAGGGTGTGAGGTCTGCTGGAAACTAGGACAATGGAGTTTATACATTCACACCTACCTCCAACAGGCAAGAGTTCTTTCTCCCACCCTGGACTTAACACAGGTATATAAACCATATTTTCCTAGTTTCCAACAGACCTCACAACCACTGTGGATGCCTGCCATAGATGCAGGCAAAACATCAGGAGAGAAGGCTTCTGGAACATGGCCATACAGCCCGAAAACTTACAACAACCCAACATGAAAGTATGTAAGATGAGTTCTTGAAGGCTTTCATGGCTGGAATCAATAGGTTGCTTTGTGTTTTCTGGGTTGTATGGTCATGTTCTAGAAGCATCCTCTCCTAATGTTTCACTCACATCTATGGCAGGCATCTTCAGACATTGAGGAGTCTGTTGGAAACGAAGTCAGTGAGGTTTATATAACTTGAATGTCCAGGGTGGGAGAAAGAACTCTTGTCTGCTTGAGGTACATGTGAATTTTGCAATTTGCCACCTTGATTTGCATTGAATGGCCTGCAGATTCACAGCCTGGCTGCCTCCTGCCTGGGGGAATCCTTTGTTGGGAGGTGTTAACTGGCCCTGGTTGATTCTTGTCTGGAATTCCCCTGCTTTTTGAGTCTTGCTCTTTATTTACTGTTTTAATTTTAGAGTGTTTAAAATACTGGTAGCTAGATTTTGTTCATCTTCATGGTTTCCTCTTTTTCCTGTTGAAATTGTCCACATGCTTATGGATTTTAATGACTTCTCTGTGTAATCTGACATGGTGGTTGTTAGAGTTGTCCAGCAGTTCTGTGTTCTCAAATAATATGCTATGTCCAGGTTGCCCAAACACGAATCAAGGAACAGACTAATTCAACCAGAGAAGTCAGCTATAGCAGAGCACCTGATGAACCAGCCTGGAAACAGCATTTTATTTGAGAACACAGAAATGTTGGACCACTCTAACAACTACCATGTCAGACTACACAGAAAAGCCATTGAAATTCACAAATATATGGACAGTTTCAACAAAAAGCAGGAAGACATAAAAATGAACAAAATTTGGCTACCAGTTTTTTTAATAAAAAAAAAAATCTTTAAAATCCGAACAGTAAATAAAGAGCAAGTCCCAAAAAGAAGGGGAATTCCAGACAAGAATCAGTCAGGGCTAGTTAACACCTCCCAGCAAAGAAACATGGCTATACAGCCCGGAAAACTCACAGCATCTCTTATGTAAGATGAGTTAAGGGATTAGAAACACTGGGCTGGCAAGAAGATGAAAATTAAAGTTTAAGGTAGCTAGATGGACATCTGTCAGGAGTGCTTTGATAGAGGTCAGAATAGTCTCTTTCAGACTTATGATTCTATAGCAGGCATGGCCAAACTTCAGCCATCTCCAGATGTTTTGGACTTCAACTCCCATAATTCCAAATAGCCATTAGGCTGTTGGGAATTGTGAGAGTTGACGTCCAAAACACATGGTGGGAGGCCCAAAGTTTGCATATGCTTGTTCTATAGGTAAATGTAAAATCGTAAAAGGAAGTGAAGTCCTATGACTTAGGGAGCTAAGCATGTTTAGTCTGGAGAAGAGAAGGTTAAGGAGGACACACACACAAGAGACATGCTTAAATATTTGAAAGGGTCTCACATTGAGGAAGAGGGTAAGCTTGTTTTCTGCTGCTCTGGAGACTAGAACACATCAGAGCAATGGATTCAAGCTGCAAGAAAAGTGATATCACCTAAACATGAGGAAGACATGGTTTTAATTGATTTTAAGTTCTATATAGTAATTAGTTCTTATGATTTCTTTGTTTACTGTATGTTGACATTGAATTATTTGCCCTTAGTATGTTGTAAAACGCCTTAAGTTCACCCAGGGGTGAGAAAGGCAGTATATAAATACAGTAAATAAGAACTTCCTGTTGTACAGTGGGATATTCTGCCTTAGAGTGCGGTGGAGGCTCCTTTGGAGGCTTTTAAACAGGCCATCTGTCAGGAAAGCTTTGATTATGTTTTCCTGGAATCATAGAGTTGGAAGAGACTCCACGGCCCATCCAGTCCAACCCCCTGCCGTGCAGGAAAAACACAATGAAAGCACCTTTGAGAGATGGCCTTTGCTTAAAAGCCTGCATAGGAAAAGCCCCTACCACACTTTGAGGCAGAGTGTTCCACTGTTGAACAACTCCCACAGTCAAGAAGTTCTTCCTAATGTTCAAGTGGAATCTCCTTTCCTGTAATTGCCCCCCCCCCCATTGCTCCAAGTTTAGTCTCGAGAGCAGCAGAAAACAAGCCTTCTCTCTCTTCCTTATGACATCCTGCATAGCAGTGGGTTGGACTGGATGGCCCTTTGTGATGTCTTCCAACTCTATGATTCTAAGACATGGGTTGTGCAGGATAATGCAAAGAGAGCAAAGGACTGTGCATATCAATTGGCAGGAAACTAATGCGGCCCTTAATGCCTGGAAACAGCAAGAGTTGAAAGAAGGGACTCTTAACAATAAGCAGTTGATGTTACAGAGAAATACTGTGTTGTGTTGTTGTGGGTATTAGTATAGGCAGCATGCACAGGACGTAGAATAGTGAGGGGCAGTAGGGTGGTGTTGCTAAGCCATGGTGTGCTGTTCTTTGTTTGTGAGGAGAAAGATGCCGAGGTCATTTGTTTCAATTATTGTGGGTTCTAGCTTCTTTTTTCGAATGTCGTGCTCTGAACCATAATCTGAGAATTCTACGGTATTTGCCTTTGAGTTATGCTCATTAATATGAAAATGGTTAGAGAAAAGGTGTTGCATCAAAGTGCTTTTTAATTCATTGCTGTTAAGCATGCTTAGCAATGCTGGGTAAGTTGTTTTAAGAATGAAATCAAGCAAATAAGAACACTTACAGGATGCATCAAGCTAGTTTTCAAATGCTGTTTATCACTCTGCAGTTGAACTGACTGTTACACAGTTCTCACATGTAAAATTAATAAATAGGTTAACAAAGATAATCATTTCGTTACAGTCCTACTCCTATCTTCTTATTTTTGTAAGGAAGTTGCATATATTAATGCATGAAGATTTCTTTGTGCTTTACAACATATTTTTATTTAGGTATTTACCGATTGTTAAGTAAAATTAATCCTGCTTTCTTGGGAGTTAGGTAGTTGTTTTACTGGATGTGTATGATCTTATAGTGATAACACATCATATAGGCAGTCCCAACAGTTACCTGCAAACTAAAGATCTAAATGCTGAGGTTCTTGTTGTTTCAGAATATGTTGATTCTTTGATCATTATAGAGAAATAAGCAATACTTGCTTGTTTTATTTATTTGAAGTTTTCCTCTTTTCTCTCCGCCATCACATTGTTGGTTGAAAAAGGGCCGAAGATATGCCTTAATTTTAAACTGATTTGTGCGTGTATAAATGATGTTGAAAATAAAGGCAGGTGTACCAGGTTAGGCATTTCTAATTCTGTTTCTTTTCTAAGCTTTTTAAGAAACCTACTACTTTTCTTTCATCCTGTTAAACTAAGTTTAATAGGACCAAAGATAGTTTCCAACCCCTCCGAAAGAAACGTGAATTTTATGCTAAATTTCTAGAGGCCTAGGGAAAAAAACCCTCTAACATAGACTCCATATATGCAATTAACAGGAACTAATAGATGATAGGAAATATTTTATATCTCCTTTTAAGTTCTTAAAGAGGAGTTATTATGACTGTAGATTTCAAAATTATATTAAAATTATACTACTTTTGTCAGCTTTCACTAAAGGCTGATGATGGGAGTTGGAACAGAATTGCATATAATTTGTTGGTAACCTAAAACATAAGACAACAACACTTAAATCATTAGCACTTTTGCTAACAGGTGATCTATTTCATTTTACATAGGTTCATTAATATTTAAAGTTTAAAGACAGCAGCAGTGATTTTTCTTTATAGAATTTCAGTTCATCACATTTCACTTTTGCAACTTTGTCAATAAAAACTGTCAACTTTATTTTTCTTACTTCAATTATTTATATAAAGTATTTGGCATTACCTGTTGTTATCACTGATTAAGTTTCTTTGATGTTCAAGATCCTGGAGGGTAGATTTGATGTTGGATTCTGGAAGATATTGGAAGCTTGTGGAATAAGGCCATAAACCAATGGACACGTTTTGTGTGTTATAAGAAGACTGGAACTGGCAGAAACAATATATATCTGATGACTTGGGGAATGGGGAGGGGGGAGGAACACAGTATCAAGGAGGCAGAGATACCTCCCCTTCTGCCTCATGGTGGAGCTTATTTATTATACCCAGCCTGAGATGGTTTGAACTGTTAGGTCTCTGAAGGGGAAAGTTCTTATAGTAAAAGGGAACAGGAAAAAAGGGAATGCTGTTATAGGAAGACGTGAGAAATGCTATTTTTCTGATGTGCTCTTGAATGTCCCCAAGGAAATTTTTGCCATGTTTTGTTGAGTACTGTTGTGGGAAAACTGGCCAACATTCTTCTACATCTGCATGTGTAGAAAACAGTGATTTTGGGGGATACATAGAACAAACTTATCATTTATGCAATTTATTTTATTATATTAAAATCTATGGAAGAAAAGTTTATTATCTAAAATGGAACAAATTTCATCTATTTTGAGTGTGGGATTTACCAGGAAACTTGGATTATTTGAGTCTTGTGTTGATCACTGAGTTTGCTGAATGTATTTCATTGCTTTCTGACTAATTAGTCTGGGATGCTAGGAGCAATCCATAAACACTGTATTTCAGAGTTGAACTGATATTATTGAAAGACTCTTCTTCTATCCCCCTTTAAAAAGTGATAATGAGAAAATAAATTAGGACTGCAGTTTTAAAATGTATAACACCTTCCACCAAGGTCATTTTCCTGGGCCAAATTGTCTACTCTCCATATACACTTGATATTTGGTTCAATTGAGAAACTAGATGAGTTGTTACTTTTCTAAAGGGGCAGTTATTTGGCAAAGGGACAATTCCACCACCAGGTATACCTTGGCACTCATAGCAGTGTATTTTGAATGAATTGGATATTGTTTTAAAGCATTTACCAAGCTTTGGAAATCTAGTGATTTGTTCGCTCTGAGTGGGAAATGTAGGGCTAAAACCGCTGTACTTTCAGGAAGAGTATACCCTTAAATATTCTCCAATCTCCCCATTATTATACTCAACACAGGGAAAAAATGATTGTGGACACCACTAACTAGAGGAAAGATTTTTCAGTACAGGATTAATATAAAATCTAATACTATAAGCCCAGCCCCAGCCCCCCCAAACCAACAACCTTGCTGATCAGGGACAAACAACATGCTGTTGCATGCTCTGATTACTCCCCCTTGCAGCAAGAATGTTTAAACAGTAATTCCACCAGTAATCTTGTTTATTATGATATATAAATCTGTAATAAATTGTCATTCTGGTTTCTTTTTCCCCTGACACATCGATTAAATAACCCCTGGTTTGTTGTGTAGGAACTGAATGTCATGACAAACAGAACATGGTTTGGAGGCCCATAGTGTGTTTAGTTTGGGTAACTAAAAGTAAAGTAAATGAAGTCCTTGAATCCCACCAAAACAACCTCTTCAAGGACTCAGGTCCACTTTTAGAGTAGCTTTTTGGACTGCTCTAAAATTTATAAAACCACTGTAAAACATGATGGAAACAACTTCAAAACATGTAATCCGTTTAATTGGAGAATTAGAGCAACAGACTGGAAAAAGCTGGAGGTTGTAGTAGTTTATACCAGATTTCCCCCAAAAGAAAACTACAAAGGCCTGTTGAAGACAGATATCTATCAATGTTTCATTGGTTTCAGATCATAATTTTTGTGAAACAGATTTTAAATCTTCACTAGTTGAATATACATTATAATGTAAATTTCTAAGTTTGTAGTAGTTGATAAAAATGCTATTTCCCACAGAAAGTCTGGCATTTGTGAGACATTGATTGAATGTACTGTATATATTCCTGTATATGCCTAGAAATGTTAGTCAAAAACTCAGCCCAAAAAACTTGGGACGTTGTGAGTGCTTTGCCTTAACTGTTATCAAAAAAGGAATCATCCCATTATCTGATTAGAGTGGCAAAAGACAAGAGCTTAGCTTATTTTAGGAGAACCTAAAAGAAGGTCCAACCCTCCCTATTCTCTCTACTAGGGTGTTGCTTGTGTGTATGTTTTGGGTTGTTTTTTTAATGCTTGCAGCAAGAAAATCACAGGAATAGTAGCCAGGAGGTGCTGCTGCTTTCCCCACTCCATGAAATGACTCTCAGTTTAACCACAGGTCATAACAGATTCTATAGTTTTGGCCTATACATGAGATCAACTGATATACAAGTATATGCAGTATGTAAGATTTGCTAAAATGTGAAGGAATTATATGTGTATTTCACACGACCTAGTCTGGTTTACAGAACTAATCCCACATTGGCTTGTATATTATTGGAATTGTATGTTGCCGTTTTAAAAAGACTGTGTGGAATTAAAAGGGAAATGTATATTTATATGTAAATACAACAGACACCTGCCACTTATGAAACATTAACTTAGAGATATTGCTAAGTTAAAAGAGTAAAGAAGTATTTTAGTCATCTGCTACTGTATGTGATAGATTGTGGTTGAATTTCTTACTGTTATGGATTATTTGTAAGTTGAGACATTCATTTGATGTCCTCTTACTGGAATTTCTTCAGAGTTTTCTTCTTGACTATGCCAGGTTTTGTCATGCCTTTTCTTTTTAATTGGTTATGTGGTGTACACTTTTTACATGAGCATCTGGGCACCTTATAGCTACTTGAAAAGCTAGTGAATGATAGTCTTAGCCCTCTTCAAGCCAGTTGTGTGCACCAGCTGCCATTCATTAGATTTAATATTTTAGCATTTATTCTCATGCATTTGAGCATGTGTTGAAAGCAGAATCTTGTGCATGGTTTAGTGGCAGTTATGGCGGCTAATGTAGTGGACATTCTAACTGAAAACTTGGGATACAGAGAGGATCACACTAGGTTTTCTTTTTACTACCATAACATCCTCATATGGTTTTGAGGAAAGACTACTTAACTGTAAAGTGTATTAATTAGTTATGTAGGGTTACTATATTTTGAAAAGCAAAGGGAGACCCATTTATTGACTTACTAGTTCAAGCTATCTTAAGTTGCTTCTGACACGATAAAAAATAGCAATGATCATGGCTTATCTACTATTGGTATTTAAAGTGAGTCATCTTAATGAAAGATGACTCACTTTAAATACCAATAGTAGATAAGCCATGATCATTGCTATTTTTTATCGTGTCAGAAGCAACTTAAGAACCTGCAAGTCACTTCTGGTGTGAGAGAATTGGCCGACTCCAGAGACATTGCCCAGGGGATGCCTGGATGTGTTACCATCCTGTGGGAGGCTTCTCTCATTTCCCTACATTGCTACTGAAAATATTTCTAATCTTAATTATATTCAAATAAGATTTTTAATGTATTATTTAATAATACCAACAATTGATCTGGTTAACTTGGCAATATCCCAACACAGACTGGGACTAAAAGTATATCCCTTGTGCCTCTTCCAGCACATCAAGTTCCCAAAACAATCCTGTGAGGTATGGTGGCAGAAAGCATACCTATCAAGGTGATTAAAAAGAGAGCTGGGAGCTCCGAAAGGCATGATGAATGGATGGTCCTAAGAAGGTGAAAACATGATCATGCAGTTGCTCCTTTCTCACCAGACTTTCTGTTGCCATCATTCCCCTTTCTTTCTCCTGCCTCTCTTGAGTTCCATCAGTGCAGAGTGTTGTTAAATTCACAAGCTTCAGTCTTAATCTTCCCTAATAGGATAATATCCCAATAGAATATTCTCTATATCTGCTTCATTTTGTTTCATGGGTCTTTATCATACAAGACTCTTCTCCAAAATAGTGTTGTTTTCCCAAGTGTTATGCAATCAAGGCTGCTTTCTTCCCTGTCACATCTTTAAAATCTTTCCAGTATTATGTCCTTCATTTGTGCTAAGACCTAATCTCATACAGCATTTAGCACTACTCACCCAGTACCACCACTTTTCTTAGTTTGGTACATACACAGAATAATTGAATAAATGCTGTTTTATCTATAAGACTATTTTAAATTCCCCTCTGTGTGGTGAGTCTGAGGTCCCTTCCACACAGCTGTATAAAATCCACATTGAACTGGATTATATGGCAGTGTGAACTGAGATAACCCAATTAAAAGCAGATATTGTGGATTATCTACTTTGATATTCTGGGTTGTATGGCTGTGTGGGAGGGGCCGAGAGAGAAAAAGGGAGAGAGAGAATAAGAGAATCAGGAAATTGGCTACTGGTTGGAAAAGGAGGGGTGTGGGAGACAGTCTGCAAACATTTCCCTTCTTGGCTTTTGTGACAAGCCCCAGAGGGATCATTTACAAATGGATTTTTTTCCATGGAGGAAAAAAACCTTTTAATTGAAAGAAAATCAGATTGAAGTTTCCACTCCTCCAATCACTGACAAGCAAAGAGTGCCTAAGAGTGCCACCTGGACAACCCAAAACCATCATTAAACTGGAATTAAACTTTCTGATGAAATTCCAAGTAGAATTATAATAGTAAAGCAGGTAATAATAGTTTTCTTGTGTTGCTACAAATTTCAAACTGTCTCTTGTGTAGTTGTGCTTTACTTGCTTCGTGACAAAACCCACAGATTGACTATACAGGCAGTCCCCAATTTACGAACAAGATAGATTCTGTAGGTTTGTTCTGAAGTTGGATTTGTATGTAAGTCAGAACAGGTACATTTTAAAAGTGTGACTACAGCCATATATATAGACAGACAGACAGACAGACAGACAGACAGAGCACTTTGGATAGCATATGGAAGAATTAACATCCCTGTGGTGTTTGTTTTGCTCTCTGTTCAGAAGATTTCACCTCACTTTATGTCCCTGTGATAATTGGATTTTAAAATTTTTGCCTTGTGGAAACAAGGATTGGTGATAAAGCTTCAGTGGCGACACCTTTTCTTGGACAAACATGTGAGCTTCGAAAATGGTGCATATGTCTACAAAAAAGAGGATGTATGATATCCCCCAAATTATGTTAGAGGGAAAATATGAATAATATTTTGAAATATGTAAATGTGTAAACATAATCTGTATAAGTCTCTTTCTCAGGCTAGCTTTATTCACATGAAGGTGTGCACATACTGACAGGAAGGATTTCAATAAACACAATTGAAAAATGAAAAGATATTTTTATTCTAGATAAAATTAGAGGATTGACTTAGCAATAGAGATTCTCCCAATTTTGTTTATGCCTTCATCTAATACTGTAGTCTTGCCCAATGTACTTACTTCATGGTTGTATTGTAGCTAGACACAAGAGGATACCAGAAATCATTATCGAATAGTCAGCAATCATGAATAAAGAAATTGCTATTTTTTAAAATGGAAGAGCACCTCTATAGGAATTTCTAGGTCTTCAAGAACAACTCTATGGGGAAATTCTATTGGAAGCTGAACACAGAATTACATTGAGGGACCTAGAGATTCCAAAATAAGTCTTCTTCCTAGAAATCTCTAGGTCATCTAGCATGACTGGAGGAAACTGACCATAGAGTCACACTGGAGGACCTGGGGAATCCTAGAGAGAACATTTTTAAAATCAAGTCTGGGAATAACGAAATGTACAAAAGTCAAAACTACAAATGTGAAGGGAGGGCTGTACAGAAACTTGTTTCGACCCAATAATACACAAATTTGTCAATACTGCTGAGGCAAACATGCCCTACAAATCTGCAGTTCACTTGAACTACTGTATTTGTATTTGTCATGCATTGGTGTATCTATTTCAGGTAAGTTTACATGTTATTGTTCTGTTCAGTTGAACCATTTACTAGCTGAATCCATCGGAGTCACTGTTTTAATAATCCATACATATTGCAGGGTTTTAAATTTAGTAATAATTTTAACAGTTTCACATAGACATTTTCATTGTATAAGTATCCTATGGAGTGTGTAATTAGGTTTTCATGGCAGTAGATTCTATTGCTGTCCCACAGTTTTCCACACTTCTTAAGCAGGAAAAGCCTTGAGTGTGAGGTAGTTGCAAATCAGAGTTTGAAATATATCTAACATCCATAGTTCTGTTTGAAATGCAAACATGAACAGTTAAGATTCCTGATTTTTGCTCTCTGGATGCACAAAACAGAATGTTAAATGTTTTTAATGTTCTAATAGCTAGCATTTTGAACTAAGTATAATATAAAATCAAATATAGATATTAATTAGGAATGTTACGTACAAAACATGTCTGAAGCTGATGAATTTTCACAGTCAATGTGAAAAGAGTTAGGACCTCATCAGATGCAGGGTTCCCTATTTCTATACACTTTTAAAACATTTTAAAAACTGAGACCCATGGAGCCCATCAAACAACGCAAGAGTTCTTCCAATGGTTCCCCATGAGATACATTCTTTAAAAGTATATAGAAACTGAGGGTTTTTTTGGAGTCGGAGAGCAATTGCCTTCAGAGCTCTGAATTTGCACAGAAACAGCTAAAAGTGCTTTAGTGGGATGGAAACTGCAGATTCCTTGTTTTCGATCATTGTAGTGACACTACAGGGTGAGCATTCTTGTGGACAGTCTTAAAATCTTAATGCTTCTTTTCTTGCCTTTAATCCTCTTGCATGAAGCTCTTACAGTAATTTTTAAAGCAATTTATTCTTCAGGAATTGTGATATATATATATATATATATATATATATATATGTATGTATATATATATCTCAGTTTGCTTTAGCTGTATTTCCCACATTTTTAGACCAGGGATTTCCCAGTTTTGACATAGCATGTTACTTATTCTTCTTTCCTTTTTATAGTATAAATACAGGCAGTTCCTGTATAGCAGGGGTGCTCATTAGTTAGCTCGGGAGCTACTACCGTGTTTCCCCGAAAGTAAGACAGCGTCTTACTTTCTTTTTACCCCCAAAAGCCCCACTACGTCCTACTTTCGGGGTAAGTCTTATATTGGACATACCCCGAAAGAATTCTTCACCCAGTAGTACCAGTAGTACCACACGGGCCGACGACCGCGCACACACCTCTTGCGCTCTGACACGCCTCTTGCCTGGCCTCTGACGCGCGCCGGGCGGCGCGCCACGCCTCTTGCTCTCTTCCCCTCCCTTCCTTGGACGAAGGAAGGGAGGGGGAAAAGAGCAAGAGGCGTGTGGCAGCAGCACTCTGACTGCGACGCCGCGCTTCACCACGCCTCTTGCTCTCTTCCCCCTCCCTTCCTTGGACGAAGGAAGGGATGGGGAAAGGAGCAAGAGGCGTGGCGCGCCGCGCCTCTTGTCAGAGGCCTGGCAGAAAGGTGCCGCGGAGGTGTGCCGCGGCCGATGGGCGGGTTATTGCGGGGCGGCGTGCGTGGCGATGAGGTACGGCTTACTTTCGGGGTGGGCTTATATTAGCCGACCCCTGACACCCCCGATACGTCTTACAATCGGGGGTGTCTTACTATCGGGGAAACACGGTAGTAGATCTTCGGCCCTCTTCCAGGTGATCTTTGGGCCTCACTAGCCGGATGGGGCGTTCCTGCCATGCGCGCACACGCGCTCCTGCTGCTGGCTTCTGCTCTCGCGGTGCTTCTTTCGCCTGCGGGGCATTTCAGGAAGAAGGAAGCAAGAGGCAGGGCCTCTGGAGGGAGCGCCCTGCCTCTCTCTCATCCAGAAGCAGCTGTGCAGCCTCCATTGCCGGCGAGACAGGCAGGGCGGAGCGCTCCCTCTGGATGCCCCGCCTCATGCTTTCTCCTTCTTGCAATGCCCCGCAGGCGGAAGAAGCACTGCGCGGGTGGAAAACAGCAGCAGGAGCATGTGCGGTGGTAAGAGCGTGCGACGGCGCGCGCAGGAGCGCATGGCAGCGGGGGCAGGTAGATCTTTTGGACTTGGTTGCTTTAAGAGTAGCTCGCATACTGAAAAAGTGTGAGCACCCCTGCTGTATAGAGTTACAAACAACTCACAGTTAATAATGGGAGTGAAACAATAGAAAATAAGAAATCAACTCCTAGGAAGAGAAAATCACTTCTGAAAGAGTTATCAAAAAAGGTGTCTCCACTGAAGGTTTATCACCAATCCTTATTCCCACAACAAGCCAAATTTTTCAAAATCCAATTATCCCAGGGAAACAAAGTGAGGTGAAATCTTTTGAACAGGGCACAGACAGAAAAACAGACACCACAAGGATTATAACCCTTCCTTATGCTATCCAAAGTTTGTATGAATGTGTGCATATCTATCTGTAGTTACATTTTTAAAAAGTACCAGTTTTGACTTGCATACAAATTCAACTTAAGAACAAACCTATAAAACCTGTCATTTTCGTAACTTGGGGACTGTCAGTAATTGGATATACCAGGGATGGTCTTCCCCAAAGCCCTGGAAGAATTAAAACGTGTTAAATTGGACTTCAATTTTTAGATTAAGTGCATATGTCTAATATCTTTTTATATAAAATAGTTTTCTTTTTATATAAAATAATGCTGAATGGGCGGAGAATATACTTGGGGTGTGATAGCTCAGAAAGTGGAGGATTTGTATGGAAACTGACAAAGTACATCACGTGTGATGGGGTGAATATATTATCTGTTTTTCTTAAAAACAAAGGAAGAAGACAATTCTCTCTGCTTTCTGTCTTAAATGGGATCAGGTCCTTAATGATGATTAAGTGAAAAAAAATAACTATTATTTGAATATTTGCTGTATCATCATATACTGAATTATGCTTGTACCTTGTTTTTCAAAAAATGCCTGTATCTTGAGGTAGGCTAAATGTGATAAGAAATGGAAAATTAGTGTATAACGTCCTTGCATGTTATTACTTACAGTAATCTCTCACTTGATATTGCTAGCTTTAAAGTGCAGAAACCAAGTGTTTTATAGTGTTTTTACTGTGTTTTTAATGTTTTGATCCATGTAAGTCGCCCCGAGCCTATCAGGAGTGGGCGTCTAACAAGTCGAAATAAATAAATAAGGCTGGAATCTTCTGCTGTTGTAGGTCAATCAATTTGTTAGCTAAATGTTAAAATCTGTCTTCTTTTGAAGCATTCTTAGAATCAGACAATGAGCTAAATCTAACGCTACTTGAAGAGAGGTCTTTAGTCTTCAGTTAGAGAGCTTCCCATTCCTTCAATTCTCCAAATTTGTTCTAATAGATCCCCCAAGATTGGAAAGCACAAGCAGGGTTGTACAGAGTAGAGGGATTTTCATATCCCAATACTTTGTTTTGCTGTAGGAAGGAAACCTTTGAATATAATTTTAACATGTCAGAACTTCTGCAACAATAACTCCAATAGTCCCATATTTCAGTACTAACCAGGGCTCACCCAGCTTAGCCACCAAGATCAGAAAGAGTTTATTGTCTTTAGGACATGTAGGTCCTTTCTGGTCCCTACATGTGGCAACTCAATCATAGGATTTCTTGCCAACCTTTGTACAGAGAGTGCTTGCTAAGAGGCTCTCTTAGCCTTCTCTAAGGGTAAGAGAGCCTCTCTATTGACTTCCCAATAAATAGAGTATGTCTTCCCAATAGACCTAGGAAGTCATATTTTTGACTTCCTAGTCCACCACTAGGATTTGGAACAGTAGGTTCTAATTGCAGGAAAGGGGATTCCACCTCAACATTAGGAAGAAATTCCAGACTATAAGAACTGTTCAACAGTGGAACTGTGCCTCGGAGTGTGGTGGAAGTTCCTTCTTTGGAGGCTTTTAAACTGAGGCTGGATGGCCATCTGTTGGGAGTACTTCGCGCATTTTTCACATAACTTACCATAGGTTTTTTAAGAAGAAAAAAAATCCCTTTTCAGCAAAAGAAAGAAAAATCCAGTGTCCATGTCATGTAATGTTCTGCTGCTTGCACTATATTTTCAATACTACTTATTTCTGGGTTATCAGAGGTTTTTTGGTTGGTATTTTTACTTGTGTAGCAAGGAGATTGACAAATGGAGATCAATCACATAAAGCTAATCCTGCTGTGGAGATAAAGCACCTAGAGGGTTTTATGTGTTTATATTCTAATCTACAGTATATGCCAGGCTGCTCTAAAGTTTAGAAGCCAGGGCAGAAAAAAGTGGCAACCCACTGTCTTATGCAAGATATGTTTAGTTTCAAGACTGATGTTTGATAAGTACTGAAATGACTAGAGAATATTTTGTAACTATTTGTGAATTTATTCACAACATCAAAACAAAGAAATGAGAGGATATTCTATTAACATTATAGCAAATAGTACAGCCCGGTATATTAGACCATCTGAATTATATTCTCCAAAGTGAAACATCTTATTTTGCTTTGCTTATGAAATACATTATCTTTAGGATGCCAATACCATTGGCTGTTGTGAAGTAATTTTCAACTACAGTCTTTCACAAAACTTATTTGAAACATGCATTTCTCGCCTATTTTTCTTTTCATGTATTCATGGCTTCCAAGTAAATAAAGATACTGTATATTGTTTCTGGGATGCAGATAATTAGAGATCAAGTAAGAGAAAGAGCATTAGTAGTACTAAAACAAAATTATTTTGGTGCTTAAATAGCATATTGCTAAATCTCTCTAGCATTTTGACTATATATAAAGTCTCCTAAATTTATATAAAGTCCCCCTGGAAATGGATGAAAATCAGTTTCTGAAATGTTGCATGAGACTGGATGTGACATGTGCTTAGTGGAAGAGGAAAGAGATGTAAGAGGGAGGGAAATCCAGAATATTTTAAGAAATAATTATATTCAAACCTGTGAATATGCAAGTACAATTAAAGCAAAACAAAAAATAGAAACATTTGAGACAGTCTGTTTGAGACCTAATTTGTCTGATAGAGGAAAAAGAATCTCGACAAATACCATACCACAGTGTTTTTCAACCTTTTTTGAGCCGTGGCACATTTTTTACATTTGCAAAATCCTGGGGCACACCACCAACCAAAATGACACTCTAACTTACTATATTGTACTATACCATTATACTGTAATATTATTAGTACTATTACAAGTAATATAAAATATATAATTTCAATATTGTATTATTTTTTAAAGTGTTACCTTGTATTACATTATTATAATATAAATATTATAGGTACATACAATATATTATCAGTAAAGCACAGGAGTTAATCCTGACTGTTATCATTACTCTAATAGTCAATAACGATATACACCATGACTATGACAAATACTGATAATATAACAATTTAATAGAATATACTAAGGGAAAATAATATTATGTTAATGCATAGTTCATAATAATAATAATAATAATATAGCCCATGAGGCTCCTTCCACGTCACGTCACAGTCTCTGAGGCCCGGTAGGCCGCTCGCGTACCTGCCCGGAGGCGGGCCCCATTGTTCCCCGCGTCGCGGCAGCAGTGGGCGAAGAGGCAGTAGAGCCACGGGTAGGAGAGGAAGCCCGTGAAGACGGAGGCACCGGCCAGGCTCAAGGGCTCCACCATCCTGGCCGGATCAGCGGCAGGCCCGCCGCCAAGCCCAGCACCGCCAGGCACACCTGCCACCGCATCGCCTCAGACAAGACACTTCCGCTCCACTGGCATCCCCTCAGGGAAGGCGCTTCTGGTGCTGCCGCCTCCGCTGCCGCCATCTTGGTGCCGGGCAGGAGTTCAAGGCCACCACGACGGGATTGGCCCGCAGGGAATAAAGGGGCATGGCTAATTCAAGACTCAAGAGGTTCCAATTTCCCACGGCACACCTGATGATTGCTCACGGTACACTAGTGTGCCGCGGCACACTGGCTGGGAAACACTGCCATACCATATCCAATATAAGATCTATGATAGTTGATTTTTAAAAATAAAAGTATGTAGATAACTTCAGTAAAATGAGAGACATTTGTAAATTCTTAAAATATAATAATGTTATAATATAATAACTTTTTACCAGGCCTCTCCCTGCAACTCAAGCCAGGATACAACATCATTAAAACAGTAGATAAAACACTATTAAAATACAAGTTAAAATCTATTGATAAAATGAAGATTAAAATTCACAATGTAAAATTGACCAGGTAGGCTTGCCAGAAGAGATGGGTCTTCAATTGTGTCTTTAAATTGTTTGTAAATTAATATATACATTATAGTATTCATATAGACAAAAAATCTTGAAATTGAGTTCTTCAACGTGGTTTTTAAATTTAATTCAATGCTTCCGTTTTGATGTGTGCTGTAGAAACCTTGATGAGGACCCAGGAACATGTTCTAGGATGCAAATTCACACCATTTGAAGTGCTTTGTGACCTCTGAGAGCCATTTCAATACACACAGTCCTGAGTATTTGCTTTAGAACAGTCGTGAGTACTACAGAGGAACATACAGTTCTGTAGTGATAAACTTAGTTCACGATAATTGTGTGGTGAATGGAGAAGCAAGGCATGTTTTTGCACACTGTCTCTATGTATTGTATTGGTCATGATTGTTAATATATACTGAACAATAAACAATGAAAAATTAATGCTATCATACCAAATGTCTTGCTTTGCAGGGAGGAGGTGATGGATGTAGGAATTCATTGTTTTCATTTAACTGCAATTATAATTTTTCCATCTATTCTGAATCCTTCTGCTTATGACTTGCATAGGATATCAGCTGAGAAATCATAACAAATTATAAATATGACTTATTAGATAAACTTTTACTCATCCAAGAAGTGCTGCCTTGCATCTGTGTTCCCAAATTTGTTTCATTGCTTGGCTTTAGATCCCATTGAGAAACATTGTCCTACAGTTGCATTTCCACCCTCAGACATACAGTTCATGCTGTGATAAAGAAAACCACAAATGTTTGAAGTTCTGATCCATTTTTGGTTTTGTTTTTTTAGCAATAAGGTCATGTTACGTGGAAAGCTTTCTTGAAGTACTTCTAATAGTGAGCATTCAGATTACTTGAGAAGTGACATGTGATCAGAAATGTTATATGCATAATCTAAAATCTGGTTTGCATTTCTGTTTCACTAGTGCTTTGTTCTCTAGGTTTCTGCAAAGGAACAGCATTTGTGATCCCTATAGATTTTTCTATTCCTGTTCCAACAGAACCTGAAAATAGTTTTTCCAGTTTTTTTAAAAAGGCGGGTCATTAAAGCATTTTATTTGTCAAGCCTATCAGTGCCATGTTTGATACAATTGCTTAATAAGGAGTAAATTTTAAAACCACATAGTTTGAAATTGTTGTGATTCTGCAAACAAATCAAGTAATAAGTCGTGTAACAGGTTTGTATGAAATCTGAGGATTACTTATTATTACTGTTTCTGGCTTGCCAGTGTACAGTGATCCATAAAAATAAATAATTTATTTGGTTTTTGTATGCTACCTTTTATCAAGCTAAATGTTTTTATAATAGGTCCCTCTTGGGTAAGAAGATGAATTCACATACTATCACCGTTTAACATATCAGATCAAAATGTGGACCAGATTTTTGGTATTTAGTACAGTGTGTCTCCATGCATTGCAGTTAACTGTATGGTTTTGTAGATCTATTTAATAATATCTGAAGTATAAATATGGTTAGGATTGAGTTATCAGTAGTATGTGTGCAAGTGTGTATTTTATGTCTGGCCATTATCATGCAAAGTCTGTCACAGAGAGTTTATTCTCTGGGACAGTTTGTTAGGAAATTAGTTCCATATGTAAAAGGAATACTTCCTCTTTTGTGCATTTCCAAATACTTGTAAAGGCTAATTTTGTATATCAGGTACAGTTTTAAAAAATAAAATCCAAACAAGGGAGAGAAATGCAGTGAGTATCCTTTCACGCCAGCTGGTTCCTAGATGCAGTCAAGGTAACAGAGTTTCTGCCAAGTCCTACTCCAAGCTGGGAACACTCCCTCAATCATCCAGCTGAAGATCAGGGTTACTGGGTAGCTGGTCTCTAGAAGTGCTTTCTTTCCCCCGAAAGAAATCCTGATGTTAAATTGCATTACTTGTTCCATATGCTGATTGTCTTTAATTTTTCAACAGTATGCTACTTTAATCAGGATACTATATAACAGTTTGGTTTTATTTGCATTTCTTCCTCACACATTGCAGCCTTATATGCATAGCTTGAGATCCAGTATGTTGTGTTGTTGTTGTTGTTGTTTACCTTCAGATCATTCCTGATGTATGGTGTCCCTAAGGTGAAGCTCTGACGTGAGGTTTTCTTGGCAAGATTTGTTAAGAGGGTTTTTTTCCCTTTACCTTCAGAGGCTAAAGTAATGTGTTAAGGTCACCCAATGGATTTCCTGTGTGAACTCGGAATTGAATCCTGGTTTCTAGCATCAATACTGGCTTGGAAGCTACTAGTCATTTGGTTTATATTCTGCCCTTCTGCTATGAATTAGATGTCAGAATATTGAGCTCCTTAGCTGTGTGAAAGATTCAGATTAGTTTGTTTTGGTCATGGGAAGCCTTCTATTTATGGGAAGCAGTTAGGGTCTAAAATATTTTAAGTTCTTATTTCAAGTTCGGGGGTGAATAATAATAATAATCAACTTTATTTGTATCTCGCCACATCTCCTCATAGGGGGCTCGGAGCGGCTAACATTATAAAAGGCAAGTATTCAATGCCAACAAATGAATACATGCATACATAACTTAATAAAACATGTAAAAAAACACAACAGCAATATACTATAAATTAACATTGCAGTATTCCCTCATAAACAATCATGTACTTACAATATGCACAAAATTGAGTTATAAAACTGATGCAGTCATTTAGCATCCTCAAATCTGTTCCATCAGACGGTTTGTTTATCATTTCTTAATAAATGAGTGAAGAACTTGAAAATGAAATAGGTTAAATGACCATCATTTTTTCTTGGTGGCATGAAAAGGGGACAGAGTTCAAATGCAAAGCCATGTTAGTTTGTTAAAACACGTACACAGGATGGATGTGCCTGATGTTCAGGATGGATCATCCCCCTCAAAGGACCAGGTTTACAGTCATGGTGCAAAGGACGGTTTGTAATCCAGTTGCAGTCTTCCCTGAATTAGGGTGGCAAGATCTATATTGGAATACCACACCAATTCTATTGGTGTTTTAAATGTAAAGTTCAGATGTGTTTTCCTGGAAAGTTAGTGTTTGAGACTATTTCCTGCAATATGATTGTCTTGTAGGAAGATGGTTTCTTTGTAATTTTTGCAGCTTTGCATTATTTTACCTATCTGTTCAATATTCATTTTATACACATGTGCATTCTTTAAGTCTACAAAAGCTTATGCTACCTACATCTTTCTCTCAGTCTCAAAGGTGCTACAATATCCCTTTGCATACTGATACAGGCTAAGGGCACATTTACAGTGTAGCATTAATGCAGTCTGCCATCACTTTAACTGCCATGGCTCAATGCTATGGAACCACTAGAGTTGTAGTTTGGTGAGACCCCAGCACTCTTTAACCAAGAAGGTTAAGACTTTGTAAAATTACAGTTACCATAATCCCATAGCAATTATCTATGGCAGTTAAAGTGGTGTCAAACTGGATTATTTTTACAGTGTAGGTGCTCCCTTAGTCTTGGAAGACTTGGTGTAACAGTTCATATCCTAACTATAAACAACATATTCCAAGAATCAAAAAGTCATCTTCCACAAACCTGAAAGGAGGCTATGCTTTTGCAAAATTGTTTATAACAGATTTTCATTCCCACAGCCAGCTTGGCTCCCCTTCCTTATGGCCTTTGTGATATAATTGACAGTAACAGATACTCACTAGTATTTGTTGTGCTGATTGATCCATCAGTTTTGTCCATCCTTCTATTCCTCCTCCCCCTATACATACCTCTGCTTCAGAAGATTATCTTATAAAGAAATTAAGGTGTGCGTGCTCTTCTGATTGATTAATCTTGTGTTGCACTGGAAGGAGATAAAGGATTGTGATGTCACAGGAACCAACCGGTGAGCATTATGCACAGCTGGCTTTTACTGCAAACTAGCAGAACTAGTTTTCTCTGAATCTCAACTCCAGAAAAGAATACGTATGTATTTGAAAATGTGCTGAGTGTGCTTCCAAAGTGGCTCAGGTGCCCCAGTAATACGTATTTGTATGACATCTTTGATTAGTATTTACTCATTGATTTACAGTGAGATATTTTCCTAATCAGAGAAAATAAGAGCATTTACTATTTGAAATGTATCTGTTATTGTCCAGAATCTCCAAAGTTTAATTCGTTGAAAATTGCAAGGAAATTGGGTTTTTTTTCTTTGTTTAAACCCCACGGTTATAATATTTGAAATAAAATAAATAGATCTATAAGATGATTTAATTCCAGTGTTTATAAATATTGTTAACAGCATTGTTAAGATTCTCTGAATTGTATGACCTGGTACCTTGGAATGAGACTTCTAGACATTAAAATAACAGCTGTCATCCCTCCGTTCTGTCTTCCCATCAGTTCTACCAGCTTACCCATTGTCCAGAGAATTGTTAGTGAACGTTAATGTCCTCCATCTGTTATAATATATTAAAATAACATCAAGGGCACCACCTCTTAATCACTCCTTAAAATAGGCTTGTAGTATCAACATGGGGGAGGGGGATGTTTTTATTTCCTCGGATAACATCCAGGAATGTATACTTCTTCTGTTCGGGGTTATATTTGTCTCTCAAAATAGCTAAGAACTTATTAGAGAAGATTTCTTCCAGAATAGATAAGGAGATGTTTAACAATATAGAAAAAGTGTCAAACATATTGTGATGGTAGTGATCCTACTCCCAAGTCTTGAAATTAGAGGAAGGCTATTACGCCTACCTTGTCCTTACTTTTATTGTCCACCTTTTATTTGCAGATGTTTTGTTTAATAGAAATGTGCAGTGACTGTTCATAGCAGAACCCAAATAAATAAATGCAACTAACAGCTAGTGGTTATTCTTTTTTGTGACTAATGAGAGCTCAGGAACCTGCATGACTTTAAGATTAGTATTTCATTGTAGAAATAACTGCAGAAAACATTGATGTAATTCTGTGTGCAATTTTTTTTACTTTAGAAAAAGAATGCATTTCTCATAATATAAATTTGCTTAAAATAAAATTTAAAAACTCTATTATGTCCCAATCAACAAGTGTTTCTTTTTCTTTTTTTGAAAGCTTGGCAGAAAATGAATCACTTTTTATTCTTGATTTTGCAAATGTGTAACACAAGAGGCCCCCTGCTTCTTGAATTTATTGAATATACAGTGATACCTTGAGTTAAGAGTTTAATTTGGTCTGTGGTTGAGCTCTTATCTCAAAGTTAATTTTTCCATTGAAGTGTATTGAAATGCTATTAATCTGTTCTACCCCCCAGGTTTTTGTTATGTTTTTAAACAGGAAAATGTATTTTATAAATAGCAAATTATGTATACAAATAATGGCACATATTAAAAAAGAATGTTAACAAATAAACTTGCTTGCTTCCATCCAGCCACTGTGGCAAGGAAGCCCATTTGAGGCAACAAAATGTGTGTTGGCCAGTGTAACAGCAAGGCAAAACCTGCACATTCACATGGCACAATAACAACAGAAAGATCAACTTTTAAAAGTTGTGGCAAAGAAGCACAAAGTGAAGAGGCAGAAGCATAATTTTCTTACTGTAGAGCACTCATTCTTAGAAGCTCCTTCAAGAGCAGAAGAGGGAGAGGAGAGGTGGTAACGTGGGTGGCGGAACACGAAGAGAGAGCGCAGGACATGCACCTGTGCCATTTACATCCCTTGCACAGCGGGTGTCCACTATCTCATTCTCTCAGCCATTCTAGCCATGGGTAGGAGCAGTAATTGTGCCCTGCAGGCGCTTGGGCCGTCTGCTTCACTGGTGCCCTGTGCTTTGGCCATCCACGCTGGGAGTGAAAGTCCTGTACTCTCACACTAATGCCCCCTCTGGCGTCAGCTCGTAAGTAAAAACTCTGCTTGTATGTCAAAGCGAAACCCAGGGCAAGCAACGGCTCATAACTCAAAATCTTGTAAGTAGGGACACTCGTAAGTCAAGGTTCCACTGTATAGCAAAATGTCATGTAAATTGTACCTTGTGTAATACAGTAGTAGAGATGATGACTGTTCAGTTATTGCTAGGAAAATAACAAAACCCATTTTGCTTGTGTTTACCATTTAACATCAGAAAATTATCCTGGCAAGTTCTTTTTCTCTCCATGCTGGTAAACAGAGATGTGTTTTTGGCATGTTTGGTGGACTAGTTAATGATCTTTTAAAATATGTTGCTTCAGCTGCAATGGACAAAATACAGTCCTCCAGTTGTTGAACTGCAAGAACTAGCGTCCTCATTGGAATCAGCATGCCCAATAATGAAAATGGTGGTTTTGTTGCAAATTCAAGGGCCCTTCCCAGAATATCAAGACTGAAAATCCCACAATATCTGCTTTGAACTGCTTTATCTCAGGGCCCTTCCACACAGCCATATAACCCAGAATATCAAGGCTAAAAATCCCACAATATCTGCTTAGAACTGGGTTGTAAACTGGATTGTATGAGTCCAAACTGCCAGATAATCTGGGATACACAGAAAACCTGGGATCAGATTCTGAGATATAGGGCCTGTCTGGAAGGGGCCCCGGACTAGCTTTTATTTTTCTTTTATTTCTCTCCTCCCCCCCCCCCTGTGTTTTGTTTTTATCTCTTTTGTTCTTTTATCTCTTTTCTCTTTTCACACCCCTGACGACTTCACCTTTCCTATCCAAATTTCCCTCTCCCCACCCTTCCAACAACCTATTATGCTTTGTTTTATGATTGTAAAAATTCTCACAATAAAGATGATAAAACACATATTTAGTGGAACGTGGATTCAGTGCGGTAACCAATGTATTAACAAAAAAGAAACTGATTGCAAATAGTCAATCACGGTGATTTGAGATTACTGCTGACGAAAATAGAGTTGAGGATTACTAGATTGGTAGCAGCATGCCAGGTTCATCCTTCTCATTAAGATAACTTCGAATGTTAACTTTTTTGGTGAATAAAGGTGGCTGAGTTGGGGTGGAGTTGGCCCACTTCTTCTGCACCAGGAGCAATAATTGAGAACCCAATGGGCACATCATCTCCCACTTCCCATTTTCCAGAAGTATGCAACATTGGTATTACCTTTCTATTCTAAGTTCAATAAATAGTTTCATAATTTCAAACTTCAGTATTTCTAATTTACACCTTTCTTTACTATATTTTTCGAAAAAGGTAGAAACATTAATACATATATCTTTCTGTTTAATTGCTATTAAAATGTAAAAAAAATTCTAGGGGGGCGCGGAGTAAATTTTTTTCTGGAAAGGGGGCGGTAGGCCAAAAAAGTTTGGGAACCACTGCTTTAGACAGTAGTAACAGGGTAAAGTTTCTAAAGTTCTTCTGCTTGTAAGACAGGAGGAGACATGTAGAAACATATAATGTATGTGCCTCGTTCATGATTCTGCATACTTTGCTAAATGATGTTTAGTTACTAGCATGGTTTACTTTCACTTTCTTAAGACTTCTATTGATACTGGGAAATCTGGTTAAGCAGTGAGTAACAGATTTACTAGTCTACTCCTATCAATGGAAGAGGTAGCATGTCTTTAAAATGCTTCTTATTCATATCGGAGAAATTCGGGTTTACATACTGACTGATGCATGTCTCTGGTGGTTAACTAGTCAACTTACTTCTGTCAATAGGAGAGGTGGCATGTATTTAAATTCTTCTAATTCGCCTAGGAGAATTTTGGTGTTTACACAGTGACTCCGGCATGTCTCTACTTAAGCTAAATCTAGGGTCCTAAAGTGGGAGACAGCATTCTCCTGAAAACATTCTAGTGTTTGATGAGTACAATTAAAAGATTTGCATAAGACCCAGGAGTCAGTTGAGATCTTCAACAAGCTACTGACATACAGTACCTGTATATATTATTTCCTTGATAAAGGAACTGATTAAGATATCAATGTTTCTGTTTGTAGCCAGAGTTAGGAAAGGGAGAAAATCTTAGTGATTTGGTCTCATAAGTTTTTAAATGCCTCAAAAATTCTTGCTGTGCAGATGAAATATAACATAATCCTTACTTTCCAGTTTACAGATTACATCAAATCAAATGTAATATATAAAAAAGTATTACATAAACATAACCCTATAAAATTGTTCAAGATGTATAAGCTACCTAAAAGAGACTAGTACCCAGTACTCTAGTGATATTCGCCACATAGGTTATTTACATTGACATAATTTATAATAGCATTTGCAATAGTAACTGAAAAATAATAATTCCTTAAAATAGGTAGATCTTTACTTCAGTCTTGTCATGTTTGCTCTGAATGAATTATAATCGCGTGTATATTCTGATTCTTAGATATGGCATTGGTGATGCTCAAGATTTGTAATGTTAAAAACCGAAATTGAAGGTAGCTATCTGGAACATTCATTAATGTATTGGAATAATATATTAAAGATTTAAAGAGTCTGTAAAATCCTTCTTATCTTTTATGCCTAATATATTGTGTAGTGACTGGAAAGCTTTTCTGTTAAAACGTGCCAGTAAACATTATGCATAAAACCATACAATTTTTAAAAATGACATTGTTTTCCTCTTGATTTACTTCAATCTTGTGCTAGAAGTGAAAACTGAATAATGTGGCAATTCTACTATTACCTGAATGGTAAATGCAGGTTTACAGCATATATTTGTAATTTTAAAAGTTTTAACATGTATTTGGTCCTATCTCTAGAGATCAGTGTGGCAGTCTTGCAAAGATACATATTATTTTCTCTTTCTGTCCCCCATCCTCTAATTTCTCTTTTTTTCCTTTTATTTGAACACTGCATGGTCTTCTCTGTCTTCATGCAGTTGCTCTTAGACTCATTGGTCTTGCCATGGCCTCTTTACAATCAACGCTCTAAATTTGCTGGGATTATGGGCACAGGGTCCTAGTGGAAGTGAAATACCTAGAGAGGTGTTCTCTTTAGAAATCACTAGGTCCTTCAGCAGGACTTGTGATGGATCTTCAATAAAAGTTAACCACAGAGTAACACAGGAATATGTAAAAACTACCAGAGAGAACATTTTAATCAAAATCATAATGTAAAATCCACAAAAGTATTGTATTGTGACAAAGCCTTAGCTTAGGCTTTAAAATGTCCCTGAGTCCTTAAAATGAAATGTGGTAAGAGGCACGTCTACTTGCAGTTGTAGATATACTGAAATGGTTTATCTAATTCTTTGTCCTTTCCTTTCTCCAAAGTTACTTGGTTTGTATGATTAAATAAGATGACACCTAAGCCACCACGATACTTAATTGCAGTCTGACAACATCTAGAGCAGTGATTTTCAATCTTTTTTGAACCGCGGCACATTTTTTACATTTACAAAATCCTAGGGCACACCACCAACCAAAATGACACAAAATGACGCTAACAAAGTAATACATCTGTATACCTTTGTAAAGCGGAATGTTTGTATGTATGTATGTGTGCGGAGGGCGGAAGGGCGGATATGTGGCAGCCACTTTCACAGGCCACAGCAACCAGCGCGGGTGATGGACCAAACTTGGTACACATAACCCCCCTAACCCCCCTTTACGTCCTGGTGCGGTTCAGGGGACATGACCCACGGATTATGGGATTTGTAGTACTTTAAAACACTTTGGTTCCCACAGACCACTGAGGCCACCAAAAAGGACCAATACAGACCACACTTAGCACACACAGCCCCCATGACCCGCTCTACGTCCTGGTGCAGTTTGGAGGAGGGTGGACCATGGATGATGGGACTTGAAGTACCTCAACTCACTTCCCAAGTCCGCTGCAACCCTCATCCAATCACTGATCGAGACCAAACTTGGCATACATAACCCCCATGACTGCCTTCATGTCCTGGTGAGGTTTGGGGGAGGACTGACAATGGATGATGGGATTTGTAGTACTTTCACACCCCTCTGTTCCCACAGACCACTGTGACCCCAACAAACACTGATAAAGACCACACTTGGCACACAGAGCCACAGTGACCCACTCTACATACTACTGAAGTTTGGAGGGGGCCAGAACATGGATGATGGGACTTTCAGTACCTTCCCTCACTTTCCAAGACTGCTACAAACCTAATCCTATGACTGATCAACACGAAACCTGCCACGCAGACCCCTCATGACCCACTATACATCCTGGTGCACTTTTGTGTGAGACGGACCACGGATGATGGGACTTGAGGTACCTTCACTCACTTCCTAAAAACAATGCAACCCTCATCCATTCACCAATACAGACCAAACTTAGCACACAGAGCCCCCATGACCCAATCTACATCCTACTACACTTTGGGGGAGGGTAGACCAGAGATAATGGGACTTCCACTACCTTCAGTAATTTCATGATACCACTGCAACTCCCAATAATGATGGATCAAGACCAAACTTGGCACACAGAGCCCCCATGACCCACTCTACATCCTGCTGCACTTCTCAAATGACCCGGGCACCACCGGGTCCCCAGGCTAGTATAGTTAATATATTTTAAAATATATTTATACACTCATTTAGTGTGAAACCTGGGCCTGTTTCGATCCAAATGAAAAATAGCTTTCGCTGTATGGCCTCGAGCTCACTGTCTTTTTTCTTTTGTCCACCACTCATATGAGGGCCTTCATCTGTGTCATAATTTTGTCCAGGGCCCTGTTCGGCATTTGCATTTTTCCTTCTCAAAAACTTCTCCATCACAAGAAGTCCCTGATATAGAGGACTGGATAAGCTTAAGGAAATAAAAGATATGGACAAATTAACTTTCTTGTTAAAGAGAAATGGAAGACCAATAAAAAGTCCAAATTGGGACCTCTTGATAGAATATGAAAAAAATGCCAATAGAAAAGATTAATGAAATATGGAAGGGACAAAGAGATAGAAGAGAAATAAATTAAGAAAAGACAAAAGTTTGGAATGGAAGTCACATTTTTTTTCTTCAATATATTTTTATTTTTTATTTTTTTACGTTATTTTTTTTGCTCCTTCTATTTAGTTTTTCCTACTTTTCTATACATATATTGTTCCCCCTCTTTCCTTGATAATATTCACTTTATATATGTTAAAATAAAAAAAATTGGGGGGAAAAAACTTCTCCATCACTGTCAGTCACTTGTCTTGCTGTGATCCCAAATTGCCACTGTCACTTGACGCGCAGCTGCAGCACTAACTCTAACTTTGTTTACTTAGCCACGCCTGAGCGAATCCAAGATGGCGCGACCATAGCACTCTCGCGTCACTACTTAGGTGGCGCGAGAGTGCTATGGTCCCATTTCTTAAAGGGACAGATGCGCCTTATAGTTTATATATGAATGAAGTTCGAAAATAATTTCCCACGGCACACCTGATGATCTCTCACGGCACACTAGTGTTCCACGGCACACTGGTTGAAAATCACTGCTCTAGAGGACCAAAGGTTTGCTTCTACTTGGCTTACAATGCCAAAGAAATCAGCTTCCAAAAGTACTATTGAACTGTTAAAATCAAACCTCTGAGGCGAAACCTCAGGAGATAATGCTTGTGGAACATGGCCATACAGCCTGAAAAACTTACAGCAATCCACAAATAAATCATTCTTCTACCCTTTTGTTGTTGAGGGCTTTAAAAACATTTATTTCTAAATCTTTGACTAGTTACAATTGTAATATAGGTTACTATTCTAGTTTTCTGTGAGAACATTGTTTCTTGTCCTGTGGCCAAGCTCTCCCATTTCTTCGGCATTCTTTATAAATCCTACTGCTCTTTCTGAAACAGTTTATTCGGGCCTTAGCTTTTTTGATGTTTGATATCTGAATGAAATACCCTTACTTTATTCATTATTAAGACAACAGTATGGTGATATAATAACAATTAACTTCTTTTCATGGCTCTTGAAATTCTTTTGAGGAAGAAAAGGTAAGAAATTATCAGTATTGATTGTTTTTAAAGTATCAGCAAGCACACTGATACAAAAAATTTAAACCTATGGCAATGGATGCTTTGCACCTGTGGAGACCTTCTGTGATGATCCTAGGGAGCACTGAGTACCAACAGTAAATATGGCCTTAGCTCACACTATCTTGGTTGCTGATGTTGGGGAATTCACTTACTACAGTGTTTCTCAACCAGTGTGCTGTGGCACACTAGTGTGCCGTGAGCGATCATCAGGTGTGCCGCGAGAAAAACTCTCTGCCCCCCTTCCTTCCCCCCCTCCTGCCGAACACCTGCTGCTTGGGAGAGGAGGAGGAAGGGCCGGGCGGCAGCGAAGAAAAAGAAGAAGGGACCGGGGCACTGAGGGAGAACTGAAGCCAGGGGGAAGGGCATGGCGTGACCTGGCTCCGCCCCCCCCCCCGGCTTCAGCGCTCCCACAGCTTTGCCAGCCTTGAGGGGGCAGTGCCAAGCCAGCGGTGGCAGAGCCAGCACAATGCTGGCTTGGCACTGCCCCGTCAAGGCTGGCGAAAATGGCGTGGCCTGGCTCCTCCCCCTCCCCCGGCTTCAGCACTCCCAGCAGCTGCTCCCAGTGTCATTTTGTGTCATTTTGGTTGGTGGTGTGCCCCCAGATTTTTTTAATGTTAAAAGTGTGCCGCGGCTCAAAAAAGGTTGGGAAACACTGACTTACTATACCCAATGCTTGAATTATGTTGAAAAGTGGTAGGAGAGCATAATGGAAGTGACCAGCCTATTATTATCTATCAGTTGTACTTTCTCAATATCTTTGTAAAAACACAATAGTTGATTTTAAACCACAGATTTTAAACCAATTTGTAAAATGTTTTACCCAGAAAGTATGCATAGATTCTAAAACAGTTAGAACACTTGGAATGATGGACAGGAGAGATTATCTCACCAAATTAAATAGATGGTGGTAGAAAGGCAAGCAGGCAAAATCTGCTCGAGGACAGCACATGTGTGAATCTGGTTAGACAGCTCAAGTAAACAAACCAAATGCAATGCGTGGTTGAACACTGGATTGCCTTCTTTGATTAAGAATGTAATCACATAATCGAGAGATCTGGAATTGAATACATTTAGAATGGTAAATCATATTTTCCCATAGTAATTATTAACTGCCACCATCCATAGATAAAGGGACATATCAGAAGTACAAGATGGGTCCTGAAGAATTAGACTTGGGATATTCTCTAAGGTTTAACGAGGATTGTTTCATTAAGCATGTATATTGGAATATTCATACTTTAAGAAAAACATTTGGACGGGTTTCAATTTTTTTTTCAAAAACATGTATGTAAAATTACTTTGTCACTTTTATTTTGGCATACTCTATTAAAGGACAGGAAAGATGGATCACCATATTTAAGCCTGTGCCAGTTCCATCCTTGTGTGTTTGATTTGGTTTCAAGCAGATCTGTACAAACAATATTTCTACGGTAACATTCTCCGCACACATTTTCCTTCTTATATTTCGGGATTTGAAAATAAGAATTCCAGCACCAGTTTAAATTGTAGCAGCTATAACAACTGTTACTATAATATGAACTGATATGATACAGTATTTGGAATGTTAGGTTTGAGCTGTAAAACCCTTGTTCAGATCTCTTTTCAGCTATAAAGCTTCCAGAATAGCCTTAGGGAAATGGTATTATCTCAGTGATTGATATCTACAGAACAGAGTGTCTGGAGGAGGATGTAAAAAGATCTACTCTGAGCGCTCTGGTGGAAGGTCACAGTATAAATCCAGACTGGCTATCTAGTGATGTTAAATCCCATAGATAACTTATGACAAGTTGAAAGGCAGGGAAAGGAACAGTTTCCTCTTCACTTTATCTAACTCATGAATTATTTCATATACTCTATGATACTTATTCCTGTAGTATATACCATATATAATCTTTGTGTAACTGTTCACATATGGCTAGACTGATCTATTTTATGATTTGCAACTTCGATTGCTTTAGCACACTTTTTTGGAACCATAATGAGCACATGAATATGACAATTTCTTTTTTTTTTCTGGACGGTGTGAATATATTTAAAAAAATCAATACTTCAATATTCAAACATACAACCAAAAGTATGTTTCGGCATTAAATGCTTACCATTTATATGTTGTGCTCTGCCCAGCATCCCCTTCGGGGTGAGAAGGGCAGAATATAAATGCTTTAATTAAATACATACATACATACATACATACATACATACATACATACGTTGACCTTAAATGCACAGGCGGATGGCTTGATGTAGTTGGTGATGCCGAGATAGACATACTCAGTGCTGCACTCTGGTGATTTTTTACCATTGCTGCAACTAGTTTACACATCTGAATGTTTTTAAAAAGGTATTTGAAAGAAAAAGCTCCATGTAAAAGTATATGATTTATGCTCACCTGATTACTGATGTTTAGAATTCAGTTTACAGGCTCTCTTTGATGCCTATTTTTTTTATCTTAGGAGCACACTTAATTTTGACAATCTAAAAATTGTTTAACCTTTTTTACTATACAGATAGGCTAGGTCAACTATGGTCAGTAGAATTCTTCAGCATCATCAATGTATAGTATACTGAATATAGCAAAATATGCAAAAAAGAGACCCTGATTCTGAAGGTCTTATACTCTAAATTTTAACAATATATGGAGGCATTTTAATAATGAATAGAGGAAAGCAAGGGAATCATTTTTATGAACGGGAGGATGACTGAAAAGAGACGTAAAAGATGGCATTATTTGTACTGTACTAAGCTTTTATTTCAGTTGGGGGGTGATAAGATATGGCTTTTATGGGTTGCGTTCCAGTTTCTTGATATATTTCTACTTCACAATAAGTTTTTAACACATATAATTCGTGCCTCACATGTGGCCCAGATATTTGTTGTAGAAGTGGTCATGAAAGAACAAGGCACTTTCCCTCCCCCAGATAATCTTTCTGGGGAGTTTGTTACTTGTCTCCCTACTCCTTCTTCCCCCTCACTCCAAGATCCCATGTGACTGCTTTGTTCTTTGCTAAAATTCAGGGAAAGTTCTCAAGGCAAGCACCCCTGGCCAACCCCATCTCAGTGATGTCATAGCTATTGAAATCTGCTTAGTGGGAGGCCAAAGACATGCAAATAGAAAGATCCCCTATGGGTTTAAATGTCAGAGGATAACTTGGATTGCTTCCAGGACAAAAGGGAATCCTCCAGGAAAGGAGAGCCTGCCTGTGAGCTGTGAGCATACAACAATGTAAGGCATAATTTACTATGTACTCACAGGGATTCTTTTCATTAGTAAGTAGCATCAAGCACATCTGTAACAATATGTATTTCACAGTGATTGTGGAACTGTAGCTTGCACCGGCATTTTTAAAATGAATATTTTATTGCATTCAGATACACCATTCCTTGAAAATTTAGTTTCATAAATGTGGTCATTTCCATTTTAACTTAATTTCTGTGGTATGTTATTGTCGTATTTGCTTTATACATGCGCAGGCATGGTCTAAAATCATATAGGAAGCAAAGCTATGGTAGAATTTTTCCACAAAAAAAGCTTTCCTTTTAATCATCCCAAATCAAAGAAATTTAACGTGGGGTGGGGGGTGTCTTTAGCTTTTACTTTGCAGTATGGTAAGTAGTTAATTAGAAGTATGATTAGCAGACTGTTCTGTAAAGTTCTAGAACAAAGGAAAATCCAGAGTGCCTTTTTATTTAACATTTCTTCATCAGTGGTATGTTATTATGACTTCTAGCTAGTTTTCATCCATTAAAACATATTTTCTATAGTAGTTCTTTCACAAGATGAATTATTCGTGTTCTAAAACTATGTAGATTGTGCTTTGTTTACATATATTTTACAGGCTTGTTTTTTTCCAGGCTTTTCTTGTTGCATTGCCCTTTTCTGATGAAGACATAAGTTGAGATTAAATTCCAGAACATCTGAAACTTCTGTTGATTGAAATGGAGATGTTCCAACCTGGGGTCATTGAGCTGCGAGAGTATTTAAATATGAATCGGTAAGTATTTTTCCTTTTATAAAACTTCCTTTTTCTATATCTGGAGATTTTTCTCCCCCCTCCCCATTTCAAAATTCTTTCTGAGCAACAAATATCTTGGCTGTTTGTTGAGTTAATGTATGTGGGATGGGCAATGTTTTCACCATTCTGATAGACAGTTTGTCTAAGCAAGTATGCCAGAAGTGGGCTTGGCCACAATCAGTGATAGGTAGGGCTGCATATGCCCACTTCTTTCAAACAGCATTGTCCCCACACACTGTGTTTTTTTTACACTGTCTCACTTCCTCACCATGAGAAAGATTGAGAGGCAAAGATGGAGGCATATGTGTCTTATTACAGCCTCATCACATCAGAGTATGCATCCACTTTAAATCTGGTTTCTGCCTCTTGCAGAATTCTGGGATTTGTAATTTGTAGCAATTTAAAGGCCCCTCCCTAAATTACAAGCCCCAGAATTCTGCAGGAGGCAGAAACTGGATTTAAAGTGGATCCATTCTCTAGTGGGATGAGGCATAACTCTTCTTCCCATTGTGAGTTTGAGCCTCCTCTTTCTGGGCAGAAAATATTTTATGGTTCTTTCTAGGAAATTTCTAGGAAATTATTAGTAGCTGTTATAGTCCATCTTAACTTCATGATGTTTCCATAATTAAGATTCTTGAGGAGGGAAACAGAATAGGCTAGAGTGGGGTTAGCAGAGTACAGTCCCAAGGCCAAATTGTGGCCCTAGACTCCCCCAGAATTCCAGGACTACCCTTTTCTGGGGGGGGGTGGGGTTAGATTGTGTCTTCTGTGAGCCTGCAGAAATGGTAACTAATCTTTGAATAAGTTTCTCAATTTAGTTTCACTGTTTATAATTCAAAAAACAAGGACACCAAAACCATTTTTTTCACAAATAGAAATGGACTTTGTACTAATTCTGGTTTAGGGAGGCATTAGTGGCAGTCCCTGTACGTGCCCCCTGGCTTTCAAGAAGAAAAATCTTGAATCCACTACAGCTGCCCATCTTTGCCCTAAAAGATCTAATCACATTGAATTTTGTGGGCTAAAATACTCTTTTAGCACCTGAAAATAATTGCTGTGGGAAATATGCAGAGATAAATTGGGGCAGAGGCACTTAGCACAACTGTAATGGAAACTGAAAGTTATAAGTGGCTTATTGATCACAACAACCCAAAATTTTGTCATCAATATACAATATGGGGAAAGCTGAGAACAAAATATATCATGTACACTCCAGGCATAATTTAACATTAAGAAATATATCTATTTGTATCATTATTTGCAACATACTACTTCATTCAGGATCAGCCAATAGTTAACATGTAATTTTGGGTTTGAAAACTTTCAAATAACTTGGAGTGATTGTGGTAGAAGTTTTCAAGGTGGGGATAATTTTAAAAGATGGAAAGGAGCCAAACTCATTTTATCAATTGAGTGTTTGTTGGATTGATTGATCAATCAATCAAGTTAAAAGAAAAATCTCTTCTTTATTGGTTTTTCCCTTACCAGATGAAATCATGGCACCTCAAATTATTTTGTTTTAATTCCTTCCTTCCATCCACCCACCATCACTCCTTCCTATTGAAAGAAAACCAGCACTGACCAAATAATTAGTGGGAGTTTCATCTGATCCAGTTTCTCCTCCTCCTGTTTTTTTATGTAATGTATTGCACTATGCTGTAAACGACTTTGTAGAAAACTAGGGTATGTATGTTTTGTTTTGCTTTATTTTTGTAAGCTATCTATATGACTGTATTCTTTGCATGCATCCAGTGTTTGAGTTCTTTCTTGTCTGTTTTTAAAGGTTAAAGCAGTGGAGCTTTATGTAAGACATGGATAGATGCAAACATGTTGGGCGGCTACGACTTGCCCAAGACCACTCTATTCTGAACTCCCAGAAGTGGCACTGCATGGACTGCAACACCACAGAATCCATTTGGGCTTGCCTGAAATGCTCCCATGTGGCCTGTGGAAGATATATTGAAGACCATGCACTTAAACACTTTGAAGAAACCAGGCATCCTTTGGCAATGGAAGTAAATGATATCTATGTCTTCTGTTACCTTTGTGAAGACTATGTATTGAACGATAATCCTGAGGGTGACTTGAAATTACTAAGAAGTTCTCTATCAGCAATTAAAAGTCAGAAGCATGACCCATCTGCTAGAAGTGGGAGGACGCTGCGGTCAATGGCTTTGGGGGAGGATATTTGCAACCATCAGAGGGCCCCTCAGGGACGGCCTCAGATGCTTACAGCGCTTTGGTACAGACGGAAGTCATTGCTAGCAAAAGCACTGAGGACCTGGTTTGATAAGAGTTCTAGAGGCCAGCAAAAGCTTGAACAAAAGAGACAAATGGAAGAACTAGAGAGAAAAAAAGAAATGGCCAGGCAGCGGCGTCAAGAGGTGAAGCGGAGATTGTTGGAGGAACTGGCGAGCACCCCTCCAAGAAAAAGTGCCAGGCTTTTGTCACATATTCGCAGAGAGAATCTGATTCCTCGAAAGTTCAGAGACATGGAAGCAAGTTCCCCTACCTCAAGACGAGTTCAAAGGAGAAGATTCAAACAGTTTTATTCAATTCGGCGGAAGCCTCTCATGACTCCTGGTGTGACTGGACTAAAGAATCTCGGAAATACGTGCTACATGAATTCTATTCTTCAAGTATTAAGTCACCTCCAGAAGTTTAGAGAATGTTTTTTGACTCTGGATCTGTGTGAAACTGAAGAACTCTTAGCTAAGACCGTGAATGGAAAGTCTAGAATGTCTGGAAAGCTGGTCAGTGGGCTTGGTCCTAACGAATCAGGGAGGAATGATCTATTGGGTTCATATGGCAGGCAGAGCCTGCCAGCTGGCTTGAATGGCGGGTCCTCGATAAGCAAAAGTTTAGAACTAACACAGCCCAAGGAGCCAAGTTCAAAGCACATCTCTCTCTGTCATGAACTGCACACACTTTTCAGAGTTATGTGGTCTGGGAAGTGGGCTTCAGTGTCTCCTTTTGCTATGCTGCACTCTGTATGGAGTCTGATTCCAGCGTTTCGAGGTTATGACCAGCAAGATGCTCAGGAATTTCTCTGTGAATTGTTGGACAAGGTACAGCAGGAGCTGGAATCTGAAGGAACAAAACGGAGGATCCTCATCCCCTTTTCACAGAGGAAGCTCACCAAGCAAGTCCTGAAAGTGGTGAACACCATTTTTCATGGGCAGCTACTCAGTCAGGTAGGCATTTACACAGTATTGCTTTTGTTAAAGCTGAAGGTTTTCTGTCTGATACATTTGAATAATTCAATATTGTGTGTGTTTTACAAAAGGGAAATTTGTTACAGTTCTTCTCGTTTAAAGGAAAGCTGGCATTTTCAGTACAATATATATTTCCACTGAGACTGCAAAGAACAAACATAGTTGCATGGTCCCCCTCCCCCTCCACCATTTTTTTCTGGAGCAGGTAAACATTGAGGTTAGCGAAAATATGGGAAGACGATCATACTTTTTCCCTGCCTGCCCTCTTTCTTCAAGAGAAAATAATGCAGTTGTGTTCAAGGATTGGGAAATTCTGGTGCTAGCAGTATGATTAAGCATTTGTTTTTAATGTACTTACTTTGAACATGGGTGGGAATATGTAGTTATTATTCAGACATAAAACTTATTTTTGACAATAGGTTTTATGTCCAATAATGTACCACCTGTTTTCATCTTTTCCTTGCATTTGTTCTTGTTTTTTTATATGTGTTTTAATATTAATCCAAAATTACCTCTTGGTAGAATGTGATAGAGATTACTTGTTATTGCTGAGGAGTCCTGCATAAAAAAACAATGTGTCTACCCCCCCCCCCAAAGCACACACTTTTTAAAGCGAAGTCTCATAATTGTATTATCCTTATTTCAGAATCTTGCAGCTATGTAACATTTCAGGCTAGTTCTTGTGTAATGTCTTACCACAGCATTCATGCTCCTCCCTACATTCATGAGCTCTGTTTTCCTTCCTGACTTTCTGGTTCTTATTATTGCCTCCAGACCATCAAATTATAGGTTCTCTAGCACTAGAAGTCAGGATGGAACTCAGAGTATGTTGTAGATGTCAAACTTGAAATTCACTCATATAATTGAGATTTGCACATGTAATGTAGTCTGTGGTTTGGAAGAATTTATGAACTGTTTCAATGTGCTTCTTACTTTCATATGTTTGATCAGGCAAATGAAATAAAGTGCAACTGCTATTGCTTGTGAAACAAGTGACAAGATGTTTCCCACAGAACAACATTACTGAAACTACACAATGTAACATCGTTTTGCATATACTGTACAAATAAACTGAAGAACTGGATTCTGCCACTCATATAGTAATTTTACCTTTAAAATATAAAGTTATGGCTATCTCAGTAAATTATCCAGACAAGATTGCTTAATATAATTGAGTTGTTTAATTTAACTGTGTCATGTTAAACTTTTTTCATTTGAACAAGTAATTCAGATCGATTAATGATGTCATTTTTTTGCAGACCTGAATGCATAATAGCAATAAATTTCAGTTGGACTGAATCTTTATATTTTGTGCATTATACAGACAAAACACTTCTGAAGATGCATATTTTTCAAAGCAAAGTCTCCATCTTACAGATGGTTACAGATTTGGGTCAGTGAGAGCAGAAGCATGTCATACTGTCCCGGTTGCCACTGGCCTTGTAATGAGAATGTTTATATCCTGCAGAGTACACAGAAATGTCTTAATACATGTTTTCCTACTAGGTCACCTGTATAACATGTAACCATAAATCCAATACTGTGGAACCCTTCTGGGATCTCTCCCTGGAATTCCCTGAACGCTATCACTCCATCAACAAAGGGATTGTGCCTGTTAATCAGACGGAGTGCATGCTTACTGAAATGTTGGCCAAATTCACAGAAACAGAAGCTTTGGAAGGGAGAATTTATGCATGTGACCAGTGCAACAGTAAGTAAAGAACTGCTCTGTGACCTGCACATTTAATATTCCATTGTATCACGTAAGAGATATACCTACATGACTGTACTCAAATAGATGCTCCTTTCATGGGTTTTAAACATTTATTGAGCAGTTCAGAAAGAATTATTATATGCTCCAGCAGGGATGCTGAACACCATAGACTGAAAGCAAAGGTGGGCAACTGTGACCTCACCCCCCCCCCCCCTTTGGTCTCTTACTCTGACCAGCCATAGTCAACATAGGAAATGATGAGCTTTATGGGAGTTGTAGTAAATAACAAAAAAAAACCTAAACAAAAAGCTGGTGGGCCACAGTTGCACAACCCTGCTACAAAAGATTTAACTTCACTTAGAATGTTGTCAACTCTTTGACTCCTTAACATAGATCCTTCTCTGGTGCTAAAAATACATGCAGCAGTTTTTCTGTATATGCCCCTTCCCCTAAGCAAGGGGAAATGTGTAATTTTTCTGCCAGATTGTTGAGACAGATAAGTCATCATAACTAGGTGGGTTACTGACACATGAATAGCAAGATTTTTTGACAGAAACTGTCTTCCCTTTAAATGGAAGAAAGTGAACTTTTTGTGTTCTGTAAAACTGAAGACGCATTAGGGGAAAGCAATAACGGGTCTGTGGGAATTATGTTTCTTTCTGCTATCCTTAGACTTGTTTAACTTGAATATGTGTATGTTGTTGCGATGTAGTCAGTTTTGCACCTGTGCTTTCTTTTTAAAACTTGAGAATAAGAAAATAGCACCATACAATTTCTGCAATGTATTTCAGTATTTGTCATTTGCATCAAATTAATCTGCTACATATATAGATCCTTTCCACATTGTCTCCTATATTTAGACAAGGTGACTGTATTCACGAATGTGATTTGTGTTATCCTAGTTTTGAGAACATAGCAGGATATAAATCAGAGGAATAAAATGTTTCCTGCTCTCCCAAAATTGACATGGTTAATTCCAAACAATGATAGAAGCCGAAACAGCATTCAGAAAATTTAAAGAAGACATCTTCATTTCCAGTAACCCCATGCTTTTCACTGTAACATTCAAGCACATAGCAAAATTTATGTTACCATGTATTCTTTTTCACATTGAAATTAATTATATTTTTCTGTATATAATACATTATCCTACATTTTACAGTTCTAGTACCTCATGGAAACTTATAAATTCCTATGTCACATCTGCTCCACCACTTTTGGTTCCCATAGAGCAGGGGTCGGGAACCTTTTTGACTCAGAAAGCCATAAAAGCAAAATATTTGGAAATTTATTTCAGTGAGAGCCATCTATATATATAAAATGTTAACATACGTGCAATGACTGATATAGACAAAGCAACTACACATCGCAGAAAAAACACAACTCGACAACCTTCCACAACATACCACTTGGTACCTATAGTGCCGAAAAACAAGGCCCTAGGTACCTCGCAACACCCCCAAAAACCGACCCCCAAAAACGGACAACGGAATTCCCATCCGGCCCTCTCCGTTGCCAGAGCGAAGGTTTAGAACGTTCGCACAAGCCCCTCCGGAACGATTGCACACTTCCCCAAACACACGCACGCCGCTACCCAAGTCTGCCCAAAGCACTTCCCCACTCCCCTCCCCACTGTCTCTAACAACAAACACACACTCACCCCAAAACAACAGCTCAAAAACACCCCCCTTCCCGCGCACATGGCGCCCAAACCCCACCGGAACGATCGCGGCAGAGGGCTCTCCTCTGCCGCCCAACGCCTCCCTTCCACTGCCCGGGGATGGGGGAGCCGCGCCGTCTCTCTCCCTGCGGCCTCCTCTTCGGCCAGCGGAAGGGCACCTCTCCTCCTCTCCCTGCCCTCCTTCCTTAAATCAAGGGAGGACGACGGGGCGAAGAGGAGAGAGAGGTGCCCGGGAAAAGGGCAACCTTCCCCCCTCTGCCGGGATACAAAAAGAACCGGCCAGAAGAGGAAGGCCCTGGCAACCACGAAGCCAGCAAGGAGGAGGAGAAGAGGGAGCGATCATCCGTCCCTCGCTGCACTTTCCTGCGCCTCCTCCTCGCCAGCTCCGTGATCGCCAGGCCTTCCTTCCTCCGGCCGGTTCTTTCTGCATCCCGGCAAAGGAGGGAGGGATGTTGCCCTTTTCCCGGGCATCTCTTTCTCCTCCTATCCCTGCCCTCCTTCCTTAAATCAAGGGAGGACGGCGGGTCGAAGAGGAGAGAGAGGTGCCCGGGAAAAGGGCAACTCCCCCCCTCTGCCGGGATACAGAAAGAACCGGCCGGAGGAGAAGGCCTGGCGATCACGGAGCTGGCGAGGAGGAGGAGGCGCAGGAACTGATCGCTCCCTCTCCTCCTTGCCGGCTTCATACCCACACATACATACACAGACACACACATACATAAATACATACACAGACACACACATACACACACATATACCTACACATACATACACACATATACATACACAGACACACACATACATACACAAGCACATATACAGACACACACACATACATACACTGAAACAAATACATACACACACATATACCTACACATACATACACACATATACATACACACACACACATACACACACATATACAGACACACACACATATATACATACACACACACACATAAACACACACATATACCTACACATACATACATACACACACATACATACACACACATACATACACACATACATACACAGACACAAACACATACATACACACACATACATACACACACACACACACACACACACACACACACACACATATACCTACACATACATACATACACACACATACATACACAAACACATATACATACACAGACACAAACACATACATACATACACAGACACACACACACACACATACATACACACATATACATACACAGACACACACATACATACACACACATATACAGACACACACATACATACACAAACACAAATACATACACACATACAAACACAGACACACACACATACATAAACACACACATATACCTACACACACACATACATACACATACATACACAAACACATATACATACACAGACACAAACACATACATACACACACATACATACACAGACACACACACATACCTACACATACATACACACACATACATACACACACATACATACACAAACACATATACATACACAAACATACACATACATACACAAACACATATACATACACAGACACACACATACATACACAAACACATATACATACATAAGGAATAAATGAAGAGGAAGACGAGGCGCCACCGCTGGGCTCCGGCATCACCGGCGAAGAGGGCGCAGGGCCCCGAGAGCAGCGGGGGATGAGGAAGAGGCGGCGATGGCAGCGCGGAAGCGGCAGTTGCGGCGCACTTATGTCACTCCTCCCCGCTGCATGCTGGGAAACCAAGGCCCGGCTGCTCTGGAGAGCCAGATGCAATCATAAAAAGAGCCACACTTGGCTCCCGAGCCATAGGTTCCTGACCCCTGCCATAGAGCCAACTTGGGTAAACTGGGTCACAGAACATGGGAAAGTCACTCCACTTTTGGGTTCTGTCCTTTGTTCTCTGATCTCAGGGTAGGAGACATTCTGTCTAGGCATCTATGTTATCTTTCACTGTCACTGTTGTTAGTAATTGATCAGTAATAAGAGGTGCTGTGGAAAGAGGATGCAATAACTATAAACTAGTAAAAAGAAAATGCAGTAGTGATTAAGATTTTGAACTTATTTAGTGACTCCATATGGGTTTTGGTTTTCTTTTACTTGTTTTTCCCCAAATCCTTTTTACTATTAAGGCTGTAAAATACACTACACATATTCAAGAACCATATGTACTGTATGTGTGTTTTTAAGAGTTTTGAATTACTGTGAAATGTTGATGTTACCAACTTTTAATCTCCCTCTAAAATTAGAGTTTAATCTTTCTGTGAATTGTTGTGGTACTGTGTTTCCCAGGGTATCTTTGTTGCTCTTCCTCTTAGGGATTCGTCAAGCCTCAGCCCTATCCTAGTAGGATTAGATTTTGTCAGATTTATTTTTGAGTAGGTATATTAGTCTCTTGGCTCTGTAATACTGGCCTGTCCCATTGAGCTTGATGGGACTTGCATCTAAGTAAAGTTGTGCATAGGAATGCTGCAAATAATTTCAAAATAAGCAGCAGGGAAATTTGTTCAATTATTTATACCATTTTAATCCTTCTGATCAGCCAGAAAGATTCTTTGAGCCATTTATATAAATTTGCTTTTTGGAATATCTTTTTCTAAACAAAAAGCAAAACATCTGTGCCTACAAAACATATAACCTTAGGAAAAAATCAGATCTGAAAAAATGATTGGCAAAAAGAAATATAACATACTGTATTTCAGATTTCCTTGCAGCATCATATTATTCTGACTGTGTGCTAACAGTTGCTCATGGAGGTTTAATCAGGAATTGCTATAGCATTTGTTTTCCAACTGCTTTTGTATAAAGATAATGATTGTTGCAACCGTAAAAAGACTTAGTATATGCAGCATTTTCCCTTTGAAACTTGTCTTCTCTTTTAACTTGCCCTTTCTTAAATGCTATGTAGGCAAACGACGGAAGTCTTCTCCCAAACCTCTCATACTAAGTGAAGCTAAAAAGCAGTTAATGATCTACAGACTACCTCAGGTCCTCCGACTGCACCTTAAACGATTCAGGTGAATTAGATGTGGTGGAAACAAGAGTCATTTTTATATTTGAAACAATAGTGTGGATAATTATTTTATTGCTGGCAATTTCATAAAGTGGCACTCAGATGTATCCTTTCACTTTTGAAGAGACGTAGAATAATGCTTTTCCTTTCATTATTTTAGGACACATGCAAAGCACAAGCAAAGCCATTATTTGTATGTGTGTATATGTGTGTGTATGTATGTGCATCATGTGTATATGTGTGTGTGTGATGCACCTAGTAGAATGCTTGTGTTCATTGTTGAACAATTCTGATAAAATACTTAATGTGTATGTGTGTCTTTGAATGAACATTCCTGCTTCCCTCTCACCCCCCACCGGCACTATATTTGGAAAACTTGCTGATTTTTCTTCAGATACTGTTAATTGATTCAAGCTATTGTAAGCTGGAATTCTCTCAAGTAGTCCTGATCCTGAAGTATATTGGATGGATGTGTACGAATATAAAAACTCATGGCATTAAAGTCTTTTGATGTAATTTCGGATTACAAATATGAGAGGAATTGACTGTCATTCAACCACTGGTGGATTCAATCCAATAGATTTATATCTGTGGAAACTACTGCAGGAGTTTTAAGCCACAGCAGGTGGTACCCAGGATATCAAGACTATTTCAAGTCTTATAATAGCTTTATTGCACAATTAGTTGAAGTCCTTTTGATTGCATGTCTTTGGATTATAGGTGGTCTGGACGTAATCACCGTGAGAAGATTGGGGTCCATGTCCTCTTTGACCAGGTATTAAACATGGAACCTTACTGCTGCAGGGACACTCTCTCCTCTCTTGACAAAGAGACCTTTGTCTATGACCTCTCGGCTGTGGTGATGCATCATGGGAAAGGGTTTGGCTCAGGACATTACACGGCTTATTGCTACAACACGGAGGGAGGTGCGTGTGCCTTGTTACAAGGGGATGTTTTTGATTTATTTCGTTTTGTAAATTTACCACTTTTATAAGAATCTTTGTGTTTTCTGTGATGGTGTCAATAATAGTGTATCTGCAATGGACCAGAAATCTTGTTCCTTCCTTCCTTCCCCTTTCTTGTAGTGCTTCAGAACTGACCTCTATTGTCTCTTCATATTGAATGAGTCAGGCTCTTTTCCTTCAACTTAACATCATATTGAATGAAATTGTTTCTTTTCCAATTTAGTGGTGCCTGTACTCAAGCTGTAGAAGAGTGCTGTTCTGATATGAAATCCACTGTGACTGGAGACTACTTTTCATCCACTCAATATTTAGAGCACCTTTTATTTTGTTTATAAATGTTAGTATGAGATATTTCCAGGGACTTGAGAAAGTCAGAATTGGAGTTCTCTTTTCCTGAACATGATTCAAGAAATTGGCAAACTAAGATCCAGAGTGCTCTCCTTTTAGACTTGTGGCTGCCTGTTGCAATCATTTATTTGTTTTATTTGAGCATCAGAACCATAATCTGACTTTGAGAGTATCTTATGTTTTCAAAGTGGTTTGCTTTTCAACTGATAGGGCTGCTGTTCAGGTAATAGAAACTCCCGTTTCTTTTGTCCCCTCCCATCCCTTATTTAGAATTGGCACAAATACAGGCCTTTTTCCCCTTTGTGTATCAACCCAGATAATTATGTTTTCAGATAGGTTATTTGCATTAACATACGTTGTCTTCTTTCTTCTTTTTTAGGGTTTTGGGTCCACTGCAATGACTCCAAACTGAATGTATGTAGTGTGGAGGAGGTTTGCAAAACCCAGGCATACATTCTTTTTTATACTCAAAGAACCGTGCAGGGCAAAGCAAGTATCTCAGAAACACAACTTCAAGCTCAGGTGCTGTCCAAACACAATGATAAAGACAGAAGATTGACACTCCCATGAGAGGAAGCATTAATATCTCAATCAGCTGGCTCATCCTTTTAAAAAAGCCTTTGGAGTTCACTCATCTTGGCAGGAACAAATACTGCTGCAGGAATTATTTGGATCCACAGTCTGAAAAAGTGGGCCTCCTACTATGTGGAACTCTGTTCTATGAGATTGTAGCAGAACATCTATTTTTTTAAAAGACAGATGTATTTGTAAACCCGTCCCTCTTCTAAGCAAAACAAAGAGTAACAGCCTCCAATGTCTAGGATCATTTATCTTCTTTCCAAGAGAAATCTAATGTGGTGTGGAAAAATAGGTGCATTCAGACTTATGTGTACAACCAGGATACAAAGCCATCTCTTTGGATCACATCTATATAAATTCCTTCAAAAAAAGGATGAATAGGTACAGTAAAATCTCATTTAATCTATGCTGCCTTGGTATAGTAAACGGTTCTTGCACCAATTGGTGTAAATAGCTGTCACAATTATACAGCATCCATCTTTCTAACCCAACATAATGTGGGTGGATGGTGTTGTATTGTGCTGAAGCCCAAGTTAAGATATTCTCACCAGCAAAATGTGCTTATCAGCTCTGGCTTGTTATGTTGTGTAGCAGGCATATCCTCTTTTATGTCTGTGATCATTCCAGTCTTTTGAAGCTGAAATTACATAGAACTCTGAAGAATGTATCACATGCTCCAATTTAAGTGTGTTTAAAAATGGCAAAAAAAATCTTCCTTTATATTTTCCAGTATCTGCTAATCAGAGAAATATTTCAATGGGAGCCACATTCTCCACTTCCCTATGTAATGATTGCAGACATTATGGGATGCCATTACTTTTAAGGCTTTCATTATGTATTGGCTATCACATAATGATCACTGCACAGATTATGTTTCTCTACCCAGTTTAGCAATTGATGATTTGATTTCCTGTATCAGTGACTCATTTTGTTTTTCATCTGCTGCTGTCAAAACTTATCAACTCCTCTTCTATGTGCATAATAATTTCTTATATTCAAAGAATGTCTAGAGGGTGTACTCATTATCACACAGATAAAGAGTGAACAACTCCTGCTAACAAAATCCTGAACCTTATGACCATTCTTCCAGTGAAATATCTCCTTCTTAGTGTTTTCAAGGCAGTGAGTATTCAGTTATATTGGAAGGAGATCGTTTCTACCTAATCATCTTCTTTCTTTCTCTCATCCCCAGTTCACGAACTTTTAGAAATTTAGTTCACCTATATCAGCCTACAGTCAAGTTGTGGTGCTCTGAGCCATCCTTGTCACATGTCTTGGGTCTCCTGTGCATGGTCACTTCAACATGACTCCCAATATCATATGCTATCTATGGTGATTTTAGTTAGAGCCATTGCTGACCTTTTATCATGACACTGTTGCAACTTGACAAAAAAGATAGACTTGGAAAATATAGATCTTGGTGTGGTTGAATAACTTGGTGCTTTTGAATTAGGAAAAATAGGATAGATATCCCACATTGTTCACTGAGTTGAAGATAAAGCACATGAAATGTAGATTTTTAAAATAAAATTCTGGGTTTGTAACTAGTCTGAGGGCAATGATCTTAATTGTTTTTAAGAAATAGGCTAACTTCTAGAATGTGAGTGTATGAAAAATGGCAGATCTAATTGTGCATTTGTGATGAACAGATATCAGTGTTCACCTCACACTGATTCCTTTGGTCAGGCAAAATACAGATACTTCAAGGAAAACTTTTAGAGATAGCACATCCTTTTTATAAAGAATGTTGTTTCCATCTCTGTCAAAAACATAAGCTATAATGTAGTGGGTTTAGTTCTCAGTATTAATTGAAAAATGTTATGGGAGAATAATTGGTGTGCTAGAAATCTACTTTCTTGGCAAATATGAACAAGTGGACTGGGATCTGACATGTGCAGGATTTTCACATGTTTTCTCTTCTTTCTCTTTTTTGCTTCCTTACTCCCACTCAGGCACACAGTTAAGAACTTGGTGCCTCAAGTATTCAGATGCTGCAAAAAAAAAGTCAAGAAAACTGGTTGTTTGCAGCCAGCATCAGACCACAGCATGGCAGCTAGAACATTTTGGTGACAAATGCCTCCTTGTGGCAGTTATAGCTAGTACAGGAAAACCATGGTACAGACACAGAGGGCTGCATACTTCATGTAAGAAGCACAACAACAGAGGTTCATTAAAATAGGACACACCTACCATTCATACTCATCTTTTGACCGAGTATTGTAGGAATAGGTGTGAGCTGTATGAGATATATAGAAGAATGCATGAGAGGGAGGGGGTGTATTTGAATGCTTCACAATTCCCAAGCAACGTAGGAGACCAGTAGCCTCGTGTGTATAATGGAGTGCCATGAATGTGGAAAAATGTTCAATTAAGTCATCTCAATTGGAAGAAAGGGACTGTCCTTTGAACTGAGCTTGCTGTTTCCAACACTGTGAGGTTTCTGTAATAATTAGCTTTTATTTGGAAGCGATAGCGTATAGCATTTTTATGCTGTTTCTTTTATACCTGTCTACTGCAAGCACTGCTCTTGCTGTGCTGTGTACACTGTTTTAAAGTGTCCTGGTTGGCAGAAAAATTAGTAATGTTTCTTGACAGTTCAATATCTTCCCATTACAATGGAAGCCTCTCAGAGTACTAGATCAGATATTGTGTCTTCCCAGACTAATTTTCATAGCCGCAATCCACTCCGTTGTTTGCATATGTGTATTGTATTAATGACCAATGTGGCACTTCACTCAAAAGCTCAGCCATATCTTTTAATCCATGGATTTTCTCTAAGGGTTCATGTTAGGAAGCAAGCCCATTAAACTGGTTTGACATTGCTGAGTCAACATGTTTGGGCTTAGGATGTAAGAAGTGTACTATCAGGGATACTTTGAATGCATTTAAAAACTGGGTATTTTTAGGAAAACAAAAACTCATTCTGTGTAACTAAAACCAGCCGAAAAATATAGCTGGATGGAGCAATCTAAAATATCAAGTCTTTGAAATCTTTTGTTAAAACCTTCACTTGTGAACTTGATGTCAAGTACCCCAAGATCTGTAAAACAAGGGACTTATAATGCCCAGTGCTCTTTATCAGACTTCCCTTATTTCCTTTACCCTCTTGAGGAAAGAACTGCATATTGGCCTAGACAAAAACAGTGCCACTTGGCCAAACTGTCATCTTCCGATTACATATAAAGTTATCAACTCAAGTTGTGACAGTGTCAGATTGCAAATTTCTTTGCTCCCAGCTATGGCAGAACACAACTTCTACCACAGATGGCTTATTTGGTGAGGGTGTGTGCATGTAAAAGCCATGAGCTTGCAATTTGTAGCAGCATTCCTATGCTGAGTGTAAGGAACAGCTTTGCCATGATTTTCTGAACCACTTTGCCATGACTTTCTAAACCACTAGTCTTTTAAAGCCTAGAAAAAAAAATTGGAACTTTCATCTGTTGATCAAAACAAAGACATAGGTAGAATGATGCCTATTTGTACTTACAAGCACAGCATCTTAACTATAGAACTGCACCCAGCATTACCTTGTGTGTAAAAGAAAATATTAGTGTTCTTTTATTTCAAAGGCCTCCTGCAGACATTTGGTAAACATTGCTAACTTTACCAACCAAGGATACAAAATTAAGACTATTGCAGGAGGCGACTCTCAATTGTACTGCAAATGAACTCTTTTGTTACTTTTTGAACTATAAATGTTTTCATTCACTTCAGGGAAAGCATAACACACCTACAAGTTAACATGTATTTAAAATCGGTGTTAAATGTGTCCTATGGACTCAAGAGAAGTTGTCTTTGATGGAGAGGCAGCCTGTTTCTGATTGTAACATTGCTTTGTGTGCCATGTATGCCTGAGGAGAGAAAATGTGTGAGTGTTGAATGTCAGTTAATTGTCCTGAACACAAACTGCAACAATGTTCCAACAGTATTGCTGACAAACTTTTTTTTTAATGAACTTGGATGAAGATTGAGGGTGGGATTAGTTTTGCCTACTGATAAAGCTTTGTGAGCAGTTTTTTTAAAGATAAAAAATTGGTGCCTTGTATCTATTTACATTTTGCATGGGACACAAATTTGAAGTTCCACCCACTCCCAAATCTGCGTCTTTACAATACTTTAGTAGCATCGCTTTTTTTTTACACATTTCATATTTGTATGTGAATGGGGAAAACAGTTCCTACCAGCAAATTGATGTATTTTACTGTGTGTGTCTAAAGACTGTATTCCTAATAATGGAAATGATTTTCTTAAAAGTAGAGTATAATTTTGGTTTTTGTGTTAAATCTGTCAGTAAAAACTTTTTTCAAATTAGTTTTTTCTCTTTAAAATAAAGTTCTTTTAACTATAATGTGGAAAGAATGCCTAGATAAACCTACTGATAAAACGGTTTGGAATAGTGTCTTGACTCTTATGCATCAGGGCTGAACATTGTAGTCCCACAGAGTCAGTTTTTGTTCTAGAATCCATATAGTGATAGATCTGTATGTCCTATTCAGCCGCACTGCTACTTGAATAATTGTGGGGGGTTTTGTTTTGTTTTTTTAATTCTCAGATTTCAGATTTGCAATCTACAGGTTATTTGTTTGTTTTAAATAAAAACAGCTACGCAAGAGCTAGTGCTTTTTTTTTTTGATCCCAGCCAGTATAACAAAACACCCCTCCATGGCTCTTTAAGGAGAACCATCATACAATGAATCAAGAAATGACATGCTGTGATTGTCAGCAGTTGGGCTCTATTCAGAATCCTAAAATTTTCAGTGGACTCAGGAAATGCAAAAAAAAGTGCATTATATTCTAATATTGATCCTAACATACATTGGATTTTTAATTAGGGTCAGAAAACGCCCCATAACTCAACTCAATGGCAGCTTTTTCTTTAACTGTGCATAAAGTTTCATTACTGCAGGGGAACTGCTCCCTTCTACAAATGTTCTGCTTCCTACTATTTCCAGTTACGAGGACAATTGCTCAATCTTCAAGCAGAATCAGTACTGTTGCATGGTAAATGGTATCCAAAGTTGAATATCTGTATACAAGGATGAGTAATACACTTCAACATCTAGTAAATTCTTTCATGATACAAAATTTAGTATATATTCAAATTTCTAGAGCTACTTCTTTTTAAACTGAACAGTCCAAACAGAGTGCAATATGGTCACTATGACATTGTTTCAATGTGTTTGTTCGGGGTCATTGCATGTCTGTGAGGGCTCAAAATTGATAAACTATTTCTAGTATACAGTGCACTGTATTCTCCAAGAGAGCCTGTAAAAAGGAATAGCTAAATATACCAATAAGGATTCTGCAGAATACCGCAATGTATATTGTGGAACTTGAGTAGCAAGAGAGAAAAGCCTGCTTTCTTTAGAAGAACTATGAACTCTAAAACTTGCATCAATTGAAAAACTGGACTCTAAGCTAGGTTTAGCAAGGTACAAAAACACAAAGTTGGGGGAGCTATTTTCTGAATTAATCCATCCAGTTTTGTCTATCCCAGTGGTTCCCAAACTTTTTTGGCCTACCGCCACCTTTTCAGAAAAAAATTTACTCACCGCCCCCCTAGAAATGAATTTTTAAAATTTTAATGGCAATTAAACATATATGTATTAATATTTCTACCTTTTTTGTAAAATATAATGAGAAGGATGAACCTGGTATGCTGCTACCAATCTAGTTATCCTCGGCTCTATTTTCGTCAGCAGTAATCTCAAATCATCGCAATTGACTATTTTGCAATCTGTTTCTTTTTTTGTTAATAAATTGGTTACCGCACTGAATCCATGTTCCACTAAATTCTCCTGGGCCTTCCAGCGCCCCACTAGATCGCCCCACCACCCACTTTGGGAACCACTGGTCTATCTATTCCCTCTCTACAGAAGGCTGTCCTCATTTCACCATCCAAGTTCAATAAACCTTTGCTATTCTCTTCAATATTTTAATTGCCAGAGTTCCAACCTACTGGTGCTAAATCAAATACTGTATCTTGCAGCTGCTCTTTCTAACTCCATGCAATCCAAATGTAGTCCTTGAAGCCCCATTCAAGCCAATGAAGAGCTATAGGAAAGTTACATAACTAAAAGTGAATATAAGCATGGCTTTTTAACATCCAGGTATTGCTAGCTGTTTTACACCTCGTAAATAAGAACGTCTGTAATTTGGCCATCCATAATGTGCAGTATCATTAAGAACTCTATTGCTACTGATTAAATTCTTACATTTTTTTACCTAATGCTTACACTTTTTTCTCTCCAGTATATTTTGAGACTGTTCTGAGCTGTTTTCTGGGTGAGTCTGTAAATGCAAATTTATGGGTGCTAGGGGGTTTTAAGCAGGGATTTGAAAGCCTATATGCCTGAAATTATACTTTTGGTTACTCCTTGTGTGATGTCAGTTACTCAAGAGTGAATACTGCTCCTGCTGAAAGTGGCTTGCAAGACACAAATTAGTGATAGCAGTCAGAAGATCAATACAATGCACAAATGTTTTTAGATTGCAGCAATTTATCTTTTACATTATAAAGTAGATGTAATGGTTACCAACAGCTCCTTTATACCTTGATAGGGAGCTGTGGATTGTCAAAGCTATGAAGAACATTATGCTCTAACTAAAATCTTACATTTTTTCCCCTATCTTTTCTTAAATGCAGCATTCCCTATGCCCTTGGCACCAAAGTTTAGATTCAATTTTAATGGCAGCAGCAGTTTTAGTTACATTCTGTTTACTCTTCCAATCAAGATACTTTTCATCCCAATATAGGAAGGGCTGGCTGATGGAAAATCAACCTTCCATTATTGAAGGAAACTTTAAAGAAGACACTGAAGTGGTAATAAAATTATTTATGATGCACAACATCTTGGTCCTTACTTTGTAAAAACTGTGCTTTCCAATTAACTTCAGAGGCACTGAATTGCAGTCCAGGACACCAAAATGCTATGCAACACCAAATGGTTTCCTTTCCACATACAATATGAAATAATTACCAACACCATACAACTATTGTGCTGACTGAAAACTGTCCATAATTAAGGCTCAACTAGGCCTTCTAAAATGTATTTTTCTTTTGATTAGTTAATATGTCCGGCTTAAACAAAGGACTGAGGCTTGTTACTATGTTTTAAGTGTGAATTATGAATCATGTTTTTATGATTTTTGTAAATTTACTCTTTTTACCTTGTTTTTGTAAGCTGAAATTTCCTATTAAAAAGAAAAAGTCCAATGCACTGACATGTCTTTATTTTGCAATGTAGAAGCTGTTAAACTCAGAAACCAATTCAATCGACAAAATAATTGTATCTTACATTTTGATTAGCTTTTGAATAGCTGACACAAAAAAAGGTAGAGATTCGAGGACTACCATTCTACTTGGACACCAAACTCTTTGCTCCCAAACCAGTGAAATGAACATAATGAAATGTACATGTAAAACCTTGCTCAGTGTTGTCACTATTACTTCACAATTGAGTTTGCAGACCTGCCGAGGCCTCTAATACATGGAATAGAAGCAGCTTGGAAAGTAACATCTATGCAAAATGTCATTATCAACGGCAACTCATTTTTTCATATAGCGAGATGTTCTGTTCTGACTTCAGGGAGTTCTACTTCACAGAGATCTGTAATAAAATAATAGGGATTATGCTGCTGTACAATTAAAGTAACATATAGCCTTCCCATAAATATGTAAACCCCCGCCCTATACATAGTTTGCTCAGTCCCTTTTTAATATTTTCTGGCAGATGTTAAATATTCATAAATATTAAATCTCATGTTTAATGTACTTTCCTTCAGATATACTGAAGACAGGTGAAACATGCAAACTACACTAGCATGTCTTCCATAGGTTTGATGAAATATAATTTAACCTTAGATGGCCTAGATGTGTAATTTTTACAAAGTCTGCACAAATGATATCACTAATGTCTAATTTTGCTTTAAAGAAAAGGCAGGCAGCTGTGGAAAGCTATGTTGCCATATTACCCTTCAGGAGACCTTGGAAAGCTACCAAATGCCTACAAAAAATTCCCTAGACACCTTCTAGAAAACACGAAGGTATTTTCACCATGTTTCTAGGGTTTCTTAAGTCCCTAGAGGGCATATGAGAGCATCAAATAATTTAAGGGAAGACTGACTGGCCAAGGGCAGCTCACACTTCCCCTCCTTTCTTTGCTTGACCGTTTTAGGTTGCCAGTCTGCAACTTTGGGAACAAATAAGTTTATTCTCAAGCAAGCAGCTTTAATGGACAGAGCTAAATCCATGGTTAATTCTATTCAGGTTCACATATTTAAATAAAGGGCTTTTGCTAAACATAACTGACTTGGTTTCAGAGCAAAAAAAAAATCAGAAGTGACATGGCACCATGATACTAAATTCCCCCCAGAAGATCATAATCTAACAGCCTAGTTCAGAAAAAAGGCAACTACCAAAGGCTGAGTTCAATGATTTTTTAAAAAAGCTCTGCTTGTATAGCTCTGCTTGATTTTAACTGGGGGTTTTAAATTGGTCTTATTGTATTTTATTGCATTTTATGTGTTTTATCTATTAACTCTGTAAACCGCTCTGGGCTCCAGAGAGAGCGGTATATTAAGTCGAACCAATAAATAAATAAATAAATATGTATTCATATTTTCAATTAACTATTAATCTGATTGAGAAGGGACAAATTCAGGATATATCTATGCCCCCCACCCAAGCTGGCCACTTGCCTAAGTCTTGGCTACTTACCATCTCTGCTATGCAACAGGCTGTGGTGCCATCAAATCAATATCTGTTAAATTTCTTGCTACCCAGACTCCAACTGCAAAGAGTCCCAAATTAACAATGAGGTTCCTGCAATAAATATAAAATAGGCTAATGATTATGACTGACATAGTTGGCTACAACTGGTTCCATTGAGGATTTCTTGTCTAAAGTCATTAATGCCAAGTATGCACATAATCAAGGACACAACTATAGTTTCAAACCAGTAAACATTTCTAGCACACCTGGTGTGTATTCTAGCACACCAGGAAGTGACTGTTCTTATTGACTTCTCTTTTTTTGCTTCATATACTCATGAAGACATACCCCCTATTTTTTCCCCTGGCGCTCCCATGCTTATACAAAAACAGAAAGATTTCATTTGCTCATGCAATCGTTCTTCCCATCTATACCATAAAATCACCTCAGAATAATTCAAGCTCAGGGAAAAGGGGGGCCTTGCAGGTGACCAGACATTGCAGTGCTGAGTCTTGGCACACCTTCAAAATGTAGAGCTTCCTTTTTATAGGGGTTTCTCTCAATCAGTGATTCATCCATCACAGTTTATTTTTCATTTGTTGCTTTCTGTTCTGCTCTGGGTAAGAGTGGCCCATCAATCACTAATTAAAATTCCATAATAAATTACTCCATTATTGTTCCTTGTTCCACTCTAGCCAGATGTTCTTGTCCTACTGTTATCTTTAAGATGGGTCACTGATCATCCCTTTCTGCACAGACACTTTCCTTGCCAGCCTGTGAAGGCTTTGCAACCCACCCCCCCCTTTCCCATAATTTAACTCTCATACCCCATTTGTGGTGTTCTTCAGCCTTGTTAGTGTAAGCAAAAGCAGTTTGCTCTTATCCAGAGAAGAGGGGAAACTGAATAATTTGCAACTTAAAACTCTAGGTTTGAAAGATACCAGATCTGAGTTTAAACACATTACATGTAACTTTTATTAAGTATTTAAAATCATACAGCAAGTTGATACCAAGGTTGCATTCAATCTCTCATTCATCCATCCTCATACAACTGCCCTTTCTGAAGAGTTAAGCAATTCCTTTGTAGAAGTGATAAGTGACAGAAGCAGCACTGTCTCTGGCACACTCAAGCATCTGACTCCCACCCCCACCACACACAGAGACTTATATCATTTTCAGGTGTATCTCAATCCATAGTTTATGCCAGTTTTCCACATTCCTTTCAGTTCTTGGTATCCAGTACACCTTTATTGTACTAGTCGGGAGGTATCCTTTGATGTTTCCTATTCAGTTATTTAATCCATCATTTTGAAGGGTTAATCTCCCAGGTGCTAGTACTCTCTGTTTTGTACTAATTCATCAGGTGGAAAAGTTATTTCATGAATCAACTATTCCTCGCCTTGATTGCCAAAAGTCTCCAGGCCATCATGCATTGCGTTTCTACATTTGCAATCATTTTTTCCTTGTATACATGTAGCCTTCTTTGTTTCTTCAGCAGTTCAGCTCAAACACTCATATTTATCTCATTCGGTCCACATTGAACCATTCATTACATTCTTAAGGAAGGAATACTCAAATATGGTTTTGCCAGTTACGTCTTCTAAAATACAGCCTACAGCACCTGGTATTCCTTGGTGGCTTCTCATGTAAGAACTAACCAGGGCTAACTCTGCTTAGCTTCCAAAATCAGGAAGGACCTGGAGCATTTAGGTAGAGATACAATTAATACCCATGCATTTTCTAATCATCTTATGAAGGTGTCCAAATTGTGGACCTGGGGACATAAATTCTATAATTTAACTATGTATTACATAATTATGTTTTGTTTATTCTACATCTCCCGCCATTCAACTTCATGGAACAACCAGAAATTTCTCAAAGGGGAAAGTGGATTTTTTATATCCACATGTCCTCTCTTAAGAATTTTAAAATGGAAAAAAACCCAAATACTGTAACTTTCCCCAAATAAAGGAGTTTTTGTTCCCCGATCATTTTTCGAACTGTTCCTGCAGAGCACTCCCCCCCCCCTATAGAGAGAGATGCAACAACCAGAACTATAGCTATAATTTAGATTTGCATAATACCATCATGATAGTGTTAGTAATATTTCTTTTTCTAATGCTTTCCAACATGAAAGCTGCCTTTTTAGCAGAAGTCACATTATGAACTGTTCTGTCAGCTCTGTTGCCATTAGCGTATTCATTAAAAGGGGACAACTTCTCTCCTCTCTTTTTGTAGAAGCTGTGAAAAGATCTCCAAGGCTCTCAATCCCTGGAGGCTATCACACAAGCTACCTACCAGGCCTAAACAAAGAATCATGAAACCAGCTACAGGAATATCTCAGACTATTTCAACATAATCCATATAGCAACGAGACTACAGCAGCAGGCCAAAAATTATCTACAGCCATAGCTAAAGACTGCTGGATAGAACTACTTGAGAATCTTGACATGTCTAAGAGTAGCCGAAGAGCCTGGCAATTGCTGAGACGCCTGGATAGTGACCCTCTGGTCAATTATGGACATGCAAACGTAACACCAGACCAGATAGCACACCAGCTAATTCAGAATGGGAAAACCAACTGCAACAAAGTAAAGGTGAAAATAAAAGGGTGCCAGAACTTGAAACCCACCAGTTGACATCTTCCATAAACCCGAAATAACTCAGGGAAGCTATTAAGTGATGTAAAACTGGTAAAGCACCTGGTCTAGATGACTTAATGATGGAGCAAATCAAACCCTTGGGCCCCAAAGCTGAAAACTGGCTTTTGAAATTTTACAATCAATGCTTAGCACACAAACAGATTCCCAGACTATGGGGGAAAACGAAGATAATTGCTGTTTTAAAACCTTGTAAAGACACCTCCAATGCCAGGAACTACCGGCCTATCTCACTCCTATGTCATCTGTTTAAAGTATTTCAGAGGATACTACTAAATTGATTAGGACCTGTTATTGAATACCAGTTTATTGCACTACAAGCAGGTTTCAGACCAGGGAAAAACTGTACAGCCCAAATTCTTGATCTGAGGAAGGATATGAAAAAGGTTGCATTACTGGAACAGTTTTTGTTGACCTTACAGCAGCCTATGACACGGTGCAACATAGGAAAATGCTACAGAAAGTCTACCATATTACCCAAGACTATGATTTTACAAAAAAATATTCAGACACTCCTAGAAAACCGTAGCTTCTATGTGGAGTTTCAAGGCAGGAAAAGTAGATGGAGGAGGCAAAAGAATGGCTTACGCCAAGGCAGCGTTCTTGCACCAAACTTGTTTAATATCTTTACTAATGACCAGCCACAAGCACCACTCACAAAGAGCTTTATATATGCTGATGACATTGGCCTAACAACACAATCGAAAGACTTTGATACAGTTGAAATCCAACTTACTAATAACTTGAAAAATCTCTCCAGCTATTACAAGCCTAACCCTGCCAAGACACAAGTGTGTGCTTTCCACCTACGCAACCGTGAAGCTAACAAGAAATTGAAAGTCGCCTGGGAAGGTCAAGAGCTTGAACATTGTTTCCATCCTAAATATCTCCTAGCATATAGGAAACACTGCTTGAACACCAAGTACAAAGTAGCTGCACGCAATAACATCATGCGGAAACTTACTGATAGTACATGGGATGCAGACCCAAATTGATAAGAGCATCAGCCCTGACCTTGTCTTACTCAACTGCCGAGTATGCCTGTCCTGTTTGGCATAAGTCTGCCCACGCAAAACAGGTGAACATAGCATCGAACGAAACATGCAGAATAATCACAGGATGTCTTAAACCTACACCTGTTGATAAACTCTACAAGCTAGCTGGCATTGCCCCCCCCCCGGATGTACTACGAGAAGTTGCTGCTAAATGTGAGAGAAATAAGGTTGAACACTGTGAAAGCCATTCACTATATGGCTACCAGTCTCCTCCCAGTAGACTCAAATCAAGGAAAAGCTTTATGAGAACTACTATTCCTCTTGGCATCCCCCCAGCAACAACAAGGGTATCCCTCTGGGCAGCTAAACCAGGAAATCCAAACTGGATGGCCCCCCACGTGGGTCTTCCTCCAGGGCAGACCAAGAATGGGCAACTTAGAAGTCCCTGAATAGACTCAGAAGCGGAGTGGGCAGATCAACAGACAACCTGGCAAAATGGCACTACCTAAAACAATCCCATACCTTGTGTGACTGTGGAGCAGAACAGACAACTCCACATCTGTATGCTTGTCCACCCTGCCCTACCTCATGTACAGAGGAGGAATTGTTGGGAGGCTACAGACAATGCCATTGCTGTTGCCTGTTTTTGGTCAAAAGATATTTAGCCACCTGCGCACCTTCTATTTTTATCAGTTTTATACTAATTTATGCAATGCTTTTTATACGAAATAATAAGCCTCATATGTACCTTCCCAAATTACACATGCTATAATCTTCTATCTGCTAATTCAATAGTTATTCCAGTTTCCCAAATTCCATTTTTTAAATCTCTCCATCCCCAGGGTATTACCGCCTTTCCTGCTAGGGCCATTGCTTCACTCTAGTTACCCTTGACCTGTAAAGGATATTCCATTTTGACTCCCTCCTGATTTCCCCAGTCAGGAGCAGGAGAAGTACAACAGAAGGAGGACAGGATGGATGAAGGAATAAGAGAAAGAACAGGAGGAAGACAAAAAGAAGAGAACAAATGGAGGAGGAAAAGGAGGACAGGATAGATGAAGGAGGAAGCAAAAGGAGAAGTAAGCCAGTTGGTGTACAAACACCAACTAGCTTGAACTGCTTTTGCCCTGGTGCACAATATGTTTTTAAATTCAGGAAAATTTAATCAGTGTATTTTACTATGATATTGTTATTTTAGTTTGCAATGTTTTTGGATTTTGTCATTATGTATTATGTTTTTTAAAAAAATTCTTGGTTTGCTCTTGTATATATTTTTTGTAATCCACCCCAAGTCCTGTTGCATAGGGGATGGAATATAAATAAAGATTATGATTATGATTATTAGGAGGAGGAGGAAGACAGAAGAAAGAGAACAAGGAGGAAAAGCGGAGAAGAAAGAAGATAAGGCCAGATGGAAGGAAAGTAAAACAGATGGAGGAGCAGAACAGATGATTGAAGAAGAGAAGAAGGAAGAGGACAGAAAGAGGAGGATGTGAGGAAGAGGAGGAAAGGTGAAGGAGAAAAAGGAGAACGAGGGTAGGAAAACAGTGGGAGGAGAAGGAGGCATTTTAAAAGTATGTTGGAGAAATCTGACTGTCAGGTTTGTTTTGAGCACAGCCAAAAGGAAGAGTCGGACAGCAGATAAGATTTCACTATTCTTTACTATGCTCAAGATAGTGGTGACAGGTCAGCACATGCTGGGTAAGGCACTGCCACCGTTTGGCTTTCCAGTTTATAGTATTTTAAAAGCATGTGCAGAGAGCTAACTGACAGTGAAATTTGCTGACTACTGCAAACTTGTAATCTTTTAGATATGTGCAGTTGCCTTTTAACTTATATGACTAATTAATCAGTATACATAATGTACACAGCTTATATAAATAAATAATAATAATTCTTTATTTACATTCCGCCCTATCTTCCAGAAGGGACTCAGGGCAGATTCCAATCACAAAAAGGCAAACATTCAGTGTCTTACTATGGAGCCCCCTGTGGCGCAATGAGTTAAAAACTTCTGCCAGCAGGACTGCAGACCGAAAGGCTGGCGGTTTGAATCCAAGGAGCAGGGTGAACTCCCGCGTGTCAGCTCCAGCTTCTCATGTGGGGACATGAGAGAAGCCTCCCATAGGGTGGTAAAACATCTGGGCGTCCCCTGGGCAATGTCCTTGCAGACAGTCAATTCTCTCATACCAGAAGCAACTTGCAGTTTCTCCACACACAAAAAAAGCCTGACTACGACAACCAATATATATATAACTAGCTGTACCCGGCACGCGTTGCTGTGCCCTATTTAGGAGATGCGAGAAAGTCTGAGTATGTAAGGGTTGGAATTGATGTTAGTTATGGTCTTGGTGGGGTCATGGCTGTGTCGTTGTGGGTTGTTCTGGTGGGTGGGATGTTGAAGTGCTGTGGAGTTGTCGGTGTGTGGTGTTAATGGCGTTCTGCATAGCTTGTGGATATACAATGTTTTTTGTCTTTCCGTCTGCTGTGTTGATGTAGAGGTTGATGCTTGTGTGGGTGGGGTACTTTGGAAGTGAGTGGAGGTACTTGAAATCTCATCATCCATGGTGTGCCCTCCTCTAAACTGCAGTTGGATGGAGTGTGGGTCATGGGGCACTGTGTGCCAAGTTGGGTCTTTATCGGTCTTGGTTGTGGGCCACAGTGGTCTGTGGGGAATGAAGGGTTTGAAAGTACTACAAATCCCATAATCCATGGAGGTACATTAAATCCCATCATCCATGGTCCACCCTCCTCCAAACTGCAGTAGAATGTAGCGTGGGTTATAGGGGCTCTGTGTGCCAAGGTAGGTTACTGTAAATTCAGGCCATATACAATGTCCCATGAGCTGAGGGCTAGTCAGGAAAATCAAGTTAATGAAGCCTTACTGTCAATTCAGGCCATACACAATGTCCCATGAGCTGAGGCGTAGTCGGGAAAATCAAGTTAATGAAGCCTTACTGTCAATTCAGAGCTTAAACAGCATCCCATTAAGTGAGGCCTAGTCAGGGAAATCAAGTTAATGAAGCCTTACTGTCAATTTTGGGCGTGGTTTGTGATTTGTAGGAGTTTAAATTTTCTGTGGGAAGTGAATTGGGTGTTTGTGTTGGTGACTGCCTAAGGCCTTTGCCTTACCCTCCTGACAGTTTATTATGGGTCGGAATGTTCATGTTGGCTGGCCAATAGAGGCGTTATGCAAATACTCCCTCACTGGCAACCAATCATGTTGTCAGAATGTAGAGGCCGGGAGATTCGTTGGCGGCCGCAGAGGATGCTGGGAAATGTGGGGGGTTGTATTGTTTTGGGGGCCTTCTAGGTTTTGGGGGAGTTTCTTTGCTAAAACCTACCTTGCCTGAGGACTTTTTATGTTGCCAAGTTTGGTATCTCTGCCTTGTAAGGTTTCTCTGCCTAGGACGGTCGTTCCATGACGGGACCTCCTTTATATAATAGATAGCAAAAAATAATAGCCCAACATATAAAAACAAATCGTAACTTAACATCTAAAATTAAAATAAGGCATAACCTATCACATAAATTATACCAACATAAAACAAAACATCAAACAGAACAATTAATCAACACATCTTCCAATTTATAGTAAAGACTAGCTTGGGGACCCGGCGCTGCCCGGGTTATTTGAGAAAGGCCTTTTGTGCCAAGGTTGGTCTTTATCAGTTGTTTATGTGGCTTGTAGTGGTCTTGGGAAGTGAGAGAAGGTGCTGGGAGTCTCATCGTCCATGGTCCATCCTCCTCCAAACTGCACCAGGATGTGCCAAATGTGTTTACTGTCAATTCAGGCCATACACAATGTCCCATGAGCTGAGGCCTAGTTGGGAAAATCAAGTTAATGAAGCCTTACTGTCAATTGTGGGCCTAGTCTGTGATTTGTAGGGGTTGCAGTGTTTTTTGTGAAGTGTATTGGGTGATGGTAGTGAGCATTCCATTTCCAATGGTAAAAACTGTCAACTGGCTAGCTTCAACTCGAGCCATTTATGTCTGCCTCAGGCCCTTTCCTTTTCTCTCTGTGCTGCCTAGGAGTGTTGGAATGTTGGGTGGCTGGCCAATCGGAGTCATTTATGCAAATAATCCCACATGGGCGACCAATCGAAAAGCTGCCACATATTCCTCCGCACCTCCCACCGCAAACACTGACTTTTATTATATAGATAGATAGATAGATTTCCCCTTGATGTTAAGTCTAGCCATGTCCAATTCTGCGGGGGTGGTGCTCATCTCCATTTCTAAGCTGAAGAGCCACCGTTATCCTCAGACGAATCCATGGTCGTGTGGCCAGGACGACCGCATGAACATCGTTTACCTTCTTGCAGAAGCAGTACCTATTGATCTACTCACATGTGCATGTTTTCGAACTGCTAAGTTGACCGAACAGCAGGAGCTCGCTCCGCTCCCCGGATTCAAACCGCCAACCTTTCGGTCAGCGAGTTGAGCAGCTCAGCAGTTTAACTCGCTGCACCACAGGGGGCTCCCAAGGTGTATAAACAAAGAATAATTAATCATCACATCGGGTGAAATGCCCATAGTTAATTGCACACAAGCATTACGCAGCAAGCAAATCATGATAGATGGTTGCATGACTTTATCTTGGGATAAGAAGGGCAAATGCCAGGCACATGTCCTGTCAGCAACTTCAGGGAACAGCTTCTAAGGCAGGCCTGGGCAAAGTTGGGCCTACTAGGAGTTTTGGACTCCAACTCCCAGCATTCCTAGCAGCCCCAGGCCCCTTCCTTTCCCCCCTCAGCCGCTAAGCGGCTGAGGGGAAAGGAAGGGGCCTGGGGCTGCTAGGAATGCTGGGAGTTGGAGTCCAAAACTCCCAGTAGGCCCAACTTTGCCCAGGCCTGTTCTAAGGCGAGAGGCCCTCCCTGAGCCTCACCACCCCTCGTGTTCAGGACGTCTTCGGAGCTTCTTCTGATAGGCTTCGGGGCACACAGGCTGACGGGTACCTTCGGAAATCGTTGCGGTCCGTGGCGAAGCGGTAGGCGCCCCGCACCCAGCTTCGGAGGCCTTCCGGCGAAACCGGCTCGGAACTCCCGCCGCTGCTGCCGCCGCCGCCACCGCTCCCCGTTTGCACGCCGGGCGCCATGACTCTCCCGCTGCCCTGGAACTGCCCCGGCGACGAGAGAACCGCCCCGATTCCGCCGCACGCCTCTTACGTCACCGCGTGAAATCCTCTCCCCGGACTACAACTCCCAGAATTCCTCACCGTCGGCCATCGTGGCTGAGGCTTCTGGGAGATGGAGTCCAACATCCCTGAGGGGAATTTCGGTGTCTATAAACCAGGCATGAGCAAACTTGGACTTGCCTCCAGGTGTTTTGGACTCCAACTCCCACCATTCCTATCAGCCTCAGGCCCTCCAGGTGTTTTGGACTCCAACTCCCACCATTCCCAACAGCCTCAGGCCCTCCAAGTGTTTTGGACTCCAACTCCCACCATTCCTATCAGCCTCAGGCCCTCCAAGTGTTTTGGACTCCAACTCCCACCATTCCTAACAGCCTCAGGCCCTCCAAGTGTTTTGGGCTCCAACTCCCACCATTCCTATCAGCCTCAGGCCCTCCAAGTGTTTTGGGCTCCAACTCCCACCATTCCCAACAGCCTCAGGCCCTCCAAGTGTTTTGGGCTCCAACTCCCACCATTCCTAACAGCCTCAGGCCCTCCAAGTGTTTTGGGCTCCAACTCCCACCATTCCCAACAGCCTCAGGCCCTCCAAGTGTTTTGGGCTCCAACTCCCACCATTCCTAACAGCCTCAGGCCCTCCAAGTGTTTTGGACTCCAACTCCCACCATTCCCAACAGCCTCAGGCCCTCCAAGTGTTTTGGGCTCCAACTCCCACCATTCCAAACAG